>NC_069461.1:8480795-8563295 GCF_026875155.1 Cherax quadricarinatus | reverse complement strand
ATAATAGATATATTATATTTTTTTTATTTCTTTCTTTTTTTTTTTTCCAAACAAGTCGGGCCGTCTCCCACCGAGGCAGGTTGACCCAAAAAAGAAAGAAAATCCCCAAAAAGAAAATAAATTCACATCTTCAACACTTCACCACACACGCACATTATCAGCTGTGTTTTTTGCAGAGGTGCTTCAGAATACAAGCATCTAGAAGCAATAAACATATAAAAGTACACAACATATCCAGTATCCCTCCAAACTGCCAATATCCCAAACCCCTCCTTTAAAGTGCAGTGCATTAGAACTTCGCATTTTTCTCCAGGACTCAAGTCCGACTATATGCAAAATAACCGGTTTCCCTGTGAATTCCCGGTCACTAAATATTACTGCTGCTCACACTCCAACAGACGTTCATGTCCCCAATAACCATTCGAGTCTCCATTCACTCCTATCTAACACGCTCAAGCACGCTTGCTGGAAGTCCAAGCCCCTACCCACAAAACCTCCTTATAAACTTTAACCCCCCACTCTTCCAACCCTGTTACGGAGGACGACCCCCGTACCGCCTGTCCTTCCATCCCCCTAATAATTTAAAGCTTTCCATGTCATACTAACTTTGATCCATTCTCGTTTAAATGACCAAACCACCGTCAAGCAACCCCTCTGCAGCCCTCTGACTAATAACTTTTAAAAACGTCCAACCACGCGCTCCTAATTTCCCACACTCCCGAAATTTCTCCTCATAGAAATTTACACCACACATTGCCCTTAAACAGACATCTCCGCTGCCCTCCAACCGTCACCACGCTGCTGCATTTACACACAAGCATCACACCCATCATTAAAGTTGGTACTACAATAAGATACCATGACATTCCCTTCTATTGGCCTCCATAGATAAGCTGTTTTTTTGACTCCACATAACACTCAACGCACCACTCACCTTTGATGCCTCATCAATTCTATATTAACCTTCATCCTCATAAATCCCATCCGCCGAGCTACGTACAACTCCTAAAAATAAAAGATCCCAAGTATCTGAAAAACAATCACGTTCTTCCATACTCCTCCCTCCCCAATTTTCTGATATCGCATTTTATTCTTTTATCTGAAATCATTTGACACCCTCATCACCTTAACTACTTTACTATAGCGTCCACACATTCCACATTATGTCTACCTCTTACCACACATGTCCCTACTCAGTCCACTTACCTTTGTGCAATATTTCTTTAGAATCTCCCATAAGCACATATCATCAGCAAAAAGTTAACTGTGTTCAATACCCATATATTGACTTTGATTCCCCATTAATTTAATCCCACCCCACTACCCAAACACCCTACAATTCCACATCCTTTACAACCCCATCAATAAATATATTAAACAACCATGGTGACATTAACACATCCTGTCTAAGACCTACATTTGACCGGGAAGTAGTCACTCCTCTCATCTACACACCCTAACCAGAGCCCACTAACCTCATAAAAACATCTTTACGACATGCATTTAATAACTTACCAACCTATTCCATAATACTTTGCAACATCTGCCACATTGCTCCTCTATCCACTCTATCATATGCCTTTTCTAAATCCAAAAATGCAATAAAAACTTCCCTATCTTTATCTAAATACTGTTCACATATATGCATCAATGTAAACACCTGATCTACACATCCTACCCCCTCTAAAAACCAACCTTGCTCATCCGCACTCCTACATTACTGTCTTACTCTATTCTTTCAATTATACCCTATCCGTACACTTTTCCGGTATACTCAGTAAGCTTATTCCTCTATATTTTTACAGTCACTTTGTCCCCTTCCCCTTTATAAAAGGGACTATACATGCCTCTCTGCCCAATTCCCTAGTACCTTCCCCACTTTCAAACATTTAGAAAACAAAAGTACCACCAATCAACACTCACCAATTTTCCAACCTGTGCCTGGCTGGCGGTGTCCCAAGGCCATCATAACCCTTTTTCTTTATGGTGCCTCATTGGTGCCCTTCGCAAAAGTATTGCGGGGGATCAGGCCCAAAGCAGTGGGTAAACACCTTCGGCGCCTAGTCGCCAAGGCAGCAGTAAAAAGGGTGAGTCAAGAGGCTGCTGCAAGCTGAAACCAACTCAGCCGTGTTTCGGCGTTCAACAGTGCTGTGAAGCAGCTGCCCACCAGCACGAGTATAAAACCAAACATTCCAATAAAAAGCCATGGTCAAAATGGACTTTCCAAAGAGATTCAACTCAGTCAGAAGGGATGCCTGCGCTCCAAGCAGTTTATAAGAAACTACCCCCCCTTTATCCCTTCTAGATCGAGTTAGAGTTGTTGACTTCAAACTATTGTTTGGGGACCATGAATTGGACTCGTGTGAGGGGCTTCAACAGTGGTGTGACCGCTCTCGGCGCCCTCATTTCTCTATTTTGTTTGGTCTCATCAAGGAAGTCTCGGAAGGGGCACTCTCCATCGGAGCTCAATATCTGTTTCCTGGACGACGGTACCCTGGCTGCACAACAGAAGTCTCTCCTGGAGGACATCAGTAAAATTAAAGACACTGGAGAAAGCCTGGGCCTTTACTTTCAACCCCCACCAAATGTGAAATAGTTATTCTACCAATCACCAGTTGAAACTAGGATATCATTACCGTATTAACCAGGATTCACGAGCAATGATCCAGCCAAATAGCACTCTACCCTCGGTGCTCCTCTGGGTCCAATTCCATCGATCTGGTCCTAGGAAAAAAAGTCTCAGAACCTCCTTGACGATGAAAGAGGATGATAAAGACATAGCGACAGACACACGACGCCTCTTACCTACTCACCTCTTATGCCGCGCTGTTCAACCGCCAAAACTATCTATTTTCTGAGAACTCCCGCCGCCATCACAGTCAAAACTCAAGGAAATATGAGACTCTCCGACCTGAAGTGCCATGCAAGAGATGGATTGAAAATTAATCCTTGACGATGGACAGTGGTTGCAAGCCTACAAACTTCTGGTCAGGCTATGGAGGCTAGTATATACGCAGATACCTAACCACAGAAATCTCTACCCAGCTTTCCTGATCCCTCCCATTGCATCAAAAAACGAGTTGAGAATACAAATTCTTCCTGACACCTCATTGACTCGCACATGAATAGAAGACCTACCTATGTCAGTGCCAACACCTGAATGGAGACTCCTTAATCTCCAGCATCCAAAACCCAAGTGCAGCACAGGCTTCACAAAACAGCGCAAGCTGGGATAGCCAATTGCTAAAAAGGATGCTTGTCCAACATGCGACAGGTCTGCAACCTCAGATAGGGATATTGCCCGTCTCCAGCATGTGAGGCACCTCACTGGGCTCCCAGGGGACGATCCTCCAAAACAGTTCCATATCGCGAATGGAACGCGCCTCGACCCTAAGGACCCGCCGTAATGTCAGTGGCTCTGCGCCTGCTGCCCCAAGAACCCACAGAATTATGTGGTTAAATTTGCGGCGAATTGCAAGCAACCAATACGTGTCTAACATGGTCTAAACTGTTTCCAAAACCAAGGGCAGGCATGCAAGAACACAACGAGTCAGAATTGGGGGGGGGGTGGGGGTGTGAGAAAACTAACATGTCGCCCCTTTGGAGTTCAACCCCGCAAAGTCATGAAGATCGGTTAAGGGCAAAGAAGACCGAAAGACAGAATACAGCCTAGGGGTCAAAGACTACAAACCTCACTCAAGGAAAAGGATCTTGGGGTGAGTATAATATCAAACATATCTCCTGAAGCGCACATCAACCAAATAACAGCTGCGGCATATGGGTGACTAGCAAACCTAAGAACAGAATCCGACATCTCGTAGTGCGTTTTAGGACTCTACACCGTGTAGATCAGGCATAATATTGAGTAAGAGCACAGTTTGGAACCACGACCGTCAATCACGTCAGTAATAGAAAAAGTGCAAAAGTTTGCAACGAGACTAGTCCCGGAACTAAGGGGCATGTCCTACGAGGAGAGGTTAAGGGAAATTGACCCAACGAGACAAGAGGACAGGGGAGGACATAACATGTAAAATACTAAGAGGAATCGACGAGGTGGACAGAGATAAGATGTTCCAGAGATGGGACACAGCGACAAGGGATCACAGTGGGAAGCTGAAGACTCAGATGAGTCACAAAGACGTTAGGAAGTATTTCTTCAGTCACAGAGATTTTAGGAAGTGGAGGCAGGATCCATAGAAAGCTTTAAGAAGAGGTATGATAAAGCTCATGGTGCAGGAAGAGTGACCCAGTAGCGACCAGTGAAGAGGCGGGGTCAGGAGCTATGAATCGACCCCTTCAACCACAATTAGATAAGCACACACACACGCACTAACCACTTCAACCTAAACATACCACACTTCTTTTACCATGGAGTAGAGAGTATGATATACTCGTCCTCAGCTGGGGAAGAAGCTATAGTGAAGGAATTAGCGTAAATAAATCACGGTCATGTATCGTTGGTATCAAAGATAAATGTGCCCTTGTGACATGAGTACAGCTACAAGATAAATGAGGAACAGAATGAAAAAGTAAGAAGAATTTCAGTAAATTTAAGGAAGTAGTAGTTAAAAGAGAAGCTTTGAGGCTTCAAGCAAACATGGAGGATGCTGTGAAAAGAGGAGTTTCGAGCAAACATGAAGGATGCTGTGAAAAGAGGAGTTTCGAGCAAACATGGAGGATGCTGTGAAAAGAGGAGTTTCGAGCAAACATGAACGATGCTGTGAAAAGAGGAGTTTCGAGCAAACATGGAGGATGCTGTGAAAAGAGGAGTTTCGAGCAAACATGAAGGATGCTGTGCAAAGAGGAGTTTCGAGCAAACATGAAGGATGCTGTGCAAAGAGGAGTTTCGAGCAAACATGGAGGATGCTGTGAAAAGAGGAGTTTCGAGCAAACATGGAGGATGCTGTGAAAAGAGGAGTTTCGAGCAAACATGAAGGATGCTGTGCAAAGAGGAGTTTCGAGCAAACATGAAGGATGCTGTGCAAAGAGGAGTTTCGAGCAAACATGGAGGATGCTGTGAAAAGAGGAGTTTCGAGCAAACATGAAGGATGCTGTGCAAAGAGGAGTTTCGAGCAAACATGAAGGATGCTGTGCAAAGAGGAGTTTCGAGCAAACATGAAGGATGCTGTGCAAAGAGGAGTTTCGAGCAAACATGGAGGATGCTGTGAAAAGAGGAGTTTCGAGCAAACATGGAGGATGCTGTGAAAAGAGGAGTTTCGAGCAAACATGAAGGATGCTGTGCAAAGAGGAGTTTCGAGCAAACATGAAGGATGCTGTGCAAAGAGGAGTTTCGAGCAAACATGGAGGATGCTGTGAAAAGAGAGAAGGAATTTTGAATATGAATTAAAGAAGCTTAGAGAGAAAATTGGAAAGCTAAGAAATGCATAAGATGGAGATAAATTAGAGACATAAGAGTGAATGAAACAAGACAGGAGACACACATACAGAGAGTAAGGAGGGAGGCAATAATAATAATGATGAATGACCACAAGAAACTTATGGAAGAAAGGCAACCTTGAGCAGACACTAGGAGGAGAACACGAAGAATGAAGAACAAAATATTGAAGAACTGATCGAGGAACTGGGAGGAGTGAGAGAGATAAGTGAAATGTGTTCATTTTTCATGGAGTATATTCAGAGAAAAGCACAAGGCCATTATGTATTGTGTTTACGATGTCAGAGACGAGTAACCAAAGAAATATAATCAGAAAGGGTCACAAAATTTTGGCACCTTCAATTTGTGTGTGTAACCTGTTTCACGATAAAAAAAAACAAAAACATAACGTATCCTTATGCCACCATGGACACTTATGTCTGAGGTGGCACCTAATTACTGCTAGGTGAACGGGGCCAGCTGGTATCTGCTTCCTGGTTGGTAAACTGGAGCAGCAGATGCTAGGAGACTTGCCAATCTGTTTTTCCACGTCCAGGATTCGTCATCATTTACTTGGATCAAGAGCATTGTACCAGTACCGAGGCTACTTGTTTCAGGGGTAATGATACTTTTTTTTCATTCATTCATTATTTCTCGTCATTTTTCGTTAGGCGTTTCCGTCCGACCTGGAACACGGTATTGTGATTTTTTTTTGTTTTTCTGGGACATTTTGGATTTAAATAAGCTGAGGCACCTAACAGAAAAATTAGGTCTTCAGTGCCGCGTGTTGGTGAAAGGCAGTAATCAGGTCCTCACTCACCACCCAAAGTGTCACACCCACCGCCCACACAGCCACACCCATCAGTTTATTGCACAAAAAATACTTTCTCTGTATTTTACTCCTCTTGAAACAAGGTGGATATTTGCCCATGTTTACCAGTTGATGTCTTCAGGGGTCATAGCTCCAGGGACCTGGTCCTAGACCACATTTATTGGTCTAGAACACAGCAGTGTTGCTCCTTCTACTGCAGTAGATTTAGATAACTTGACTGTAACATCGGATACTACTTTGACTTTGAGATAGACAGTTTGAGATGCAATCACGAGATGAACAGACTTCTCCAGGAAGTCTTGGGAAGCTGTAAACAGAAAAATAGCCGTCTGTAGGATTTCTTGGGAAACAATAACGAGAAACACAAACGTCTAAGGGTCTCTTGGGACTATGACGAAAATAAGCGTCTCCAGGTGTTTCTTGGGAAGTTATAACGAGAAAAACAAATATCTCAATCCATTTATGGAATGTTTCAACTCTCTTGATAATGTTTTTCGAGAAATACAAAGAGTTCGTTTTTCTTGTGAAGCTCTTTAGATAGAAAAATGATAGTTTTCGGCTTTCTGTGAACCTACTTTTAATAATAATAATAATAATAATTAATAATAATAATAATCCTTATTTCTATGTGCATATGTACGACGTCAACTGCATGAGATACAGACAGCTAGAGTTTTTTGAAAGCTGCTAGAAAGGATACAGTTCAAAGCATTTCTATGATACCTGCCCTGAAGAATAGAGCTATCAGCGCTCTGTATCCTGCTACTTCGCAGGATACTAACAGCACGAGTCATCCTTGGGAAGCTTCTACGAGACTTGCAAACAACTTGCAGTCTTGCTGGGAATGTTAGTCAACGGCATCATTTGTTGCACGGTTGAATTCAAGGAAGAGATTACAGATAAGGTCCCAGCTGCTACAATTAACCGCAGCTGCGTCATACACCACCTGCCGCAGCTGCACCTTACATTTCGCTCTCAACATAATGTTACACGAAGCAATCTAAGACATAAATAACTGTGAGCTTTCTAGTGGAGAGTTTCTACACCGACACCCACACCAGCACCCACACCAGCACCCACACCAGCACCCACACCAGCACCCACACCAACACCCACACCAGCACCCACACCAGCACCCACACCAGCACCCACACCAGCACCCACACCAGCACCCACACCCACAGAAAGTACCTCACTGAGCTACATTACGAAGGTCACAAAAGGATAGTTTCAACACTGTTAAAAATTACTGTAGTTTGCTTTCTCTTGGACTTGAACCAGACGCTCCATGGCCTCTATGGGTTTAGAGCTTTATCTTGAAAAAAAACAGTATAATTATTTGTATATTTTGAAATTATAACTTAGAGAAAATAGAGCTCTGGGCGGCAGTGAATTTTATGATCAAAAAAATAAAAAAAAACTGGGCATACGTGAAGTCAGGTAAGGCAAGGTGAATACCATCTGACTGCCCACGTGCCCAGGTACACACCCACTACACCAGCCCACGCTACCCACCCTAACCCACTCTCACCATGAGTGAGTCATCAACCACTGCTGAAAACATCAGTGGGTCATCATCCACGCTGGAAACATCGAGTATTTCTACCACTATTGGAAACATCAGTGGGTATTTCTACCATTGCTGGAAACATCAGTGGGTATTTCTACCACTGCTGGAAACATCAGTGGGTATTTCTGCCACTGCTGGAAACATCAGTGGGTATTTCTACCACTGCTGGAAAGATTAGTGGGTATTCTACCACTGCTGAAAACAGTGGGTATTTCTACCACTGCTGGAAACATCAGTGGATATTTCTACCACTGCTGGAAACATTAGTGGGTATTTCTACCACTGCTGGAAACATTAGTGGGTATTTCTACCACTGCTGGAAACATTAGTGGGTATTTCTACCATTGCTGGAAACATCAGTGAGTATCTCTACCACAGCTGGAAACATTAGTGGGTATTTCTACCATTGCTGGACACATCAGTGGGTATTTCTACCACTGCTGGAAACATCAGTGGGTATTTCTACCACTGCTGGAAACCTCAGTGGGTATTTCTACCGCTGCTGGACACATCAGTGTGTATTTCTACCACTGCTGGAAACATGGGGTATTTTTACCACTGCTAGACACATCAGTGGGTATTTCTACCACTGCTGGAAATGTCATTGGGTATTTCTACCACTGATGGAAACATCAGTGGGTATTTCTACTCTGCTGGAAACAGTTGGTATTTCTACCACTGCTAGACACATCAGTGTGTATTTCTACCACTGCTGGAAACATTAGTGGGTATTTCTACCATTGCTGGACACATCAGTGGATATTTCTACCACTGCTGGAAACATCAGTGGGTATTTCTACCACTGCTGAAAACCTCAGTGGGTATTTCTACCACTGTTGGAAACATCAGTGGGTATTTCTACCACTGCTGGAAACAGTGGGTATTTCTACCACTGCTAGACACATCAGTGGGCATTTCTACCACTGCTGGAAACATTAGTGGGGTTTTCTACCACTGCTGGAAACATCAGTGGGTATTTCTACCACTACTGGAAACAGTGGGTATTTCTACCACTGCTGGAAACATCAGTGGGTATTTCTGCCACTGCTGGAAACATCAGTGGGTATTTCTACCACTTCTGGAAACATCAGTGGATATTTCTACCACTGCTGGACACAGTTGGTATTTCTACCACTGCTGGAAACATCAGTGGGTGTTTCTGCCACTGCTGGAAACATCAGTGGGTATTTCTACCACTGCTGGAAACATCAGTGGGTATTTCCACCACTGCTGGAAACATCAGTGGGTATTTCTACCACTGCTGGAAACATCAGTGGGTATTTCTGCCACTGCTGGAAACATCAGTGGGTATTTCCACCACTGCTGGAAACATCAGTGGGCATTTCTACCACTGCTGGAAACATCAGTGGGTATTTCTACCAATGCTGGAAATATCAGTGGGTATTTCTACCACTGCTGGAAACATCAGTGGGTATTTCTACCACTGCTGGAAACATCACTGGGTATTTCTACCACTGCTGGAAACATCACTGGGTATTTCTACCGCTGCTGGAAACATCACTGGGTATTTCTACCACTGCTGGAAACATCACTGGGTATTTCTATCGCTGCTGGAAACATCACTGGGTATTTCTACCACTGCTGGAAACATCACTGGGTATTTCTACCGCTGCTGGAAACATCACTGGGTATTTCTACCGCTGCTGGAAACATCACTGGGTATTTCTACCGCTGCTGGAAACATCACTGGGTATTTCTATCGCTGCTGGAAACATCATTGGGTATTTCTACCGCTGCTGGAAACATCACTGGGTATTTCTACCGCTGCTGGAAACATCACTGGGTATTTCTATCGCTGCTGGAAACATCACTGGGTGTTTCTACCACTGCTGGAAACATCACTGGGTATTTCTACCGCTGCTGGAAACATCACTGGGTATTTCTACCACTGCTGGAAACATCACTGGGTATTTCTATCGCTGCTGGAAACATCACTGGTATTTCTACCGTGCTGGAAACATCACTGGGTATTTCTACCGCTGCTGGAAACATCACTGGGTATTTCTATCGCTGCTGGAAACATCACTGGGTATTTCTATCGCTGCTGGAAACATCACTGGGTATTTCTACCGCTGCTGGAAACATCACTGGGTATTTCTACCGCTGCTGGAAACATCACTGGGTATTTCTATCGCTGCTGGAAACATCACTGGGTATTTCTACCGCTGCTGGAAACATCACTGGGTATTTCTAATGTTGCTAGATGCATCAATGAGTATTAAATAATAATTGAAATGATGCTCATCATTGTGAGACACAAGAAATGCTTCCTTACATCACTAAGACTTCCTGGTCCCAGACCGAGCCGCGGGGGCGTTGACCCCCGGAGCCCTCTCCAGGTATTACATCACTAAGACTTACTCGTATATTCCTCTTCAACTTGTGTCCTTTAAAACCCATTGCTCTTAGTTCAAAAAAAAGTTTGTACCTCTCCGCACCATCAATTATTTTTTAAGATTTAGAATGTCGAAATCTGATTCTCATTGTCCGTCTCTCAGTCAAGGTCATCCAGTACAGTTCCTTCAGTCTCTCCTCTTAGTGCATTCCTCTCATTTCTGGTAATATTGTGATTGCAAACCTTTGGTCATTACTTCTTCACATGCTTGACCCGGTGTTGGATCCATGCAGAAGCTGCGTCTCACTGACTTGACCTAATGCAGCTCATATATAAATTTTTGATGGGTTCATTGTTCAGGTTTCTGAATGCTGTTTTTGAAGTTTGATAATCTTGCAAATGCAACTGACGCCACGAAGATTATTTGCATTTCTGGCAACCCCCCAGATCATTCTTTCATATTTACAGCCACTCTTTGCCTCTGCTGTATTCGCTCTCATTGTTTTCAAACTGGATGCCATTGTTTATCTGGAGATTATCTGGAGAGAGTTCCGGGGGTCAACGCCCCCGCGGCCCGGTCTGTGACCAGGCCTCCTTAGGGTCCCTGGATGCGACCCACACCAGTCGACTAACACCCAGGTACCCATTTTACTGATGGGGAACATAGACAACAGGTGGAAGGAAACACGTCCAATGTTTCTACTCTGGCTGGGAATCGAACCCAGGCCCTCACCGTGTGAAGCGAGAGTGCTAACCACCAGGCCACCAGACGCTTGTCTGACCGCATCTGTAATTTATTGAAGTCTTCCAGGATATTATCACTGTGGAAGACGGATACACTTATGCAACATGTGGGAATCTTTATTAAGGAAACGTTTCGCCACACAGTGTCTTCATCAGTCCAATACAAAGCAGAGAGGGGGTAAGGAGACGAGTGTTAAGGTAATCAGTTCCTCAACCTGGAATCGATGTGTTCAGCCCATCACTCTTAATTATCACTGTTCTCTCCTATCCCTGTTGCTCCTATCCCTGTTGCTCCTATCGCTGTTGCTCCTATCCCTGTTGCTCTCATTAGTTTTACATCATCCACAGAGACACATAGGACTAAATCACCTCTAGTAGACCACTTAGAAAAATGTTGATGTCCGAGTTATCATCCCATACTGTCACCCTCTTCTGCCTTCGTAAATCAAAGTATAAATATATTTAGTTCTGCAGAGAATTGTCATTTTCAGGGAAAACTACACTAACAGGGTGTCAGGAGAATGTGTGTAGGTGAGTCAGAGGCAGCACCGTCTGCAAGAAGGGAAGGTAAGAGAGGTAGGACGGCGAAAATTGTTTATCCTTTTGGGATCATTTTTGTTAGATCTGATTTCCTTACTTGGAACATAAGTTGTCTGGGCAGTTAGAACTATGTTCTGAAAAGCGTTATATTGGCAACCTACCCCACCTACCTGCTGCCTACTACTACTACTACCACCTCCTGCCTATATATACCCCTCCTTCTCTCCTCGTTAGTGTGACTTTGTAAATGGTCCAAGTCGGACCGAAACGTCGTCGTAAGCTCCTCTCTTCTATGTGAGGGTTATTTGTATACCTTGAGATGTTTAACCTCACTCACTCTGGCCAAGAAATATAGAATGATATCAAGAGGAGAAAAGCGAATGACCCAAAGTGGATATCTAAGATACATCCACCGGCACACAGATGACGCCGGTGGACGCACAAAGCTGTCAATAAAAATTAACAAAAGCAAACCCGCTATAATACGCCCTGCAAACATACGCATCAATAGCGTAAGCTATAATTTTCCCCTAACTAACCACGTATTCTTAATTTCATCTCTGTGACTCTGTTATAGAATACCAGCAAAATTCGTTGAACAGGATATTCCATCCTTAAATCCGTGCCGATTTTCTGTAGGAATTTGTATGCATTTATGTACAGCTCACCAGTAAGACCACATTCTGATAAACTCTTCTAAATGATTCTAGTATCTGTCTAGGTGCTCTAATATCCTTTTCCTTAAAATTAAATCCCAAACTATAATTCAGTGTCTATTGTCTTTCAACATTTATTTTATGAAGACAATAATAATAAACTGCAACATTAACACCACTCTGAAGGAGGGGTGTTAATGTTGCAGTTTAAAAACTGTAGTGTAAAGCCCCCTTCTGGCAAGACAGTGATGGAGTGAATGATGGTGAAAGTTTTTCTTTTTCCGGGCCACCCTGTTTTGGGTGGGCCACCCTCCCTTTGGGTGGGCCCCCTGCCTTGGTGGGCCACCCTGCCTTGGTGGGCCACCCTGCCTTGGTGGGCCACCCTGCCTTGGTGGGCCACCCTGCCTTGGTGGGAATCGGCCAGTGTGTTAATAAATAAATAATAATAATAATAAAAATAATAATAATAATAATAATAATAATAATAATAATAATAAAATAATAATAATATATTTACTACCAGTACATGTACAAGGTATACAAGTACATGTACAAGGTATACAAGTACATGTACAAGGTATACAGACCATAGCTGACATCAGTGACATACTACTATATAGAAAGTCACTTGTTATGCTGAGCATTTCCCGCAAATTAGGTCAGTTTTGTCCCAGGATGCGACCCACACCAGTCCACTAACACCCAGGATGCGACCCACACCAGTCCACTAACACCCAGGATGCGACCCACACCAGTCCACTAACACCCAGGTACCCATTTTACTAACAGGTGAATAGGTGCTGGTAGGTGTGTTACGGGAACGCGTCCTAATATTTTCCAGCCGTACCGGGGATTCGATTCCCGGTCATCAGTGTGAGAGCTTGAGTGGGCTAGCGATCAAGCTACGGGACATCCTGACACAGTGGTTCTTCTCTTTCAGTGGTCATACCGACATTTTATCTAATGTTATCTAGTCCCATTGCTATGATTACATCAGACTTCATCACTTTGTCGTGCTGATGTCATCTAATACCTGCTGATCAGTCTGACGTCAGTGCCTTCCGTCAGTAGTCTACTTTCTTCTGTGATTTCTTTAAATCTTGTCGTAATTTTCTCGCTTATTTCACTGTCAGCTTCCATCCCTCCATCTACATCTTTATCACTGCTTATTCACTGTCGTCTTTATTTTCTTATGCGACAGATGATTAATTTTGGTCTAGTAACGGTGCCTCGTGGTCTGGTGGCACAGCTCACGCTTCACACGCTGAGGGTCCGGGTTCGATTCCCGGCAAAGAGGTAGAGAAACATCAGTAAAATATGTTACTGGGTGTTAGTGGACTGGTGTGGGTCATATCCTGGGTGTTAGTGGACTGGTGTGGGTAGCATCTTGGGTGTTAGTGGACTGGTGTGGGTCGCATCCTGGGTGTTAGTGGACTGGTGTGGGTCGCATCCGGGTGTTAGTGGACTGGTGTGGGGTCGCATCCTGGGTGTAGTGGACTGGTGTGGGTCGCATCCTGGGTGTTAGTGGACTGGTGTGGGTCGCATCCTGGGTGTTAGTGGACTGGTGTGGGTCGCATCCTGGGTGTTAGTGGACTGGTGTGGGTCGCATCCTGGGTTTTTATGGACTGGTGTGGGTCGCATCCTGGGTGTTAGGGGGACTGGTGTGGGTCGCATCCTGGGTGTTAGTGGACTGGTGGGGGTGGCACCCTGGGTTTAGTGGACTGGGTGTGGGTCGTATCCTGGGTGTTAGTGGCTTGTGTGGGTCCCATCCTGGGTGTTAGTGGACTGGTGGGGGTCGCATCCTGGGTGTTAGTGGACTGGTGTGGGTGGCATCCTGGGTGTTAGTGGACTGGTGTGGGTCGCATCCTGGGTGTTAGGGACTGGGTGGGTCGCATCCTGGGTGTTAGTGGACTGGTTGGGGTCGCATCCTGGGTGTTAGTGGACTGGTGTGGGTCGTATCCGGGGTGTTAGTGGACTGGTGTGGGTCGCATCTTGGTGTTAGTGGACTGGTGTGGTCGCATCCTGGGTGTTAGTGGACTGGTGTGGGTCGCATCCTGGTGTTAGTGGACTGGTGTGGGTCGAAACCTGGATGTTAGTGGACTGGTGTGGGTCGCATCTTGGGTGTTAGTGGACTGGTGTGGGTCGCATCCTGGGTGTTAGTGGATAGTGTGGGTCGCATCCTGGGTGTTAGTGGACGGGGTGTGGGTCGCATCCTGGTGTTAGTGAACTGGTGTGGGTCGCATCCTGGGACAAAACTGACCTAATTTGCGGGAAATGTTCAGCATAACAAGGGACTTTCTATATAGTAATATGTCACTGAGTCAACTATGGTCTGTATACCTTGTACATGTACTTGTATACCTTTGTACATGTACTTGATACCTTGTACATGTACTTGTATACCTTGTACATGTACTTGTATACCTTGTACATGTACTTGTATACCTTGTACAAGTACTTGTATACCTTGTACATGTACTTGTTAACCTTGTACATGTACTGGTAGTAAATATATTATTATTATTATTATTATTATTATTATTATTATTATTATTATTATTATTATTATTATTATTATTATTATCATTATTATTATTTTTATTATAGTTTTGATCCTCGATGTTCTGTCAATTTTAAACTATCCTCCTGTTTTTTCTGTTATTTTTGCGAATTTGTTTCTATCTTGACCAAGCTCCTGGAGAGCGAAACGTTGCCACAATAAAATGTCATATTAGTTGCATTGGTGTTCATTTACTTAACGATTTTCTTTGCTTTGATTTGCTCTTTATTTCTTCCAAATTCTCTTCCACCTCTCCATTGCTTCCCCGTATTCCTGACTGAACTATAGAATTCGTTTTTCTCGTTTCTTCTATTTGCGCTTTGTAAGAATGTTTTTTTTTCTCACTTTTTGACGGTAGATTCATTCTTTCTTCAGCTTTGTCCTCCAGTTTCCTTTCCCAGTGAACATCTCTCAGAAAATTTACCGTGCCATGATACTCCAGTTTCCTTTCCCAGTGAACATCTCTCAGAAAATTTACCGTGCCATGATACTCCAGTTTCCTTTCCCAGTGAACATCTCTCAGAAAATTTACCGTGCCATGATACTCCAGTTTCCTTTTCCCAGTGAACATCTCTCAGAAAATTTACCCTGCCATGATACCCCCAGTTTCCCTTTTCCCCGTGAACATTCTCAGAAAATTTACCGTGCCATGATACTCCAGTTTTCCCTTTTCCCCGTGAACATCTCTCAGAAAATTTACGTGCCATGATACTTTCCCGTTTCCTTTCCCAGTGAACATCTCTCAGAAAATTTACCGTGCCATGATACTCCAGTTTCCTTTCCCAGTGAACATCTCTCAGAAAATTTACCGTGCCATGATACTCCAGTTTCCTTTCCCAGTGAACATCTCTCAGAAAATTTACCGTGCCATGATACTCCAGTTTCCTTTCCCAGTGAACATCTCTCAGAAAATTTACCGTGCCATGATACTCCAGTTTCCTTTAGCTCACTCCCTTCAACTCTCTCAGAAAATTTACCGTGCCATGATACTCCAGTTTCCTTTTCCCCGTGAACATCTCTCAGAAAATTTACCCCTGCCTGATACTCCAGTTTCCTTTAGCTCACTCCCTTCATTTCTCTGTTTCCAGTACCAAGAGGTTCTCTACACTCAGTATTACTTAACAGCTTGCGCCTGGGGACTCCCTGTACTGTAGCAGGTTTGCTGGTCTTGTCCCGGCCCGGGTCTTTTCCATATGGTGACTAGGCGAAAGGGGACTCTCTCTTAAGTAACTTCAGCTATGGGAATCTTTCTGGTGGAATCTTACTGGGTCATCTCTCCTGATGTTGTTTCCTTCACATGTATTCTATGAACCTTCTTCACTACAGCTGTCGTGTGTTTTTGCTCTCAATGTTTCTGGGCCACTGTCAGGGCCCCAGATTTCTCAGTCAATCTCCTATGGTTGAAATCTCCTAAAACTAGGTTAGCTATGATTCTTCTTGCTTTTCAGCCACTGTTTTCAATATGCTATTCTTTGCTTCGTTATTCTTAACAGATTTCTCCCTTGGCCTTCATTTGTTTCGTACTGGATTGTTAATCACTGTCACTCTTACCTCTTCGGACATCACACTGCTTGACTTAAAGCTTCTGAAGTCGTGTATTCCTCAAAATCTCTAGTAGTTTCTTGTATCAGAGCTAGTCCTCCTCCTTCTATGTTTTCCGTGTCGTTTCTTACTACTCAACATACCTTTGTTTTCCCTGTTTTTTCTTACTACTCAACTTACCTTTTTTTTCCGTGTCTTTTCTTACTACTCAACTTACCTTTGTTTTCCCTGTTTTTTTCTTACTAAAATCAACTTACCTTTGTTTTCCCTGTTTTTTTCTTACTAAATCAACTTACCTTTGTTTTCCCTGTTTTTTTCTTTCTACCAACTTACCTTTGTTTCCCTGTTTTTTTTCTTACTACTCAACTTACCTTTTTTTTCCCTGTTTTTTTCTTACTACTCAACTTACCCTTTTTTTCCCTGTTTTTTTTCTTACTACTCAACTTACCTTTGTTTTCCCTGTTTTTTTCTTACTACTCAACTTACCTTTGTTTTCCCTGTTTTTTCTTACTACTCAACTTACCTTTGTTTTCCCTGTTTTTTCTTACTACTCAACTTACCTTTGTTTTCCCTGTTTTTTCTTACTACTCAACTTACCTTTGTTTTCCCTGTTTTTTCTTACTACTCAACATATCTTTGGGAACATCGCATGTGCTATTATATCCGAGAGTTTCGTTCCATTAATAGCTATGTTATCAGAGCAAACTGGTTTTTTATACTTTGAGTGTGTGTGTGTGTGTGTGTGTGTGTGTGTGTACTCACCTATTTGTACTCACCTATTTGTGGTTGCAGGGGTCGAGTCCTAGCTCCTGGCCCCGCCTCTTCACCGGTTGCTACTGGGCCCTCCCTCTCCCCGCTCCATGAGCTTTATCAAACCTCGTCTTAAAACTGTGTATGGTTCCTGCCTCCACTACGTCATTTTCTAGGCTATTCCACTGCCTTACAACTCTATGACTGAAGAAATACTTCCTACTATCTCTCTGACTCATTTGTGTCTTCAACTTCCAATTGTGGCCTCTTGTTTCTGTGTCCCCTCCCTGGAACATCCTGTCCTTGTCCACCTTGTCTATTCCATGCAGTATTTTATATGTCGTTATCATGTCTCCCCTGACCCTCCTGTCCTCCAGTGTCGTCAGGCCGATTTCCCTTAATCTTTCTTCATAGGACATTCCCCTTAGCTCTGGAACTAACCTTGTCGCAAACCTTTGTACTTTCTCTAGTTTCTTGACGTGCTTTATCAAGTGCGGGTTCCAAACAGGTGCTGCATACTCCAGTATGGGCCTGACATACACGGTGTACAGTGTCTTGAACAATTCCTTACTAAGGTATCGGAATGCTGTTCTCAGGTTTGCCAGGCGCCCATATGCTGCAGCAGTTATCTGATTGATGTGTGCTTCCGGAGACATGCTAGGTGTTATACTCACCCCAAGTGTGTGGTGTGTGTGTGTGTGTGTGTGTGTGTGTTGTGTGTGTGTGTGTGTGTGTGTGTGTGTTTGTGTGTGAGTGTGTGTTTGTGTGTGTGTGTGTGTGTGTTCGTGTGTGTGTGTTTGTGTATGTGTGTATGTGTGTGTGTGTACTCGCATAACTGTATTTACAATAGACCTACATTATTGATTCCTGTATGTGTGTATAGCATGTACATATGTACATGATTAAGAATTATACACTAGTGCAAAAACTTGGTATCCTTATTACGTAGATGTTTCGCCAACCAATGTCTTTATCAGTATAATCCAAGGACAAAAACAGAATACTGAAGAGGTAGACAGAAGATGAGGTAATCAGTCCCTCAACCTATGAACAGGTGTTAAGTACCGTAGTGTTGATGAATCCAAAGCACTGGCAGGAAGAAAAAGTGGACTTGTACAGTGGAGTCAGATGAGTTGCAGCAGATGAAGACATCGTCACTGCTAGGTGGGATTTCCCAGTTTAAGTAGGTCATGCCTAAGACTTGGACCAGCGGTATAAGTAGTCGTGGAGATATACTCCATACCATGGTTCTGCAGTGTTTCTGAACATTTGCTCCTAGTCAGAGGGATTACCTCAGTCGTCTGCTTTTGCTTTTGTATTGGTAAAGCCACTGGTTGGCGAAACGTCTACATTCTTCAAGTTCTCAGTATTATACACCACAGATGTTATGGTTCATATGTACATGTATGTATTTGCGTGTGCGTGTGTATGTACATGGCAGGATTGAACACCAGAAGGTGATAGTGGGGGTAGCAGTGACCCACGATGACCTAGTCTGCCTTCACTCTCACCCAGACACACCCAGCCGCCATTCCAAACCTGTGATCATTTTATCATCCAGCCGAGCTGTACCCAGACGCCAAATTGGCTGAAGAAAAGACAGGTTGCAGAATATGTTTATACTGATATAACTTCCCTCTGTGTTCGCCATTTAGGTTCAGCCAGCCGGATGTCAACCAGCTGTCAGCTGGTTGCCTGCTGGCTGTCAGATGGCTGCCAGCTGGTTGCCTGCTGGCTGTCAGCTGGCTACCTGAAGAATTATAATAATTCCAGGATAAAACGCTAAAGTCGTACGAGTCCTACAGCTCCTTTGAGAATGGGAAATTACTTTCTAATAAAAATAATAGTAATTACAATAAATATATAATAATAATAATAATAATAATAATAATAATAATAATAATAATAATAATAATAATAATAATAATAGATGTATTTCGGTGGCTGAGCGACCAGAGAAAGGTATCCTCGTGTTAAATAACCTCTCTTCCATGTGTCTCAATTCACGTGATTGGAATAGTGCAGAGTGCGGCTTAAGTTGATAATGTTGTTAAAAATTAATTCTGAAGATCTGAAGGGATTCAGGAGAGACATTCACAAGGCATCAATTGGAAACTAATATCCAAATTTCTTCAATGAAATGGTTAATTAGGACACACACAGATTATATTGAAAATATTCAAAGATACAAAGGACCACTATGGTAAAATGCACAAATATAGTGGAACCTGGGTATACGACCAGCTCCCTACTCGAACAAATACGACCTCGGTATACGACCAGCTCCCTACTCAACAGATATGACCTCGGTATACGACCAGCTCCCTACTCGAACAAATACGACCTCGGTATACGACCAGCTCCCTACTCGAATAAATTCGACCTCGGTATACGACCAGCTTCCTACTTGAACAGATATGACCTCGGTATACGACCAGCTCCCTACTCGAACAAATACGACCTCGGTATACGACCAGCTCCCTACTCGAACAAATGCGACCTCGGTATACGACCAGCTCCCTACTCGAACAAAGCTCAGCACTCGACCAACCAAATACAACCTGCCAGAACTTCGTTGTAAACTATTTCGTGTTAGCATTTCTTGATGTTTTTTGTATTGTATAAAATCACGGGTCCTACAACGATTAGTGATAATATCCAACCAAGCAGAAAATTGGTTAGGAAGAACTTGTTCGATACTGAAATGGAGCGGCACTCGAACAGCCTTCTGGAGTTAATTAAGGTCGTATATCGAGGTTCCACTATACATTCCCAGTGTCCTAGAATGGCTTTGATAACTTGCAAAACCCTCTGCTGTACAGCTTTATTCAATAAAAATTCACAATTCGGCGATATAAGAAAGTGAAATTTAAGTGTGTTAGGGCTGACGTCTGCCATTTCTTATGCTTAGTGTGAAATTTTGATTTCCTTTTAATAACTCTAAATATATTTAAATGTACCTTTCTGAAGTGCTAGAATATTTAATGGGTGATTTATCTTACTATCAGGTAGGGGCCATTCAGCTTAGTTTGTGTGCTGGCATATTTATCAGTGCAACATTTTGCTTAAAAATCTTGAAATCGTTGGAATGAGTTACCTGGAGATTACCTGGAGAGAGTTCCGGGGGTCAACGCCCCCGCGGCCCGGTCTGTGACCAGGCCTCCTGGTGGATCAGAGCCTGATCTACCAGGCTGTTGCTGCTGGCTGCACGCAAACCAACGTACGAGCCACAGCCCGGCTGATCCGGAACTGACTTTAGGTGCTTGTCCAGTGCCAGCTTGAAGACTGCCAGGGGTCTGTTGGTAATCCCCCTTATGTGTGCTGGGAGGCAGTTGAACAGTCTCGGGCCCCTGACACTTATTGTATGGTCTCTTAACGTGCTAGTGACACCCCTGCTTTTCATTGGGGGGATGGTGCATCGTCTGCCAAGTCTTTTGCTTTCGTAGTGAGTGATTTTCGTGTGCAAGTTCGGTACTAGTCCCTCTAGGATTTTCCAGGTGTATATAATCATGTATCTCTCCCTCTCCTGCGTTCCAGGGAATACAGGTTTAGGAACCTCAAGCGCTCCCAATAATTGAGGTGTTTTATCTCCGTTATGTGCGCCGTGAAAGTTCTCTGTACATTTTCTAGGTCGGCAATTTCACCTGCCTTGAAAGGTGCTGTTAGTGTGCAGCAATATTCCAGCCTAGATAGAACAAGTGACCTGAAGAGTGTCATCATGGGCTTGGCCTCCCTAGTTTTGAAGGTTCTCATTATCCATCCTGTCATTTTTCTAGCAGATGCGATTGATACAATGTTATGGCCCTTGAAGGTGAGATCCTCCGACATGATCACTCCCAGGTCTTTGACGTTGGTGTTTCGCTCTATTTTGTGGCCAGAATTTGTTTTGTACTCTGATGAAGATTTAATTTCCTCATGTTTACCATATCTGAGTAATTGAAATTTCTCATCGTTGAACTTCATATTGTTTTCTGCAGCCCACTGAAAGATTTGGTTGATGTCCGCCTGGAGCTTTGCAGTGTCTGCAATGGAAGACACTGTCATGCAGATTCGGGTGTCATCTGCAAAGGAAGACACGGTGCTGTGGCTGACATCCTTGTCTATGTCGGATATGAGGATGAGGAACAAGATGGGAGCGAGTACTGTGCCTTGTGGAACAGAGCTTTTCACCGTAGCTGCCTCGGACTTTACTCTGTTGACGACTACTCTCTGTGTTCTGTTAGTGAGGAAATTATAGATCCATCGACCGACTTTTCCTGTTATTCCTTTAGCACGCATTTTGTGCGCTATTACGCCATGGTCACACTTGTCGAAGGCTTTTGCAAAGTCTGTATATATTACATCTGCATTCTTTTTTGTCTTCTAGTGCATTTAGGACCTTGTCGTAGTGATCCAATAGTTGAGACAGACAGGAGCGACCTGTTCTAAACCCATGTTGCCCTGGGTTGTGTAACTGATGGGTTTCTAGATGGGTGGTGATCTTGCTTCTTAGGACCCTTTCAAAGATTTTTATGATATGGGATGTTAGTGCTATTGGTCTGTAGTTCTTTGCTGTTGCTTTACTGCCCCCTTTGTGGAGTGGGGCTATGTCTGTTGCTTTTAGTAACTGTGGGACGACCCCCGTGTCCATGCTCCCTCTCCATAGGATGGAAAAGGCTCGTGATAGGGGCTTCTTGCAGTTCTTGATGAACACAGAGTTCCATGAGTCTGGCCCTGGGGCAGAGTGCATGGGCATGTCATTTATCGCCTGTTCGAAGTCATTTGGCGTCAGGATAACATCGGATAGGCTTGTGTTAATCAAATTTTGTGGCTCTCTCATAAAAAATTAATTTTGATCTTCGACTCTCAGTCTGGTTAGCGGCTTGCTAAAAACTGAGTCATATTGGGACTTGAGTAGCTCACTCATTTCCTTGCTGTCATCTGTGTAGGACCCATCTTGTTTAAGTAGGGGCCAATACTGGACGTTGTTCTCGATTTTGATTTGGCATAGGAGAAGAAATACTTTGGGTTTCTTTCGATTTCATTTATGGCTTTTAGTTCTTCCCGCGATTCCTGACTCCTAAAGGATTCTTTTAGCTTAAGTTCGATGCTTGCTATTTCTCTGACCAGTGTCTCTCTACGCATTTCAGATATATTGACCTCTTTTAGCCGCTCTGTTATTCTTTTCCGTCGCCTGTAAAGGGAGCGCCTGTCTCTTTCTGTTTTACATCTACTCCTCCTTTTTCTTAGAGGAATAAGCCTTGTGCATACATCGAGTGCCACCGAGTTAATCTGTTCTAGGCATAAGTTGGGGTCTGTGTTGCTTAGTATATCTTCCCAGCTTATATCGGTTAGGACTTGGTTTACTTGGCCCCACTTTATGTTTTTGTTATTGAAGTTGAATTTGGTGAATGCTCCCTCGTGACTAATCTCATTATGTCGGTCTGGGGCTCCGCGCATACATGACTGAACCTCAATTATGTTGTGATCTGAGTATATTGTTTTTTGATATGGAGACATTTCTTATCAGATCATCATTGTTAGTGAAGATGAGGTCTAGTATATTCTCCAGTCTAGTAGGCTCTATTATTTGCTGGTTTAAATTGAATTTTGTGCAGAGATTTAAAAGCTCGCGTGAGTGTGAGTTTTCATCAGAGCTGCCTCCTGGTGTTATTACTGCAACAATATTATTTGCTATATTCCTCCATTTTAGGTGCCTTAAGTTGAAATCCCCCAGGAGCAAGATGTTGGGTGCAGGAGCTGGAAGGTTTTCTAGACAGTGGTCAATTTTTAACAGCTGTTCCTGGAATTGCTGGGATGTTGCATCCGGAGGCTTGTAGACTACCACAATGACTAGGTTTTGGTTCTCGACCTTTACTGCTAAAACTTCCACTACATCATTTGAGGCATTAAGCAGGTCTGTGCAAACAAGTGACTCTGCAATGTACAGGCCAACCCCCCCCCCTTTTGCCTGTTCACTCTGTCAAATCTGTATAGGTTGTAACCTGGGATCCATATTTCGTTGTCCAAGTGATCCTTTATGTGGGTCTCAGTGAAAGCCGCGAACATTGCCTTTGCCTCTGCAAGTAGTCCACGGATGAAAGGTATTTTGATGTTTGTTGCTGGCTTTAGACCCTGTATATTTGCAAAGAAGAATGTTATCGGACTGGTGGTATTGTTGGTACTGGGGGGGGATTTTTTTTCCGGCATTAGTATCTGTATCTGTTGGTTTGGAGTGGAGGCCATCGACTGTGGTTCCACTCCAGGAATGACTGGATTTGGTGTACGATTTCTGCCATTTCCTGCCAGTTTTTTCCTTCCTGGCACTAAAAAACCTCTCCCTCTTGAGTGGCTGTGGCTACCCAGGTTTTCCCATGGCCTGGATGTTTTGTATCTTTTTGTCCCCTTTAGATGGTATGCCTGGCAATTTAAGTTATAGCACAGTCTTTCCTGTACTGAAGAGGTACACAGTTCAGGGTGAAAAAGCTTACAGGAAGGGAGTTTGCATTTTCCTGTTGTCATATGGGCATGGCATTTTCTAGGGTGGTCATAGTTGCACGTCCCATCTGTTTTTCCAGATTTCCCATGCCAGCAGATACCGAGTGCATAGTATGTGCACAGGCTTGGTTTCCGTTTGCCTTGGGTTTCTGTGACTGTATTCCCTGTTGGTGCATTGTTTCCCTGTCTTACTTCTATCCTCCCTAGCACCAACAATGGAGCTCCCACCAGTTGTTTTTGGTAATATATCCTCACTATTGCTAGTGGAGTCCTCTTGTTTGCTATTTCCTGCGGTATTTCTAGTTTGCAATATTGGTTTTATCTTATCTTTGACTACACTTGTTTCCCTACTATGGCTCCTGTCCCCTATGAGGTCATTTATATGTATTCCTTCCTGCGTATAATTCCCGACTACCTGGACAAAATCTCCAGCTTCACCATTACTGTCTCCCAGGACAGCATCTCCAGCTTCCCCATTACTGTCTCCCAGGACAGCATCTCCAGCTTCACCATTACTGTCTCCCAGGACAGCACCTCCAGCTTCACCATTACTGTCTCCAGGACAGCACCTCCAGCTTCACCATTACTGTCTCCCAGGACAGCACTATCAGCCCCCCATTTACTGACTACCAGGACATCATCTCCAGCCTTACAGTTTCTGACTACATGGCCAGTATCAAGGGCAGTACCATTCAGCCCAGACTTTTTATGTTCCCATCTGTTGTAGAAAGCTTCCAGGTTTTCTATGAAAGCAGCTTTGATGTTGACCTCTTTTAATACCCTTGTGATTTTAGTCCACAGATTTATCTCATTTGGGCATACCCAAAAACACTTCCCTGTTTTAATACTGCTTGTAGCTAGTTCTTGGATATCTGCACAAGGGGCGTGACACCAGTTTCCACAAAAATGACAATTTATCCATGTGGAAGCCCGTTTGTTTGACTGACCACAGACTTCACACAGCTTCATAATGATTTGAATGGTTGATGTACCGCAATTCTACTAGCAACCTCTTGAATATTCTATTAATAACCTGCTAGGTAGTGGACAACGAAACCGTTTGAAACCAGTCCAGGGTTCGGACCAGTCAAGGGTTCGGACCAGTCAAGGGTCCGGACCAGTCAAGGGTTCGGACCAGTCTATCTGATCTGATCAGTGGGTCACCTATTTAAACCATACTGGTCGGTGATTTGAGCTAACACATGAAGGATCTACTGGAAATTATCTACCCGAGTAATATGTGATTTGATTAATACAAAGGTATAACTTGCATGTTGAAGAGCCGGTGACTGCTGGCACTCCTACAATGACGAACGGTCGACCTCCACCTTTGTTTATCAATCGCTGTATCTAGCTTTTCTATTTTTTTTCCGTCTCCACCACAATAAATGCTATATTATCACTATAGTTGACTGGTGCAAATTTTGGAGGAAGGACGCTTTTTCTGTAGTAATAATTGCTTCTCGTTGTGTATATTGCGACCGCTGGTAACTACGGTTATATGAAATTCACAGTAACGTCTGGTAATTCAAGAAAAAAGAAACTAATGAAAGTCACTCCACTCCACTAAGTACCATTATAATACTGGTTAGTTGCTACTACAACACCGTATTCTGCTATTCACTGGTATCACTAGATTATATGCGAGTACACTAGCAGGCCAGGAAGATTATTAAAAACAGCTGACCTGTGGTAAGTTTCTGGCGACTTCTGGCACCTGCCTCTATAGGCTTATCACTTCATTTACAAATTCACCTGTTTCAAATGACACTTTAGCCTTTATCATCAATATACTAGGGAGCCACTGTAGTATACACTATACACTATGTATACTCAATGTTATCAGGGAGACTTTCTTTCCTCTGACACAAAGTTCAATTATTATTATTTTTTCCACACGGAACACAGGCCTATGATTCCCCTCTGGCAGTAAACTCTGCTAGGTAGTGCACACTAATTCTCCTTTTTTGACTCAGTATATAATGTTTTCCGCCCAAGATTGGTTCCAGGCGCTAGAGGGATGTATCGTATAGGATTGATGACACAAATTAAAGTTCTAGCACGTAAGAGCCACCGTGAAAACAATAGAAAAACCCGGAGCACAACGAGGCACGCTGACACTGTCACGCTACCCCAGTGCAAAGAACTGGAGAATGCCTCACCTGATAGTCTTCAAACTGTCTGCCCTGGTATGTTTTCCAGGAAGCAAGGATAATGTTAGACAACAAAAGTACCAATTTGCCTATTTTATTAAACGATACAAAATTCCATTTAGTAAGATAAGATAAGATAAGATTTCGTTCGGATTTTTAACCCCGGAGGGTTAGCCACCCAGGATAACCCAAGAAAGTCAGTGCGTCATCGAGGACTGTCTAACTTATTTCCATTGGGGTCCTTAATCTTGTCCCCCAGGATGCGACCCACACCAGTCGACTAACACCCAGGTACCTATTTGCTGCTAGGTGAACAGGACAACAGGTGTAAGGAAACGTGTCGGAATGTTTCCACCCGCCGGGAATCGAACCCGGACCCTCCGTGTGTGAAGCGGGAGCTTCAGCCACCAGGCCACCGGGCCTACTAAATGTCTCAACTTGCCAGTTTCAAAGCTGCGCTGTATGACCCTTGTAGGTTTAGCGCTTCTTTTTTGATTATAATCAGTTTCAACCTATTAATCCTGATGTATTACATATAGAAAACATTCTAAAAGTCATGGCTATTTAGGCTTAATTTGTTTATTTTAGCGGTGTTGTTTACAAATTTGGATTCGTCTGATTCAGATCAATTTCTGGAGGAAGCCTCTTATAGGCTTTATTAAAGAAAGTTAGGCCTTCGCTCTCACTTTTAATTCACCAATTATATTAAATAAATTAGTTTTTAGGTTTTAATGAGAATATTTTGATTGTTATTATATACATAAACTTCGATGTTTCTTACCTGGAGTTTACCTGGAGAGAGTTCCGGGGGTCAACGCCCCCGCGGCCCGGTCTGTGACCAGGCCTCCTGGTGGATCAGAGCCTGATCAACCAGGCTGTTGCTGCTGGCTGCACGCAAACCAACGTACGAGCCACAGCCCGGCTGATCAGGAACTGACTTAGGTGTAAGATTTTTTTTAAGTTGAAAGTTGTATATGACAATTTGCAAATTCTGAAGAATTTTGTATAATCTTTTTCTTTAAGGAACAGTATAGGCCTATTGACCCATACTGGGCAGGTCCTTCTCAAATCCAACTCAGGTTTGATGAAGACTTATACTGTCTCCTATTTGCTATAATTATTGAAGTAGTTTGGATATTAGCTTCCCTTTGAGGACTTGTGATCTGGAGTTTATCTGGAGAGAGTTCCGGGGGTCAACGCCCCCGCGGCCCGGTCTGTGACCAGGCCTCCTTAGGTCAGTGTCCCAGGATGCGACCCACACCAGTCGACTAACACCCAGGTGCCCATTTTACTGATGGGGAACATAGACAACAGGTGGAAAGAAACACGTCCAATGTTTCTACTCTGGCTGGGAATCGAACCCAGGCCCTCACCGTGTGAAGCGAGAGCGTTAACCACCAGGCCACCAGAGCCCTACTTTCATTTTCTAAATTGCATTACTATGCACTCTAGTACTGCCTTCGCGTGCATTGAGATGCAGGTGACCGTAGTTGTGCAATACGGGGATACCTTCCTCTGATTGCAGAGCGACCGTAATGCATCTAGTTCTTATAACCACCTACTTGTGGTTGCAGGGGTCGAGACTCAGCTCCTGGCCCCGCCTCTTCACTGATCCCTACTAGGTCCTCTTCCTGCTCCGTAAGCTTTATCATACCTCTTTTTAAAACTATGTATGGTTCCTGCCTCCACTACATCACTTGTCAGACTATTCCACTTCCTGACAACTCTATGACTGAAGAAATACTTCCTAACATCCCTGTGACTCATCTGAGTCTTCAACTTCCAATTGTGACCCCTTGTTTCTGTGACCCATCTCTGGAACATCCTGTTTGTGAGTCATGGAGCCCCCGGGGTGGTGGTGAATCTTCTAGACCAAGTGGGTATGTGTAGCAGCCCAGGGTACTTACCTAATTGTGGTTGCAGGGGTCGAGACTCAGCTCCTGGCCCCGCCTCTTCACTGAACGCTACTAGGTCCACTTTGAACTTTGTTGTATATGTAATTTGTATATAAGCAGTGGGTATATACATTACATATTGGAATGACCCAAAGACTGTCATCCCACAGAAACAAGACCATTGGAATGATACAAAGACTGCCATCCCACAGAAACAAGACCATTGGAATGACACAAAGACTACCATCCCACAGAAACAAGACCATTGGAATGATACAAAGACTGCCATCCCACAGAAACAAGACCATTGGAATGACCCAAAGACTACCATCCCACAGAAACAAGACCATTGGAATGACACAAAGACTGCCATCCCACAGAAACAAGACCATTGGAATGACCCAAAGACTACCATCCCACAGAAACAAGACCATTGGAATGATACAAAGACTGCCATCCCACAGAAACAAGACCATTGGAATGATACAAAGACTACCATCCCACAGAAACAAGACCATTGGAATGACCCAAAGGCTACCATCCCACAGAAACAAGACCATTGGAATGACCCAAAGGCTACCATCCCACAGAAACAAGACCATTGGAATGACACAAAGACTGCCATCCCACAGAAACAAGACCATTGGAATGACCCAAAGGCTACCATCCCACAGAAACAAGACCATTGGAATGACCCAAAGGCTACCATCCCACAGAAACAAGACCATTGGAATGACACAAAGACTGCCATCCCACAGAAACAAGACCATTGGAATGACCAAAGGCTACCATCCCACAGAAACAAGACCATTGGAATGACACAAAGACTGCCATCCCACAGAAACAAGACCATTGGAATGACACAAAGACTTACCATCCCACAGAAACAAGACCATTGGAATGACACAAAGACTGCCATCCCACAGAAACAAGACCATTGGAATGACACAAAGACTACCATCCCACAGAAACAAGACCATTGGAATGACACAAAGACTGCCATCCCACAGAAACAAGACCATTGGAATGACACAAAGACTACCATCCCACAGAAACAAGACCATTGGAATGACACAAAGACTGCCATCCCACAGAAACAAGACCATTGGAATGACACAAAGACTGCCATCCCACAGAAACAAGACCATTGGAATGACCCAAAGGCTACCATCCCACAGAAACAAGACCATTGGAATGACACAAAGACTGCCATCCCACAGAAACAAGACCATTGGAATGACACAAAGACTGCCATCCCACAGAAACAAGACCATTGGAATGACACAAAGATTGCCGTCCCACAGAAACAAGACCACTGGAATGACACAAAGACTACCATCCCACAGAAACAAGACCATTGGAATGACACAAAGACTGTCATCCCACAGAAACAAGACCATTAGAATGACACAAAGACTACCATCCCACAGAAACAAGACCATTGGAATGACACAAAGATTGCCATCCCACAGAAACAAGACCATTGGAATGATACAAAGACTACCATCCCACAGAAACAAGACCATTGGAATGACACAAAGACTGCCATCCCACAGAAACAAGACCATTGGAAAGACACAAAGATTGCCATCCCACAGATACAAGACCATTGGAATGATACAAAGACTGCCATCCCACAGAAACAAGACCATTGGAATGACACAAAGACTGTCATCCCACAGAAACAAGACCATTGGAATGATACAAAGACTGCCATCCCACAGAAACAAGACCATTGGAATGATACAAAGACTGCCATCCCACAGAAACAAGACCATTGGAATGACACAAAGACTACCATCCCACAGAAACAAGACCATTGGAATGACACAAAGACTGCCATCCCACAGAAACAAGACCATTGGAATGACACAAAGACTGCCATCCCACAGAAACAAGACCATTGGAATGACACAAAGACTACCATCCCACAGAAACAAGACCATTGGAATGACACAAAGACTGCCATCCACAGAAACAAGACATTGGAATGACCCAAAGGCTACCATCCCACAGAAACAAGACCATTGGAATGACCCAAAGACTACCATCCCACAGAAACAAGACCATTGGAATGACACAAAGACTGCCATCCCACAGAAACAAGACCATTGGAATGATACAAAGACTGCCATCCCACAGAAACAAGACCATTGGAGTGACACAAAGACTGCCATCCCACAGAAACAAGACCATTGGAATGACCCAAAGACTACCATCCCACAGAAACAAGACCATTGGAATGACACAAAGACTGCCATCCCACAGAAACAAGACCATTGGAATGACACAAAGATTGCCATCCCACAGAAACAAGACCATTGGAATGACACAAAGACTGCCATCCCACAGAAACAAGACCATTGGAATGACACAAAGATTGCCATCCCACAGAAACAAGACCATTGGAATGACACAAAGACTGCCATCCCACAGAAACAAGACCATTGGAATGACACAAAGACTACCATCCCACAGAAACAAGACCATTGGAATGACACAAAGACTGCCATCCCACAGAAACAAGACCATTGGAATGACACAGAGACTACCATCCCACAGAAACAAGACCGTTGGAATGACACAGAGACTACCATCCCACAGAAACAAGACCATTGGAATGACACAGAGACTACCATCCCACAGAAACAAGACCATTGGAATGACACAGAGACTACCATCCCACAGAAACAAGACCATTGGAATGACACAGAGACTACCATCCCACAGAAACAAGACCATTGGAATGACACAGAGACTACCATCCCACAGAAACAAGACCATTGGAATGACACAGAGACTACCATCCCACAGAAACAAGACCGTTGGAATGACACAGAGACTACCATCCCACAGAAACAAGACCATTGGAATGACACAGAGACTACCATCCCACAGAAACAAGACCATTGGAATGACACAGAGACTACCATCCCACAGAAACAAGACCATTGGAATGACACAGAGACTACCATCCCACAGAAACAAGACCATTGGAATGACACAGAGACTACCATCCCACAGAAACAAGACATTGGAATGACACAGAGACTACCATCCCACAGAAACAAGACCATTGGAATGACACAGAGACTACCATCCCACAGAAACAAGACCATTGGAATGACACAGAGACTACCATCCCACAGAAACAAGACCATTGGAATGACACAGAGACTACCATCCCACAGAAACAAGACTCTCGGGTATCTAATGGTAATGTTGAAGTTCAGAGGTTAATACTCCAGCTGGGGCGAAGGTGGAAGTCTTGAAGAGCAAACTGGATCAATGCCTGCTTGATCAACCAGGCTGTGAGGGAAATGTGGGTCTGCGAGATGCTGGGAGAAACACTTTGGTTGACCAGGTAGATAATGGGGGAAGTTTGACAGGGCTGTATGGCAGCATGCTTCACGATTAGTGACGGAGGTTCGACTTCATGACTGAATGCTGATTGATGAACTGTGATTCCAGTGACAGAGGATCGAGCCTCCACTGCCTGTGCTGAATTATTCACAGGACAGATCTTCCAGCTCATGTGGTGCCGAATAACACACACGGATTTAACTAATGGTGGATTGATCCTCCACACTTATACAGACAGAGGATCGAGCTTCCACCACTCATTGTACTGAATGAGTTCACGATTTTAACAGATGAGCAACACTTGGGCATCTCTGTTGTGGAAACGTTTCGCCACACAGTGGCTTCATCAGCCATATACGAAGAAGAATAGTGAAGATTAAAGGGGACTGATTACCTCTGTCTCCTTCTGATCTTAACTATTCTTCTCTGAATTGGACTGAGGAAGCCACTATGTGGCGAAACGTTTCCACAACAGAGATTCCCAAGTGTTGCACTTGTGACTAATTTAGTGGACTATGCATCGATTCCCCAGCACTCTTAAGCGGTAGGATCCAAACTTATTTAAAGGACGGAGGATCGAGCCTCCATTCCTTGCGCTGGATGGCCCACACGGGTTTAACGAATCGAAACTTAATTAAAAACGTAAGTTACAACTATTGTAATATTGTGTGAATCAGGTGATACCTGACTCATGATCCAGTTTCACTGCATGAGTCAGGTGATACCTGACTCATGATCCAGTTTCACTGCATGAGTCAGGTGATACCTGACTCATGATCCAGTTTCACTGCACGAGTCAGGTGATACCTGACTCATGATCCAGTTTCACTGCACGAGTCAGGTGATACCTGACTCATGATTCAGTTTCACTGCATGAGTCGGGTGATACCTGACTCATGATTCAGTTTCACTGCATGAGTCAGGTGATACCTGACTCATGATCCAGTTTCACTGCATGAGTCGGGTGATACCTGACTCATGATTCAGTTTCACTGCATGAGTCAGGTGATACCTGACTCATGATTCAGTTTCACTGCATGAGTCGGGTGATACCTGACTCATGATTCAGTTTCACTGCATGAGTCAGGTGATACCTGACTCATGATTCAGTTTCACTGCATGAGTCAGGTGATACCTGACTCATGATTCAGTTTCACTGCATGAGTCAGGTGATACCTGACTCATGATTCAGTTTCACTGCATGAGTCAGGTGATACCTGACTCATGATTCAGTTTCACTGCATGAGTCAGGTGATACCTGACTCATGATTCAGTTTCACTGCATGAGTCAGGTGATACCTGACTCATGATCCAGTTTCACTGCATGAGTCATTTATATTTCTCATAACACGAAGTGAAACAGTGTTACTTTTTGTAAATTATCACTGATACCAACACTGGTACACCAGTGTTGCTTCATTACTGATACCAACACTGGTGTACCAGTGTTGCTTCATTACTGATACTAACACTGGTGTGACCAGTGTTGCTCATTACTGATACCAACACTGGGTCCCTAGTGTTGCTTCATTACTGATACCAACACTGGTCACCAGTGTTGCTTCATTACTGATACCAACACTGGTACACCAGTGTTGCTTCATTACTGATACCAACACTGGTGTACCAGTGTTGCTTCATTACTGATACCAACACTGGTACACCAGTGTTGCTTCGTTACTGATACCAACACTGGTGTACCAGTGTTGCTTCATTACTGATACCAACACTGGTACCAGTGTTGCTTCATTACTGATACCAACACTGGTGTACCAGTGTTGCTTCATTACTGATACCAACACTGGTGTACCAGTGTTGCTTCATTACTGATACCAACACTGGTACACAGTGTTGCTTCATCTTGATACCAACACTGTTACACAGTGTTGCTTCATTACTGATACCAACACTGGTGTACCAGTGTTGCTTCATTACTGATACCAACACTGGTACACCAGTGTTGCTTCATCATTGATACCAACACTGGTACACCAGTGTTGCTTCATCATTGATACCAACACTGTTACACCAGTGTTGCTTCATTACTGATACCAACACTGGTGTACCAGTGTTGCTTCATTACTGATACCAACACTGGTACACCAGTGTTGCTTCATCATTGATACCAACACTGTTACACCAGTGTTGCTTCATCACTGATACCAACACTGGTACACCAGTGGTTGATGCATCACTGATACCATCACTAGTACTTCTGGGCTTATTCAGTGATTCCATCACTAGTACTCCTGGGCTTACTTAATCACTGATACCATCACTAGTACTCATGGGCTTATTGATACCATCACTAGTACTCATGGGCTTAATGATACCATCACTAGTACTCCTGCGCTTAATAATACCATCACTAGTACTCCTGGGCTTAATAATACCATCACTAGTACTCCTGGGCTTAATCACTGTTACCGTCACTAGTACTCCTAGTGTTACTTAATCACTGATACTTAGCACTGCATCACCAGTGAATTTATGGGCTTCTAAGAAGATTTATCCAACTTCAAGTTACTAACTGTGACATCCTTTTCCTACCTTAATTCGTTTACAAGTTATCCTATCTCAGTTTATTTACAGGTTAAGAACTGCTATCCTTCCTCATTTCATTTTCAGGCATTCAGGCTGTGTGCTGTTACCTCACTGACAGGCTGTGTGCTATTACCTCACTGACAGGCTGTGTGCTGTTACCTCACTGACAGGCTGTGTGCTATTGCCTCACTGACAGACTGTGTGCTATTACCTCACTGACAGGCTGTGTGCTCTTACCTCACTGACAGGCTGTGTGTTGTTACCTCACTGACAGGCTGTGTGCTGTTACCTCACTGACAGGCTGTGTGCTGTTACCTCACTGACAGGCTGTGTGCTGTTACCTCACTGACAGGCTGTGTGCTGTTACCTCACTGACAGGCTGTGTGCTATTACTCCTGACAGGTTGTGCTGTTACTCACTGACAGGCTGTGTCTATTACCTCACTGACAGGCTGTGTGCTATTACCTCATGACAGGCTGTGTGCTGTTACCTCATGACAGGCTGTGTGCTATTACCTCACTGACAGGCTGTGTGCTGTTACCTCACTGACAGGCTGTGTGCTGTTACCTCACTGACAGGCTGTGTGCTGTTGCCCTGCCTCTGTTTATTTCGTACCCGGGGCTCAAGACTGTTCAATTGCCCCTCCCAGCATACATAAAGGGGATTACCAATAGGCCCCTGGCTGTCTTCAAGAAGGCACTGGACAGACATCTAAAGTCAGTATCTGACTAACCGGGATATGGTTCGTACGTCAGTTTGAGTGAGGCCAGCAGTAACAGCTTCGTTGATCAGATCCTGTCCCCCACGAGGCCTGATCTCAGACCGAGCCGCGGGGGCGTTGACCCCGAAACTCTCCCCAGGTATGTTCCAGGTACCTAAGGTATGCTAGCATTCCCAAGATATCACCCACAATAGTCCGCTAACACAGCGATTTACTGCTAGGAGAACGAGGACAACAAGTATATTTACAAATATCCTTCACTTGGACAAACTTAAAACGATGTTTCGACCCGACTTTGACTTTAGTGACTCGTTAGTGGCCAAAGTACGACCGAAACGTTGTCAGAAGTTTCAGTCTAAGTGCGGGTTATTTGTGTATTGTTCCAGCCAAGGTATTGTGACTCTTTGCTCTTCAAGACAACATATGTTTAGGTACCTGATCAATGCTAGGTGAACAGAGACAAGCGAGCAAAAGGTCTTTAATTAGCACCCAGATACCTATTTAATTCTGGATGATCAGAGGCATCAGATATTAGGAGATTAACGCTCAAAACAAGATTTTTCTCGGATTTTTACCAGGATAACCTTAAAGCCAGTCCGTCATCGACGACTGTTTTATTTCCAATATGGTGTTTTAATCTTGTCCTCCAGGATGTGACCCACAACAGTCGACTAACACCCAGGTACCTACTTATTGTTAGGTGAAAAAGACAGCAGATTGAACCACGGACACTGTGTGTGGGGCGTAAACGTTGCTAACCGAACCACGGGACACCCAATGTGTACCTGTTTTCTGTTAGGTGAGTAAAAACAGCAGATTTCTCATACCTCTTACGAAGCCTGGAAATCAAATTCACTTTTTTTTCGATTGTGAGCCGAATATTCTGCCAAGAATTGAGAGACTTCGTATTAAAAGTTGTTGTAGATGGGTCAATATTATTTGTACATAAGCAGGAAAATAAAATCAGCATAACAATCCATATATAAAATACAATTCTCTGTTGAAAACGAACCGAAAAGAAACAACTGTTAGACAAGCGGACCTCATGATGCTGCAGCGCCAGTATGTGCATGAGAGAAACGGTGCTGAAGACGAGGACCTCATGATGCTGCAACGCCAGTATGTGCATGAGAGAAACGGTGCTGAAGACGAGGACCTCATGATGCTGCAACGCCAGTATGTGCATGAGAGAAACGGTGCTGAAGACGAGGACCTCATGATGCTGCAACGCCAGTATGTGCATGAGAGAAACGGTGCTAAAGACGAGGACCTCATGATGCTGCAACGCCAGTATGTGCATGAGAGAAACGGTGCTGAAGACGAGGACCTCATGATGCTGCAACGCAAAATGTGCATGAGAGAAACGGTGCTGAAGACGAGGACTCATGATGCTGCAACGCCAGTATGTGCATGAGAGAAACGGTGCTGAAGACGAGGACTCATGATGCTGCAACGCCAGTATGTGCATGAGAGAAACGGTGCTGAAGACGAGGACCTCATGATGCTGCAACGCCAGTATGTGCATGAGAGAAACGGTGCTGAAGACGAGGACCTCATGATGCTGCAACGCCAGTATGTGCATGAGAGAAACGGTGCTAAAGACGAGGACCTCATGATGCTGCAACGCCAGTATGTGCATGAGAGAAACGGTGCTAAAGACGAGGACCTCATGATGCTGCAACGCCAGTATGTGCATGAGAGAAACGGTGCTGAAGACGAGGACCCCATGATGCTGCAACGCCAGTATGTGCATGAGAGAAACGGTGCTAAAGACGAGGACCTCATGATGCTGCAACGCCAGTATGTGCATGAGAGAAACGGTGCTGAAGGCGAGGACCTCATGATGCTGCAACGCCAGTATGTGCATGAGAGAAACGGTGCTGAAGACGAGGACCTCATGATGCTGCAACGCCAGTATGTGCATGAGAGAAACGGTGCTGAAGACGAGGACCCCATGATGCTGCAACGCCAGTATGTGCATGAGAGAAACGGTGCTAAAGACGAGGACCCCATGATGCTGCAACGCCAGTAAGTGCATGAGAGAACAGTACTGAAGGCGAGGACCTTCTAAAGTCATAACCTTAAAATTGAATGTCCGATGTTGGCCATGTAATTGAGATATATAAGACATGATTATCTGAAAATTATATATCCCAGGAGCCAGCATATTGAGCACCAAACCTGTGCGTGGGCCATCAGTCCTACCCGCTGCCTCTTGCATGAATATACTATCAATTAATTTGAATGTCGGTGCCGCTAGCAGCTTGAGTCGACCTCAGGGAGAAGACACAGGTGCGGAAAGTTACTGAATGTTGTACTTCGTCTAACTTGTGCACTTCTCTTCAGGAAATTAGTCCATTTCACCCAGAGTCATTGTATCACAGTGAGTCTGGGTACAAGTACGAGAATAAATCTTCACTCTTCCTGAGAGTAATGCTGGAGGATTGAAGGAGCGAATGAATATTCTTTACTAGTTAAACAAGAAAGCTTTGAAACATGAAGGAGCACGATAGTAGAGCTGAAGAGGCTTCAATAAGTGAAGGAAGAGGCTTCAATAAGTGAAGGAAGAGGCTTCAATGAGTGAAGGAAGAGGGTTCAATAAGTGAAGGAAGAGGATTCAATAAGTGAAGGAAGAGGCTTCAATAAGTGAAGGAAGAGGCTTCAATAAGTGAAGGAAGAGGCTCCAATAAGTGAAGGAAGAGGCTTCAATAAGTGAAGGAAGAGGCTTCAATGAGTGAAGGAAGAGGCTTCAATAAGTGAAGGAAGAGGCTCCAATAAGTGAAGAAAGAGGCTTCAATAAGTGAAGGAAGAGGCTTCAATAAGTGAAGGAAGAGGCTTCAATAAGTGAAGGAAGAGGCTTCAATAAGTGAAGGAAGAGGCTCCAATAAGTGAAGGAAGAGGCTCCAATAAGTGAAGGAAGAGGCTCCAATAAGTGAAGGAAGAGGCTTCAATAAGTGAAGGAAGAGGCTCCAATAAGTGAACTGTATGACCCTTCTCGGTTTAAAGCTTTCTTTGATTATAGTAACTCAATAAGTGAAGAAAGAGGCTTCAGTAAGTGAAGAAAGAGGCTTCAGTAACTAAAGAAAGAGGCTTCAGTAAGTGAAGAAAGAGGCTTCAGTAAGTGAAGAAAGAGGCTTCAGTAACCGAAGAAAGAGGCTTCAGTAACCGAAGAAAGAGGCTTCAGTAACCGAAGAAAGAGGCTTCAGTAACCGAAGAAAGAGGCTTCAGTAACCGAAGAAAGAGGCTTCAGTAACCGAAGAAAGAGGCTTCAGTAACCGAAGAAAGAGGCTTCAGTAACCGAAGAAAGAGGCTTCAGTAACCGAAGAAAGAGGCTTCAGTAACCGAAGAAAGAGGCTTCAGTAACCGAAGAAAGAGGCTTCAGTAACCGAAGAAAGAGGCTTCAGTAACCGAAGAAAGAGGCTTCAGTAACCGAAGAAAGAGGCTTCAGTAACCGAAGAAAGAGGCTTCAGTAACCGAAGAAAGAGGCTTCAGTAACCGAAGAAAGAGGCTTCAGTAACCGAAGAAAGAGGCTTCAGTAACCGAAGAAAGAACCTTAGCACTTGTGAATATACCTTCATGTTTGTGAATATACCTTCATGTTTGTGAATATACCTTCATGTTTGTGAATATACCTTCATGTTTGTGAATATACCTTCATGTTTGTGAATATACCTGCCTTAGTATACGTGAATATACATTTTATTTTCCTGGTAACTTGTAGTTTCAGTAGGAGAGATCATGTTCATGGTGTCTAGTGTTGTTAAATATGAAAAAAAGATACTGGTTACAATGCAAGTTTTTATTGGGACATAATCTTTGCCGTGCTGGGCGAAACGTGTCTTGATTATTCAGAGCGAAACCTTGTCCCAATAAAAGCAATTTTTTTTTTTGGTATATGAGTCATTTACTTACGTTTGACTATTTATTTTTTTTAGTTTATTGTAATTATTAAAATTTCTAATGATTTTTTGCACAGGTGTTTTCAAATTCTATTCCAGCAAGTTGCTAGTTTGTTTCTTGCACATCTGCAAAGATCTAATTGCATTCCTGAGTGTGAGACACATATTTCAAGTCTCCTAACACCTCTGGCCAATTCAAGATTGATGGACTGATGAAGCCACTGTGTGGCGAAACGTTTCCTCAATAAAGATACCCAAGAGTTGCACATGTGTCTAATTTATCAACATGTCGGTTCTCTGAACCATTCACCTACAATCCTGTCAGACACTGCAACTTCTTGGGATCTTAATACTCAGGAATTCTTCGCTTGCCTAATTCTTGGGCACGACCTACTTCCACATTGAACAAATGTGACACTACCTATGACTGCTGCACCTCTCCTGCCATACGGTTTATAAGCTGCTTCTCCGCTCATATGCCGTATTCTATTCAAGATTGATGGACTGAACACATCGACTCAAGGTTGACGGACTGATTACCTCATTCTCCTCCTGTTCTTCAAGTTTCTCCTATGTATGGACTGATGAAGCCACTGTGTGGCGAAACGTTTCCTCAATAAAGATACCCAAGAGTTGCACATGTGTCTAATTTATCAACATGTCGGTTCTTTGAACCATTCATCTACAACCTCTGGCCAATCTTCAACTAGCATTAAATAGCTATCTTGGTGTTAATGAGCTGTTGTGTGCGACTTTATAACGATAATTATTATTTCTACAAGTACATCTACGAGATACATAGGCCTAGCTGACATCAATGACATACTACTATATAGAAAACCCCTTGTTAGGCATAGCTTTTCGGGTAAATTAGGTTTCGTCCCCAGGGTGCGACTCACCAGTCAGCTAACACCCAAGTACCTATTTACTGCTAAGTGAACAGGGATAGCAAGTGTTTCAAGGAAACACGCCCTAACATTTCCACCCGTACCGGGGATCTAACCACGGACCTCTGCGTGGGAGCTGAGTGCGCTAGCAACTGAGCTACGGGACACCATATGGAAGCATACCAATGGACCACATTATTATTATTATAATCAAGGGGAAGCGCTAAACCCGGAGGATTATACAGCGCCTGGGGGGGGGATGTGGAAGGCATTCAGGCTTAATTCGGGGAACTGGAGCACAGATCCAATTTCCTAAATCAAGAGCCCCTCACCAACATCAAGGAACCTTCCTTGAGGGGTCAATGGACCACAATTTAAATAAACGTCTATGCTTGGCTGTCTTAAATTATCCTGGGTTATTAACCCTCTGAGGTTAATCCTAAGTCAGTCTTCCTGAGGCCAGTTAGTCTGATAATACCCACAAGTGTGAGTGTGGGTACCATTTTGTGGGTAACATTAACCCCTTCTTCTAGCGTGGATAGAAGCGTGTGGGTATTGTGGAATTTGTGAGAATTACCCACATTTTAGCATAAGTGGAAGTGCGTGTAAGAACAGGAAAGTGGATCACACAGTTCCCAAACTTTCAAGCAAAAATAAATGTTTTAGTTCGCCAGCAAAAAATCGCACATAGTTACTATATTCACGGGGAAGCGCTAAACTCATATGGGTTAAAAAGCGTTTGATTTTGTAACGCAGAGTAGAGCATATTGTAACCACTGCAGTAAAGAGAGGTTGCCATGGTAATCAACTGGCAGGGTAGAACATCTTGTAACCACTGCAGTAAGGAGAGGTTGCCATGGTAATAAACTGGCAGGGTAGAGCATCATGTAACCACTGCAGTAAAGAGAGGTTGCCATGGTAATCAACTGGCAGGATAGAGTATCTTGTAACCACTGCAGTAAAGAGAGGTTGCCATGGTAATCAACTGGCAGGGTAGAGCATCTTGTAACCACTGCAGTAAGGAGAGGTTGCCATGGTAATCAACTGGCAGTGTAGAGCATCTTGTAACCACTGCAGTAAGGAGAGGTTGCCATGGTAATCAACTGGCAGGGTAGAGCATCTTGTAACCACTGCAGTAAGGAGAGGTTGCCATGGTAATCAACTGGCAGGGTTAGAGCATCTTGTAACCACTGCAGTAAGGAGAGGTTGCCATGGTAATCAACTGGCAGGGTAGAGCATCTTGTAACCAATGCAGTAAGGAGAGGTTGCCATGGTAATCAACTGGCAGTGTAGAGCATCTTGTAACCACTGCAGTAAGGAGAGGTTGCCATGGTAATCAACTGGCAGGGTAGAGCATCTTGTAACCACTGCAGTAAGGAGAGGTTGCCATGGTAATCAACTGGCAGGGTAGAGCATCTTGTAACCACTGCAGTAAAGAGAGGTTGCCATGGTAATCAATGAGCTACTATTCAGCATCTCGTAAGTCAGCAGCATCTCTGGATGGTAAGTAAGACACATAGGTAACTTGTCGGTATTGTATACCATTTTGGTATTCAGATTGCTGGTCATGGAACCAGAGAAGAGTTGACTAGCTGATCGTAATTACAGAATATCCCGACTTTTTCTCGTACTCGACTCATTTTGAATTTAAAAAAGATTATTTTCTCATTTAGCATTTAATTCTACTCTTGTCATAATTTAATAGTGAAGTGTGTGTGTGTGTGTGTGTGTGTGTGTGTGTGTGTGTGTGTGTGTGTGTGTGTGTGTGTGTGTGTGTGTGTGTGTGTGTGTGTACTCACCTAATTGTACTCACCTAATTGTGGTTGCAGGGGTCGAGACTCAGCTCCTGGCCCCGCCTCTTCACTGATCGCTGCTGGATCCTCTCTCTCTCTGCTTCCTGAGCTTTGTCATACCTCTTCTTAGAACTATGTATGGTTCCTGCCTCCACTACTTCACTTGCTAGGCTATTCCACTTGCTGACAACTCTATGACTGAAGAAATACTTCCTAACGTCCCTGTGACTCGTCTGAGTCTTCAGCTTCCAGTTGTGACCCCTTGTCCCTGTGTCCCCTCTCTGGAACATCCTATCTCTGTCCACCTTGTCTATTCCCCGCAGTATCTTGTATGTCGTTATCATGTCTCCCCTGACCCTTCTGTCCTCCAGTGTCGTCAGTCCGATTTCCCTTAACCTTTCCTCGTACGACATTCCCTAGAGCTCTGGGACTAGCCTTGTTGCAAACCTTTGTACTTTCTGTGTGTGTGTGTGTGTGTGTGTGTGTGTGTGTGTGTGTTGTGTGTGTGTGTGTGCGTGTGTGTGTGTGTGTTTAAAAGCACTTTCCATGTATGTAATTCTCTCCTGCTATAAATAATGTTAAACTCCTGCTCCTATGTCATTAGGGCGGCGTGCACGCCTTGGTAAACAGAGATAACGACCAAATTATTGGCAAATTATATTAACACACAGCTGAGCATCATAAGTGTAACGAGTGCTGGTGTTGTAGATAACAAGATCAGCTGTAGAGATGCTGAGGAGATTATCAGGAAACTTATCAACCTGTGGTGTGGATGCTGACTGCATCGTGACCAAGATGGTGGGCATGATACCCACTCACTTCAAGCATTTATTCAAAGAAGATACTGCACTCCAGTATTTACTCCAACTTATTGAAGAGGATTAAAAAGGTATTAAAGATCTCTATGTCAACTCTAACTTCACAAGGCATAGAACTGTCACAACATTTTGTGATAGCAATGTACAGCCTCCCCCAATGTTGCGATTGCAAGCCTCTTCACAAAGAACCTGGAGACTGAGAACTTTGCACCATCATCTCCAACACTCGATGTATAGCCCTTGTGGCTTAGCGCTTCTTTTTGATTATAATAATAATAATAATAATAATCTCCAACACTGTTTCCTCGTTATGATACGCTAAGTATACCTTGGTATACTATCCCGGATGTTTTGATATACAATGCAAGCAAGTATATGTTAATGATCGACTGCACCCGAGGAAGAATTTCACGCTATTATGAGATTTCATGCGTAATCGGAATATTATTTCTTCGCCGTGAGGATGACGGGAAATTGAATTGCATGATATAAATAACATTACTGAGGAAATGTTCAATAATCAAGTTCAGTGGTGTGATAAGCTAATATAAAAGGTTGAGCTCACGAAGGAAAAATTAAGTCGTTATGTCTGGAGACTAACTAGGCCGAGTGTCGTCGGTCTGGAGTTTTGAGACTCTCTGATCGTGGGTTCTAACCCCGTCCGTGGTATGGTTTACTAGGGTAAGTGTGTCGTGAAACTCAAAGAGCTGAACCAGCGTCACTCCGAAGCAGTTTCCGCGCTGACTTAATTCACCGTCAAAATGAGGACAACTAAATGTTGCACATATGTCTAATTCATCTTGTCGGTATTGTGTAACAATAAGTACACCTGCAACACCTGCATGAGCAATAGCAGATGCTTAACGTTCTCCTCTAGGAAAAACTCGACTGTCAAGAACTTGTATCCCTAAGAAATGAGAGAAAACGTTGGAACGTGCAAAAGAAAAGCAATTTCGACCAATGTAACAATTAACGAGGCAGAAGAAGCAAGAACAATAACAACTGGAAATAAAACGTAATAAATTACTGGGAAAATTTGTATTGCATAACGGAAGAGAGTTGAAGATAGGAAATTTGCTAAAGAGAAAGTCAATATTATTGAGAAAATCGGTAAATACGGCACGAAAACGATAAAAATATCAGTGATTCAGTAAATTTAGAATTATCCTGTATAGGGCAGCTACCAGTTCCAGGTACGTGGCGGCCTACCCTGCATCAGTCCCTGCATCAGTCCCTGCATCAGTCCCTGCATCAGTCCCATGCATCAGTCCCTGCATCAGTCCCTGCATCAGTCCCTGCATCAGTCCCTGCATCAGTCCCAGCATCAGTCCCTGCATCAGTCCCTGCATCAGTCCCTGCATCAGTCCCTGCATCAGTCCCTGCATCAGTCCCTGCATCAGTCCCTGCATCAGTCCCTGCATCAGTCCCAGCATCAGCCCCTGCATCAGTCCCTGCATCACTCCCTGCATCAGCCCCTGCATCAGTCCCTGCATCAGTCCCTGCATCAGTCCCTGCATCAGTCCCTGCATCAGTCCCTGCATCAGTCCCTGCATCAGTCCCTGCATCAGTCCCTGCATCAATCCCTGCATCAGCCAGCATCAGCCCTGCATCACCCCCTGCATCACTCCCTGCATAAGCCCTGCATCAGTCCCTGCATCATCCCTGATCAGACCCTGAATCAGTCCTGCATCAGTCCCTGCATCAGTCCCTGCATCAGTCCTGCATCAGTCCCAGCATCAGTCCCTGAAATCACTCCTGCATCAGTCCCAGCATCAGCCCCTGCATCAGTCCCTGCATCACTCCTGCATCAGTCCTGCATCAGTCCTGCATCAGTCCTGCATCAGTCCCTGCATCAATCCCTGCATCAGTCCAGCATCAGTCCCTCCATCAATCCCTGCATCAGTCCCAGCATCAGCCCTGTTCATCAGTCCTGCATCACTCCCTGCATCAGTCCAGCATCAGCCCCTGCATCAGTCCAGCATCAGTCCCTGCATCAATCCCTGCATCAGCCCCTGCATCAGTCCCGCATCAGTCCCTGCATCAATCCCTGCATCAGCCCCTGCATCAGTCCCTGCATCACTCCCTGCATCAGTCCCTGCATCAGTCCCTGCATCAGTCCCTGCATCAGTCCCTGCATCAATCCCTGCATCAGTCCCAGCATCAGTCCCTGCATCAATCCCTGCATCAGTCCCAGCATCAGCCCCTGCATCAGTCCCTGCATCACTCCCTGCATCAGTCCCAGCATCAGCCCCTGCATCAGTCCCAGCATCAGTCCCTGCATCAATCCCTGCATCAGCCCCTGCATCAGTCCCAGTATCAGCCCCTGCATCAGTCCCAGCATCAGTCCCTGCATCAGTCCCTGCAACAGTCCCTGCATCATGTAACATGAAATAATGATGTTTCCTGCTTTATGACGGTACAGTTTGGATATATAATGAGATACCTTTTTTTTTACAAATTAAGTCTTTAATCTAACAATGTTTTCTTATGTGCAGAGTCTTATCATGTATTGATAAAGCTTAACACAGCGGGAAACATTATCGCATTATAATATTGTTCTACAATCTGTGTCTCCTTGCTATACTTCTCTGCAACATTTGCCAGCTAAACTTGATTTTTTTTCAGTTCAGTACAGCTACAATAGATGCATGTTCGTAATTTTAAAGATTCCAGCAGATCTGCAAGAAGACTTCAGCAAATCTGAAAGCAGAAAAGGTGTGGATTTGGGTAGATGAAATTGACACAAGTATCTTACATAGGCAAGATATTTTAGCAAATCTAGACAGAGCCCTCAGCAGTTCTGGAAACAGAAAGGGTTTGGATCTGGAGAGTAGAAACTGCCGCAAGTGTCTCACTAAGAAAGATTCCAGCAGTTTTGGATGGAGAATCCATCAGGTGTGGAAGGAGTTTCTGCAGGTCTGGAAGCATACGTAGCGTTGATCTGGATAAGGGTAACTGCCACGTGTGTCTCACTAAGGAAGGAGGTTCCAGCTTTTTTGGATGGAGAGTCCATCAGGTATGGAAGAAGTTTCAGCAGGTCTGGAAGCATACGTAGCGTTGATCTGGATAAGAGTAATTGCCACGAGTGTCCTCACTAAGGAGACTCCAGCAGGTCTAATAGCATACAGGGCGTGGATCAGAAGAGAAACTGGCTCAAATGTCTCACTTATGAAGCAGCTTCGTGAGGAAAGATGAGAGATATGAATTTTTATTTGTACTGGTAGACCTTGAGTCGTCCTGTTACACCCATTATGTGATGGTGTGGATAATGAATTTCTTAGCACCTCATGTACTCTATCTTGCCAGAGGTCTGGTTAATTAGGTTTAAAGTCTTACAGTAACACAGGGTCATTAACGCTGCATGTCATCTGTACACCTTCAGTCAGGAATACTTTAAAATAATAATATCTATATTTACTACCAGTACATGTACAAGGTATACAAGTACATGTACAAGGTATACAAGTACATGTACAAGGTATACAAGTACATGTACAAGGTATACAAGTACATGTACAAGGTATACAAGTACATGTACAAGGTATACAAGTACAAGTACAAGGTATACAAGTACATGTACAAGGTATACAAGTACATGTACAAGGTATACAAGTACATGTACAAGGTATACAAGTACATGTACAAGGTATACAAGTACATGTACAAGGTATACAGACCATAGTTGACATCAGTGACATACTACTATATAAAAAGTCGCTTGTTATGCTGAGCATTTCCCGCAAATTAGGTCAATTTTGTCCCAGGATGCGACCCACACCAGTCCACTAACACCCAGGATGTGACCCACACCAGTCCACTAGCACTCAGGTACCCATTTTACTGATTGATGAACATAGGTGTAAGGAAACACGTCCAAAGTTTCCACCCCTTCGCCGAGGATTGAACTCGGACCCTCACCGTGTGAAACGAGAGGTTTTGTCACCAGGCCACGGGGCACCGTAATTCTCTTTGTAAACGCATTAAGTGATATACGCTCCTCGGTGAATATACACTAAAAAATACACATTTCTTGATTGATATATAACTCTCGATGTATATATAACACTGAGAAATATATACCCCGAGTGACGCACATCTCTTGGAGTATATAACAGGGAAGGCGCTACAATGGATCAGGGAATACCTGTTAGGAAGACAACAGCGAGTCATGGTACGTGGCGAGGTGTCAGAGTGGGCACCTGTGACGAGTGGAGGAGTTCCACAGGGGTCAGTCCTGCGACCAGTGCTGTTTCTGGTATTTGTGAACGACATGACGGAAGTAGGCTCCGAAGTGTACCTGTTTGCAGATGTGAAGTTGATGAGAAGAATTCAATCGGACGAGGTCCAGGCAGAACTACAAAGGGATCCGGACAGGCTACAGGCCTGCTCTAGCAACTGGCTCCTGGAGTTCAACCCCACCAAGTGCAAAGTCATGAAGATTTGGGAAGGGCAAAGAAGACAGCAGACGGAGCACAATCTAGGCGGTCAGAGACTACAAACCTCACTCAAGGAAAAAAATCTTGGAGTGAGTATAACACCAGGCACATCTCCTGAGGAGCACATCAACCTAATCACTTCTGCGGCATACGGACGCCTAGCAAACCTAAGAACAGCATTCCGATATCTTAATAAGGAATCGTTCAGGACCCTGTACACAGTGTACGTTATGCCCATATCGGAGTATGCAGCACCAGTTTGGAACACTTAGCCAAGCACGTAAAGAAAATTAAGAAAATGCATAGGTTTGCAACAAGACTAGTCCCGGAGCTAAAGGGTATGTCCTATGAGGAGAGGTTAAGGAAAATCGATCTGACAACACTGGAGTACAGGAGAGAAAGGGAGGACATTATAACGGCATAAAATACTGAGAAGAATTGACAAGGTGGACAGAGACAGAATGTTCTAGAGATGGGACACAGTTGGAAGTTGAAGACACAGAAGACAGGGATGTTAAGAAGTATTTCTTCAGTCACAGAGTTGTCAGGAAATGGAATAGTTTGGGAAGCGATGTAGTGGAGGCAGGATCCATACATAGCTATTAGAAGAGATATGATAAAAAAAAAAGGGCACAATACCGTGACTGGAACGATACACAAATAACCCGTTGTAAGCTCTCTCTTCTATGTGCGGGTTATTTGTATAGGTATGATAAATTAGCTCATGGAGCAAGAAGAGTGACCCAGTAGTGACCAGTGAAGAGGCGGGGCCAGGAGCTGTGAATCGACCTCTGCAATCACAACTAGGTGAATACACACACACACACACACACACACACACACACACACACACACACACACACACACACACACACACACACACACACACACAAGCGCCAGAAACGAGTATCCAAAGATAAGGAGGGAGGCCCAGCGACAGTACGAAAACAACATAGCATCGAAAGTCGAGTCTGACCCGAAACTGCTGCATAGCCACATTAGGAGGAAGACAACAGTCAAAGACCAGGTAATCAGTTTGAGGAAAGGTGGAGAGCTCATAAGAAGCGATCAAAAGGTATGTGAGCTCAACACGAGATTTAAGGAAGTATTTACAGTGGAGACAGGAAGGACACTGGGAAGACAGAATAGAGGGGGACACCAACAACGGATATACCAACAAGTGTTGGATGAAATACACACAACTGAGGAGGTGAAAAAGCTGTTAAGTGACCTTGATGCCTCAAAGGCGATGGGACAGGACAACATTTCTCCGTGGGTCCTAAGAGAGGGAGCAGAGATGCTGTGTGTGACATTGACCACAATTTTCAACACATCCCTTGAAACTGGACAACTACCCGAGGTATGGAAGACGGCAAATGTAGTCCCCATTTCTATGAAAGGAGACAAACGAGGCATTAAGCTGCACACCTGTGTCACTGGCGCGTATAGTATGCAAAGTCATGGAGAAAATTATCAGGAGAGTGGTGGAGCACCTAGAAAGGTCAAGCTTATAAACAACAACCGGCACGATTTCAGGGAAGGAAAATCCTGTGTCACAAACATACCGGAGTTTTATGACAAGGTAACAGAAGTAAGACACAAGAGAGAGGGGTGGATAGACTGCATTTTCTTGGACTGCAAGAAGGCATTCGACACAGTTCCTCACAAAAGGTTAATGCAAAAGCTAAAGGATCAGGCACGCATAACAGGAAAGGCACTGCAATATATCAGATAATGTCTGAAAGGGAGGCAACAACAAGTTATGGTACGTGACGAGGTGTCAGAGTGGGCGCCTGTGAAGAGCGGGGTTCCACAGGGGTCAGTCTTAGGACCTGTGCTGTTTTTGGTATATGTGAAAGACCTAACAGAAGGAATGTCTCAGAAGTGCCCCTGTTTGCAAATGTGAAGTAAGGAGAAATAAATCGGTCGAGGATCAGGCAGGAGTACAAAGAGATCTGGACAGGCTACAAGCCTGGTCCAGCAACTTGGCACCTTGAATTTAACCCTGCCAAATGCGAAGTTATGAAGATCGGGGAAGGGCAAAGAAGACCGCAGACAGAGTATAGTCTAGTGGCCAAAGACTGCAAACCTCACTCAAGGAAAAAGATCTGAGGGTGAATATAACACCGAGCACATCTGAGGCGCACATCAGTCAGATAACTGCTGTAGCATACGGGCGTCTGGCAAACCTGAGAATAGCGTTCCGATACCTCAGTAAGGAATCGTTCAAGACTCTGTTCACCATATACGTCAGGCCCATATTGGGGTATGCAGCACCAGTTTAGAATCCATACCTGGTCAAGCACGTCAAGAAATTAGGGAAAGTGCAAAGGCTTGCAACAAAACTAGTCCCAGAGATGAGAGAATTGTCCACGAAAAATGGTTAAAGGAAATCGGCCTGACGACACTGGAGGACAGAAGGGTCAGGGAAGACATGATAACGACATATAAAATACTGCGAGGAATTGACAAGGTGGACATAGACAGGATGTTCCAGAGATGGGACACAGAAACAAGGGGTCACAATTGGAAGTTGAAGACTCCTATGAGTCAAAGGGATGTTAAGAAGTATTTCTTCAGTCACAGAGTTGTCAGAAAGTGGAATAGCCTAGAAAGTAACGTAGTGGAGGCATGAACTATACATAGTTTTAAGACGAGGTTTGATAAAGCTCATGGAGCAGGGAGAGAGAGGACCTAGTAGCAGTCAGCGAAGAGGCGTGGCCAGGAGCTATGAATCGACCCTTGACCCCACAAATAGGTGAGTACACCCTCAACACGCTCACTCTCACACTCAAGGGATCTGGACAGACTGTAAGGCTGGTCCAACAACTGGCTTCTGGAGTTTATCCCAGCAAGTGCAAAGTTATAAAGTTTGTGGAATGACTAAGGAGACCGCAGACGGAGTACAACCTAAGAGGTCAATGGCTCCAAAACTCACTCAAGAAAAAGGATCTTGGGGTGAGTATCATATAGAGCACATCTCCTAAGGCGCATATTAACCAAATAGCTGCTGTAGCATACGGGCGCCTGACAATAGCGTTTCGTCATCAAGGAATGGAGTCCCTCACGACACTACACCGTGTACGTCAGGTCCATATTGAAACTTGCAGCGCCACTATAGAACCCACACCTGATCAAACAAGCCAAGAAATTAGATTTGCAACAAGGCTAGTCCCGGAGCTGAGGGGTTGGTTCTACGAGGAGAGGTTAAGGGAACCCAGCGTGACAACACTAAGAGGAATTGTCACAGCAACAAGGGGTCACAACTGGAAGCTGAGAACCCAGATGAGTCACAGGGATGTTAGGAAGTACTTCTTCAGTCACAGAGTTGTCGGGAAGTGGAACAGTCTGGAGAGTGATGTAGTGGAGGCAAGACCCATACATAGCTTCAGGAAGAGGCATGATGAAGCTTATGGAGCAGGGAGAGAGTGGACCTAGTAGCGACCAGTGAAGAGGTGGGGCCAGGAGCTATGACTGGACCTCTGTAATCACAAATAGGTGAGTATACCTAGTAGAAGTAACAAAATGATGGATCACGTGACCACAAAGTGCATGAAGGCAGAGGAAAAGCTGGTACACAAGGGCACCAGAAGCAATGGGATGACCAAAACGAGCTCTTGGTTCCCCCAAAGATGTAGAGAAACCAAAGCTAGATACACTAGGGAAGGAAAAAAGTACAAAAGACAGGACCCACGAAACTGAGGAGATGAGTAGAAGAGCCAAAATCGAATATGCATGGATAAGGAGGGAGGCCAAGCGGCAATACGTCAACGACATAGCATCGAAAGTCAAATCTGACCCCAAGCTGTTGTACAGTCACAACAGGAAGAAAAAAGGTCAAGAACCAGGTAAAAAAGCTTCCAGCAAACTGGGAAGGCAGGGTACACCAACAAGTGCTGGACACACTACACACAACCGAGGAGGAAGTGAAGAGCCTGCTAAGCTAACTAGATACCTCACAGGCGGTGGGACCGAACATCTCTACATGGGTCCTGAGAGAGAGGGAGCATAGGCACTGTGTGTGCCACTAACAACAATTTTCAATACTATGGAAACAGGACAATTACCTGCGGTGTGGAAGATAACAAATGTATTTCCAGTTTTTAAGAAAGGAGACATACAGGCAGCATTAAACCACAGACCAGTGTCACTGACATGTAGAGTATGCAAAATCGTGGAGAAGATTATCAGAAGACTGGTGGAGCACCTAGAAAGGAACGAGCTTATACGTGATAACCAGTACTGTTCCAGGGTAGGGTTTTATTACAAGGTAACATAGGTAAGACATAAGAGAGAGTGGTGAGTAGACTACAATTTCTTGGAGTGTAAGAAGACTTTTAGCACGATTCCACGTAAAAGATTAGCACAAGAAACAGAGGAGCAGGCAGGAATACCAGGAAAGACACTGCAATGAATCAGGGAATACTTGACAGGATGGAAATAACGATTGATGGTACATGTGAAGGTGTCCGACTGGGCGTGTGTGTCGACCGTGGTTCCACAAGGACCATTTCTAGGGCCAGTGCTGTTTCTGGTATACGTGAATGACATGAAAGTAGGGATAGATTCAGAGGTGTCCCTCTTTACAAACAATGTGAAGCTAATGCATAGAATTCAAGCGGACGAGGATCAGGTACTTGTTCGGTTCAAGTCGGACCGAAACGTAGTCGTAAGCTTTTCTCTTTCCTATGAGCGGGTTATTTGTGCATGTGGACAGGTTGCATACTGTTGCAACCCCTGAATGGCTTGCAATGATTAATATGTATATATATAATTATTACCTTTTCATATAATTTTATGTTGCTTGTATTTGCGATAATAGCTAAATCGTAAATGTATTGCTTTATATTATTATTTGACTTAGCTTCCTTTTGTGAGGTAGGATGTAACATATTATGTGCTCAGTTCAAGTCTTGATTGTCTAACTACTGTAATTATCGCTCTGCTCGTTATTCTGCTGGCTTCTGTTGCTGGGCAGTACTGTCCACGGAGCTATCACGTGATCGAGGGGGAGGTGTCCTCACCTCGCCTGAAGAATTCAGTCTGGTCTAGACTCTCTTGGTGGTTGGACAGATCGTCTGTCTCATTATTTTTGTTAGTTCTGGAGACTCTGTTCACAGAACATTGTATAGACTTAGTGATTTTCTACTTTGTACTGAGGTTGTGTGTCGCATAGACACTCTAAACAACTCAGGTCCTGAGCAGTAGCTTCTGACCTAACTTGTACTGGTATCTGTGTATTATCACAGTCGGGGATTGTCTTATGCTGAACTTAGATTCAGTAGTATGGGAGTTTTGTGACTTTTTTGGAGGATCTGCTGATGGTCCCTACTTAGTGTCGTTATATTATCTCCTTGTCCTGATTGTGTCGCAGTTGCTTGTTGTATTGCTATTGGGCTTAGCATTCTTTTTATTGTTCAAGCAGACTGTTCTGACTGCCAGTTGGTCAAGAAGTTAGTTTATTTGAGGACTTTGTCAGTCACTTATTTAAGTCTAGTCGAGTCGTGAAACATAGTGAACTACTAAGAGCACTTACACACTTACACACAAACTTGTACATTTTTATAATATCTTATTAAATGTTAATGTACCAGACGGTACTTAAGAATTATAAATGTGATATGTGCTTTCAGCACAATAATATTGTACACGAGAGAAGTGATATTATTTTAATTACTGTGAATAATTTAATTTAATTTGATATACGCCTAGACAACTTAATGACTAATAAATTTATTAAATTTTAATTTCTCTAGTTAGTAGCCTACCAGTTGTAATCCTGAAGCACTATTGAATCATGCTGAATTCTAATGGATAATTGGACAAGGATACTGACTAATTGTTACGAAAACCCAGTAACAGGCTGGATGCTAGAAGGGCAGTCCTTTCTAGTATTCACTGGAGATCTCTAAGCTTTTTGAATCGCGTTTTTTGTAACACATACCTTGTCTAATAATTGGCTCCTGGAGTTTAACACCACCAAGTGCAAAGTCATGAAGATTGGGGAAGGTCAAAGAAAACCAGAGTACAGGCTATGGAGCCAAAGGCTGCAAACCTCTTTCTGGAAAAAGGGATCTTTGGGTATCATACCGGGCAAATCTCCTGAGACTCGCATCAACCAAATAACTGCTGCGGCATATGGGCGCCTAGCAAACCTAAGAATAGTGTTTCGACACTAAGTCGTCACTCAAGACACTGTACACTGTGTGCGTCAGGCTTATATTGGAGCATACTTCACCAATATGGAACTCACGCTTGATCAAGCTCCGCTGATGGGCAGTGCGTTATACTCCATTCTGTGATTATCATGTATAAACCATACCACGGGTGGGGTTTGAACCCGCGGTCAGAGTCTCAAAATTCCAGACCGTCGCGTTAGCCACTGGACCAGCTAGCTTCAATAAGATTCATCCAACTAGGTATATTTCTACACCATTGGAAGGTTAGCATAGGCACCATTGTGTCCACAAATGCAAGTTTTTACAGACGAATCTCCCGCTAGCATGGCCATGACGAACTCTAGCTCAAGTCCCTTCAAAGCCGTCAACATGAGAGTTTTTAGGCTCTCTGACTACGGGTTCCAACCCCACCCTTGGCATGGTGTGTTTGCAATCGTGTCATTACGATTTTGTGAGTCGTATCATGTATAATAACAGCACACACACACCTTAATTAATATACACAAAGTGGTTGAACCACTTACTTTTATTACCCATATCCTCACCCACCCTTTTTCCACATTCCATCCTTAACTATTCTTCTTCCTCCCTCAACTTACCAAACATCTGATTACAAAATGTACCTGATCAAGCACGTTAAGAAATTAGAGAAAGTGCAAAGGGTTGCAACAAGACTAGTCCCAGAGCTTAGGGGCGTGTCCATTGAGAAGAGGGTAAAGGAAATCAACCTGAGGATAGTGGAGGACAGGAGGGATAGGAGGGGAACATGATAACATATAGAATACTGAGTGGAACTGACAAGGTGGATAGGGATAGAATGTTTCAGAGATGGGACACAGCAACAAGGGGTCACAGCTGGAAGTTGAAAGCTCAAATGAGCCACAGGGATGTTAGAAAGTATTTCTTCAATCATAGAGATGTCAGGAAGTGGAACAATCTGGACAGTGATGTAGTGGAGGCAGGATCCATACATAGCTTGAAGGAGAGGTACGATAAATCTCTTAGAACAGTGAAGAGGTGGGGTCTGAAGCTGTTACTCGACTCCTGCAACCACTAATAGGTGAGTACACACAAGCACGTACACACACACACACACAGGCACACGCACGTACACACACACAGACACACACACACACACACACACACACACACACACACACACACACACACACACACACACACACACACACACACACACACACACACACAGGAGCTCGGACTCGACCCCAGCAACCTCAACTAGGTGAGTACACACACACACACACACAACACACACACACACACACACCACACACACACACACACACACACACACTATTTCAGCACCAGATAATACCCACCTCGACTCTTTTTACAAGTCTCACATAAGGCATGAAGCCTGGATGCCTCAAGCCTTCGCCAAATGTCAGAAGTTAAGCTGATCCATTAATTCCCAGGTCCAAAACTCACTTTTAATTGACTTCTTCTGGACGTAAATTTACACCAAAGTGATAATTTGGTCGTGACCTGACGGGAGTTTTTACCAGTGACGGGAGAAGGTTAGGAGCCAAGACGCTACCCTGAGGTACACCACCACACTGTTTACCAGTGACGGGAGAAGGTTAGGAGCCAAGACGCTACCCTGAGGTACACCACCACACTGTTTACCAGTGACGGGAGAAGGTTAGAAGCCAAGACGCTACCCTGAGGTACACCACCACACTGTTTACCAGTGACGGGAGAAGGTTAGGAGCCAAGACGCTACCCTGAGGTGCACCACCACACTGTTTACCAGTGACGGGAGAAGGTTAGGAGCCAAGACGCTACCCTGAGGTACACCACCACACTGTTTACCAGTGACGGAGAAGGTTAGGAGCCAAGACGCTACCCTGAGGTGCACCACCACACTGTTTACCAGTGACGGGAGAAGGTTAGGAGCCAAGACGCTACCCTGAGGTACACCACCACACTGTTTACCAGTGACGGGAGAAGGTTAGGGAGCCAAGACGCTACCCTGAGGTGCACCACCACACTGTTTACCAGTGACGGGAGAAGGTTAGGAGCCAAGACGCTACCCTGAGGTGCACCACCACACTGTTTACCAGTGACGGGAGAAGGTTAGGAGCCAAGACGCTACCCTGAGGTGCACCACCACACTGTTTACCAGTGACGGGAGAAGGTTAGGAGCCAAGACGCTACCCTGAGGTACACCACCACACTGTTTACCAGTGACGGGAGAAGGTTAGGAGCCAAGACGCTACCCTGAGGTGCACCACCACACTGTTTACCAGTGACGGGAGAAGGTTAGGAACCAAGACGCTACCCTGAGGTACACCACCACACTGTTTACCAGTGACGGGAGAAGGTTAGGAGCCAAGACGCTACCCTGAGGTACACCACCACACTGTTTACCAGTGACGGGAGAAGGTTAGGAGCCAAGACGCTACCCTGAGGTACACCACCACACTGTTTTACCAGTGACGGGAGAAGGTTAGGAACCAAGACGCTACCCATGAGGTACACCACACACTGTTTACCAGTGACGGGAGAAGGTTAGGAACCAAGACGCTACCCTGAGGTACACCACCACACTGTTTACCAGTGACGGGAGAAGGTTAGGAGCCAAGACGCTACCCTGAGGTACACCACCACACTGTTTACCAGTGACGGGAGAAGGTTAGGAGCCAAGACGCTACCCTGAGGTGCACCACCACACTGTTTACCAGTGACGGGAGAAGGTTAGGAGCCAAGAACGCTACCCTGAGGTACACCACCACACTGTTTACCACTGACGGGAGAAGGTTAGGAGCCAAGACGCTACCCTGAGGTACACCACCACAATTTATCACTCTGCAAAATACTAGAATTCCAAGATTTTTTGGAACCTATAACCACTTTGTTCCTACTAGTACAACTACTACTACTGCTGCTGCTACTGTAACTATTACCACTACTACTACTCTACTTGCTACTATTACTGCTACAACTACTAGTACCCCTTTAACTCGTGCTCCTACTGCTGCTACAGCTTCTACTACTATTGCAACTACAATTACTACCACCACTACAACTACTACTACCACTACAACTACTACTACCACTACTACAAGATCGAACACCGAGAGTTTCAATGGTTAGAAGCCAGGTTTACCTGGAGTTTATCTGGAGTTTACCTGGAGAGGGTTTCGGAGGTCAACGCCCCCGCGGCCCGGTCTGAGACCATGCCTCATGGTCGATCAGGGTCTGATCAACCAGGCTGTTTGAACAGACGCTGTTGAACCTGAAGCGAAGAGAGTTGCCAAACAATCAGATCAACGATGTAGACAGAATTACGAATCTCCCACTGATTGTTGCTACCGTCACTATTTCACAAAACTTTAGGTTGCTCGTCGTCGTCAAGGTTCTGGTAATGTTGAACCTAGCTAAAACTAACACTGTCATCAACCGGGTAGTCATAGTTTAGTGAAACGAGATGATTTTAGTTACTTCGTCACTTTCAGATGCGATTTTATTTATCTCAGTATACTTACTACTACTGCTGCTACTGCTGGTGCTGCTGGTGCTGCTACTACTGGTGCTGCTGGTGCTGTTGCTGGTGCTGCTGGTGCTGTTGCGGGTTTGCTGGTGCTGGTGCTGCTGGTGCTGGTGCTGGTGCTGGTGCTGCTGGTGCTGGTGCTGGTGCTGGTGCTGGTGGTGCTGGTGCTGGTGTGGATGCTGGTGCAGGTGTGCTGCTGGTGCTGCTGGTGCTGGTGCTGGTGCTGCTGCTATGCTGGTGCTGGTGCTGCTGGTGGCTGCTGCTGGTGCTGCTGGTGCTGCTGCTGGTGCTGGTGCTGCTAGTCCTGCTGCTGGTGCTGCTGCTGGTGCTGCTGCTGGTGCTGGTGCTGCTGCTGGTGCTGGTGCTGCTGCTGCTGGTGCTGCTGCTGCTGCTGGTGCTGGAGCTCCTGCGGGTGCTGGTGCTGGTGCTGCGCTGCTGCTAGTGCTGCTGCTGGTACTGGTGCTGCTGCTGCTGGTGCTGGTGCTGCTGCTACTGCTGGTGCTGGTGCTGCTGCGGCTGCTGGTGCTGGTGCTGCTGCTGCTGGTGCTGCTACTGCTGGTGCTGGTGCTGCTGCTGCTGGTGCTGCTACTGCTGGTGCTGGTGCTGGTGCTGCTGCTGCTGGTGCTGGAGCTGGTGCTGCTGCTGGTGCTGCTGCTGCTGATGGTGCTGTTGGTGCTGCTACTGCTGGTCCTGGTGCTGCAGGTGTTGCTGCTGCTGCTGCTGCTGGGGCTGCTGGTGCTGATACTGCTGGTGCTGGTGCTGTTGCTGGTGCTGGTGCTGGTGGTGCTGGTGGTGCTGGTGCTGCTGCTGACGCTGGTTGTGCTGGTGGTGCTGGTGCTGGTGGTGCTGGTGGTGCTGCTGCTACTGGTGCTGCTGCTGCTGCTGGTGCTGCTGATACTGGTGGTGCTGGTGCTAGTGGTGCTGGTGCTGGTGCTGGTGGTGCTGGTGCTGGTGGTGCTGGTGGTGCTGGTGGTGCTGGTGGTGCTGGTGGTGCTGGTGGTGCTGGTGCTGGTGCTGCTAATGCTGGTGCTGCTGCTGCTGCTGGTCCTGCTGCTGCTGCAGGTGCTGCTGCTGCTGGTGCTGCTGCTGCTGCTGGTGGTGCTCCTACTGCTGCTGCTGGTGCTGCTACTGCTGGTGCTGTTGCTACTGCTGGTGCTGGTGCTGCTGGTGCTGGTGCTGCTGTTGCGGCTGGTGCTGGTGCTGCTGGTGCTTGTGGTGCTGGTGCTGCTGCTCCTGCTGGTGCTGGTGGTGCTGGTGCTGCTGCTGCTGCTGCTGCTACTGCTGGTGCTGGTGCTGCTGGTGCTGGTGCTGGTGCTGCTGTTGCGGCTGGTGCTGGTGCTGCTAGTGCTGGTGGTGCTGGTGCTACTGCTGGTGCTGCTGATGCTGGTGCTGCTGCTGATGCTGCTGCTGATGCTGGTAGTGCTGATGCTGCTGCTGGTGCTGGTGCTGCTGCTAGTGCTGCTGCTGGTGCTGCTGCTGCTGGTTGTGCTGGTGGTGCTGGTGCTGCTGCTGCTACTGCTGGTGATGGTGCTGGTGCTGGTGCTGCTGCTGCTGCTGCTGGTGGTGGTGGTGCAGGTGTTGCTGCTGCTGCTACTGCTGGAGCTGGTGCTGCTGCTGGTGCTGCTGCTAGTGCTGGTGCTTGTGGTGCTGGTGCTGCTACTGGTGCTGCTGCTGCTGCTGCTGCTGGTGCGGCTGCTACTGCTGGCGCTGGTGCTGCTGCTGGTGCTGGTGGTGCTTGTGCTGCTGCTGGTGCTGCTGCTACTGCTGGTGCCGGTGCTGCTGCTGCTGGTGCTGCTGGTGCTGGTGGTGCTGGTGCTGCTGCTGGTGCTGCTGCTGGTGCTGCTGCTGCTGCTGCTGCTGCTGATGGTGCTGGTGGTGCTGGTGCTGCTGCTGGTGCTGCTGCTGGTGCTACTGCTACTGCTGGTGCTGGTGCTGCTGCAGGTGCTGGTGGTGCTGGTGCTGCTGCTGGAGCTGCTGCTGCTGCTGCTGCTGCTATTGCTGGTGCTGGTGGTGCTATGGTGCTGCTGCTGGTGCTGCTGGTGCTGGTGCTGCTGGTGCTGCTGAAGCTGTTGCTGCTGGTGCTGCTTATGGTGCTGGTGCTGCTGGTGCTGGTACTGTTGGTGCTGGTGCTGCTGGTTCTGCTGGTGCTGCTGGTGCTGGTCCTGCAGGAGCTGCTGCTGCTGGTGCTGCAGCTGCCAGTGCTGCTGGTGGTGCTGGTGGTGCTGGTGGTGCTGGTGCTGGTGGTGCTGCTGGTGGTGCTGTTGGTGCTGGTGGTGCTGGTGGCTGGTGTTGGTGCTGCTGGTGCTGCTGGTGGTGCAGGTGCTGCTGGTGCTGGTGCTGCTGGTGCTGCTACTGCTGGTGCTGGTGCTGGTGCTGGTGCTGGTGGTGCTGGCGGTGCTAGTGCTGGTGGTGGTGGTGGTGGTGCTGGTGGTGGTGGTGCTGCTGCTGCTGGTGGTGGTGCTGGTGCTGGTGGTGCTGGTGCTGGTGGGGCTGGTGCTGGTGGTGCTGGTGCTGATGCTGCTGCTTGTGCTGGTGCTGCTGGTGGTGCTGGTGCTGGTGCTGCTGGTGCTGGTGCTGCTGCTGCTGCTGGTCCTGCTGCTGCTGCATGTGCTGCTGCTGTTGGTGCTGCTGCTGGTGCTGCTGGTGCTGCTGGCGCAGGTGCCACTCGTGCTTGTCCTGCTGGTGCTGGTGGTGCTGGTGGTGCTGGTGGTGCTGGTGGCTGGTGTTGGTGCTGCTGGTGCTGCTGGTGGTGCAGGTGCTGCTGGTGCTGGTGCTGCTGGTGCTGCTACTGCTGGTGCTGGTGCTGGTGCTGGTGCTGGTGGTGCTGGCGGTGCTAGTGCTGGTGGTGGTGGTGGTGGTGCTGGTGGTGGTGGTGCTGCTGCTGGTGGTGGTGGTGCTGGTGCTGGTGGTGCTGGTGCTGGTGGCGCTGGTGCTGGTGGTGCTGGTGCTGATGCTGCTGCTTGTGCTGGTGCTGCTGGTGGTGCTGGTGCTGGTGCTGCTGGTGCTGGTGCTGCTGCTGCTGCTGGTCCTGCTGCTGCTGCATGTGCTGCTGCTGTTGGTGCTGCTGCTGCTGCTGGTGGTGCTGCTACTGCTGGTGCTGCTGCTGCTGGTGCTGCTGCTGGTGCTGGTGGTGGTTGTGCTGCTGCTGCTGCTACTGCTGGTGCTGGAGCTGCTGCTGGTGCTGGTGGTGCTGGTGCTGCTGGTGCTGCTGCTGGTGCTGGTGGTGCTAGTGCTACTGTTGGTGCTGGTGCTGCTGCTGGTGCTGCTGGTGCTGCTCCTGCTGGTGCTGCTGGTACTGCTGGTGCTGGTGCTGTTGCTGCTGGTGCTGCTGGTGCTGCTGGTGCTGCTGGTGCTGCTGGTGCTGGTGCTGTTGGTGCTGCTGGTGCTGGTGCTGTTGGTGCTGCTGGTGCTGCTGCTGGCGCTGCTGGTGCTAGTGCTGCTGGTGCTGGTGCTGCTGGTGCTGCTGGCGCTGGTGCTGCTGGTGCTGCTGGTGCTGGTGCTGGTGCTTCTGTTGCTGCTGCTGCTGGTGCTGGTGGCGCTGGTGCTACTGCTGGTGCTGCTGCTGCTGGTGCTGCTGGTGCTGCTGGTACTGCTGGTGCTGGTGCTGCTGGTGCTGGTGCTGCTGGTGCTGCTTTTGGTGCTGCTGGTGCTGGTGCTGCTGGTGCTGCTGATGCTGGTGCTGCAGGTGCTGCTGGTGCTGCTGGTGTTGCTGCTGGCGCTGCTGGTGCTAGTGCTGCTGGTGCTGGTGCTGCTGGTGCTGCTGGCGCTGTTGCTGCTGGTGCTGCTGGTGCTGCTGGTGCTGCTGGTGCTGGTGCTGGTGCTTCTGTTGCTGGTGCTGTGCTGCTGGTGCTGCTGGTACTGCTGGTGCTGGTGCTGCTGGTGCTGGTGCTGCTGGTGCTGCTTCTGGTGCTGCTGGTGCTGGTGCTGCTGGTGCTGCTTGTGCTGCTGGTGCTGGTGCTGCTGGTGCTGGTGCTGCTGGTGCTGCTGGTGCTGGTGCTGCTGGTGCTGGTGCGGGTGGTGCTGGTGCTGGTGGTGGTGCTGGTGCTGCTGATGCCGGTGCTGCTGGTGCTGATGCTGCTGGTGCTGCTGGTGCTGCTGGTGCTGGTGCTGCTGGTGCTGGTGCTGTTGGTGCTGCTGGTGCTGGTGCTGTTGGTACTTCTGGTGCTGGTGCTGCTGGTGCTGCTGGTGCTGGTGCTGCTGGTGCTACTGGTACTGCTGGTGGTGCTGCTGGCGCTGCTGGTGCTAGTGCTGCTGGTGCTGGTGCTGCTGGTGCTGGTGGTGCTGCTGGTGCTGGTGCTGGTGGTGCTGCTGGTGCTGGTGCTGCTGGTGCTGCTGGTGCTGCTGGTGTTGCTGCTGGCGCTGCTGGTGCTAGTGCTGCTGGTGCTGGTGCTGCTGGTGCTGCTGGTGCTGCTGGCGCTGGTGCTGCTGGTGCTGGTGCTGGTTCTTCTGTTGCTGGTGCTGTGCTGCTGGTGCTGCTGGTACTGCTGGTGTTGGTGCTGCTGGTGCTGCTGGTGCTGCTTCTGGTGCTGCTGGTGCTGCTTGTGCTGCTAGTGCTGGTGCTGCTGGTGCTGGTGCTGCTGGTGCTGGTGCTGCTGGTGCTGCTGGTGCTGGTGCTGCTGGTGCTGCTGTTGATGCTGGTGCTGCTGGTGCTGGTGCTGCTGGTGCTGGTGCTGCTGGTGCTGCTGGTGCTGGTGCTGCTGGTGCTGCTGGTGCTGCTGGTGCTGCTGGTGCTGCTGGTGCTGGTGCTGCTGGTGCTGCTGGTGCTGGTGCTGTTGCTGCTACTGCTGCTACTACTACTACTATTACTACTACTAGTACCACTTCAACAACTACTACTACTAGTATCACTACAACAACTACTACTGTTAGTACCACTACAACAACTACTACTACTAGTACCACTACAACAACTACAACTGCTAGTACCACTACAACAACTACAACTGCTAGTACCACTACAACAACTACTACTAGTACCACTACAACAACTACTGCTACTAATACCACCACAACAACTACTACTAGTACCACTACAAAAACTACTACTACTAGTACCACTACAACAACTACTACTACTAGTACCACTACAACAACTACTACTGTTAGTACCACTACAACAACTACTACTACTAGTACCACTACAACAACTACAACTGCTAGTACCACTACAACAACTACAACTGCTAGTACCACTACAACAACTACTACTAGTACCACTACAACAACTACTGCTACTAATACCACCACAACAACTTACTACTAGTTACACTACAAAAAACTACTTACTACTAGTCCCACTACAACAACTACTACTACTAGTACCACTACAACAACTACAACTGCTAGTACCACTACAACATACTATATGTTCCACTACAACAACTACAACTGCTAGTACCACTACACAACTACTACTAGTACCACTACAACAACAACTACTTACTAGTACCACTACAACAAACTACTACTACTAGTACCACTACAACAACTACAACTGCTGTACCACTACAACAACTACTACTAGTACCACTACAACAACTACTGCTACTAATACCACCACAACAACTACTACTAGTACCACTACAAAAACTACTACTACTAGTACCACTACAACAACTACTACTACTAGTACCACTACAACAACTACTACTACTAGTACCACTACAACAACTACCACTACTAGTACTACTACAACAATTACTACTACTAGTACCACTACAACAATTACTACTACTAGTACCACTACAACAACTACTACTACTAGTACCACTACAACAACTACTACTACTAGTACCACTAAAACAACTACTACTACTAGTACCACTACAGCAACTACTACTACTAGTACCACTACAACAACTACTACTACTAGTACCACTACTACAACTACTACTACTAGTACCACTACAACAACTACTACTACTAGTACCACTACAACAACTACTACTACTAGTACCACTACAACAACTACTACTAGTACCACTACAACAACTACTACTACTAGTACCACTACAACAACTACTACTACTAGTACCACCACAACAATTACTACTACTAGTACCTCAACAACAACTACTACTACTTCCACCTAAGTCGTCACTACATTCCACATTTCTCAACCACTGAATATTACTATTATCTTCTTGACGTGATAACTTCCCATGTGATCACTACACATTATTAACATATAACATGCCGCTCATTGCATCATTATTAACATACTATTAGTATATACAAAAAACTTTCATTATACGTCCTCCGCTTAACGTTCTACGTTTGTAAATACCATGAGCCTAAAGAGGAGGTTGTGGATTATATAACAGAAAGAAAACCCATGTATAATATCCGCTGTTACTTAATGCTCTCGAGGACTCAAAAAAGAGTGTAGCTGTGGCAACAGATTTATTAAGGTTCCTGAACGCCTCGAGTGGGGGAAGGGGGGAACTGGAAAGTCGAGATATGCTAAGGAAGTGAGATTAGTGAAGTTGTGAGTAATTTTGGTTATTGATGACGGCACCATTGGAGAGGATTTCCAGTGGTGAGTAACTGTTGATTTGTGTGGTGGTGTGTATGTTTTGTGTGGTGGTGTGTGTGTATTGTGCGGTGGTGGTGTGTGTATTGTGTGGTGGTGGTGGTGTGTGTATTGTGTGGTGGTGTATATGTATTGTGTGGTGGTGTGTGTGTATTGTGCGGTGGTGGTGTGTGTATTGTGTGGTGGTGGTGGTGTGTGTATTGTGTGGTGGTGTATATGTATTGTGTGGTGGTGTGTGTGTATTGTGTGGTGTGCATGTATTGTGTGGTGGTGTGCATGGTACTGTGTGGCGGTGTACACGGTATTGTGTGGTGGTTTCAATGTTATTGTGTGGTGTGTATGGTATTATGTGGAGGCGTGCATGGTATGTTGTGGAGGTGTACATGGTATATTGTGATGTACATGGTATATTGTGTTGTACATGGTATATTGTGTTGTACATGGTATATTGTGTTGTACATGGTATGTTGTGGTGTACATGGTATATTGTGGTGTACATGGTATATTGTGTTGTACATGGTGTGCTATGGTAGTGTACATGGTATGTTGTGGTGTACATGTTATGTTGTGGTAGTGTACATGGTATTTTGTGGTGTACATGGTATGTTGTGGTGTACATGGTATGTTATGGTATACATGTTATGTTGTGGTAGTGTACATGGTATGTTGTGGTAGTGTACATGGTATGTTGTGGTAGTGTACATGGTATGTTGTGGTGTACATGGTATGTTGTGGTGCACATGGTATGTTATGGTATACATGTTATGTTGTGGTAGTGTACATGGTATGTTGTGGTGTACATGGTATGTTGTGGTGTACATGGTATGTTGTGGTGTACATGTTATGTTGTGGTAGTGTACATGGTATGTTGTGGTAGTGTACATGGTATGTTGTGGTAGTGTACATGGTATGTTATAGTATACATGGTATGTTGTAGTGGTGTACATGGTATGTTGTGGTGTACATGGTATGTTGTGGTGTACATGGTATGTTACAGTGTTGTACATGGTATGTTATAGTGTACATGGTATGTTGTGGTAGTGTACATGGTATAATGTGGTGTACATCGCATGTTGTGGTAGTGTACATGGTATGTTATAGTTGTATACATGGTATGTTATAGTTGTATACATGGTATGTTATAGTGTACATGGTATGTTATAGTGTACATGGTATGTTATAGTGTACATGGTATTTTCAGTGATCAGGAAACTGGGTGACCAAATGTGTAATATAAAGGAAAGTTATGACGAAACCAGTTTCAAAGCTTCAGTTTTCATAACAGTTAACACAGAGATCCAGTCAAGATGACTGGAGGCACACTCACCTATTTGTGGACGTCAGGTTAGGTAGAGAAAAAAGCTTGTTTGACATCTAATTGTCTCTGATTGGCAATCATTACTCCAGGCCTGTGAGATTTTAGACTCTGTGACGTACTTTTGTCGTGTAGGCAGTTATTGGATGATGTAAAATGTCATATATAAAAAAGATGACAGCTGGTAGTAAAAATAGGTAAGGGAGGTTAATTCTAGATTAAAGTTTAGAAATATTAAAGCCTTGCTCTAATATTGATGCCTATATAGACTATCTTTAGTGGGCTCTCACAGAGCAACACTTCTGCAAGTGACAGCAGACACTTGTACATAACTATTCGAGAGTAAGCAGCAGAAAAGCTTGGGTTACCTGTATAAATGGTGCATAGGCTATTTCTAGTTGAATGGTTAATGTAAAATGATGAGATGCACACACGCAGCTTAAGGGCTACAAGAGGAAATATATTTCTGAAGACTGTGCTCAACTGCGGATGCCAACAAGATAGCATGTACGCGTACTACGCCCACACAAATGTTCGTCTGCTTACACACACATTCTCGCACACACTTGCCTGCATTCAGGCATTCTTGCACGCATGTGAATACACACACGTGCGTACATACACACACCAGATGTTATCTGGGTCCACCACCATCGAGGTATCTAGGTAAACTACATGCCTCGATGGTGTGGGCCCAGATGACATCTCTCCCGAGGCCCTGAGAGTGGCGGAAACAGGCAGTGTGTGTGCCTCAAACAATCTTAAAAAGAATCTGTGAATAAGGACAACTCCTGAAGTGGGGAAGCGTCATTTTTGTATTAACATTTTTAAGAAAGAAAGCGGCAGTTTAAAATACAGCCCAGCGTCGTTACATGATAATATTTTTTAAATGAGAAGATTATTAGAAGAAGAATGGGGGGGAGTAGATAAAAAGGGGAGGGGCTTAAAACCATGAAAACCCTTTCCACGCCTATAGATGGTAAACCCTTTTAATTTTAAAACCTACTGGGTTCTACCAAAAGAAAACGGAAAAAGGCGGGAAAGAGAGAGAGGGAGGGAAAGTTTTGCATCTTCTTGGACTGCAGAAAGGCTTTTTAACACATTTCGGGCAAGACTGGTATAAAATTTGAGTAGTAATCAAAAATTTAATTTGGGAAGGGCCCCAAAAAAGGGATCAAGGTAAATTTGACGGGAAAGGGGAAACAACGGGTGTTGCCCATGAAGAGTTTTTGGGAAAAATGGGTGTATGTGACGAGTGGGGTTAAAAAAGGTTTTAAGTACAAGGGAGGGTTTTTTCTTGAAAATGTGAAAGACTTGTTCACGGGATGTGAAACTAATGAGAAGTAAGCATAAGGGGGCCCCAGAGAAGTCTAAAAATAGATCGGGAAAAGGTGCGGGTCTGATTTAAACAAGTAGTATTTGGGGGGTTTTACCCAAGCAAGTGAAAAATTTTAAGAATTTTTGGGGAAGAGAAAGAAGACTAAAAGGTTGGGTACAGGTTGGGGGGGGAGGGGGGAATTGAAAAACGTGTGAACATGGGGAAAAAAGGTTAACTACTGCAGGAAAGGCAGTTTGGCAAATCAAAAGATACCCTTTTAAAGATATCTAAGAAAGGAGTCATTCCCCGACACAATAAAACCGTCTCTCACCCCCTTATAAAAAAAGGGGGCTTGAAGACCAGTTGCATCCCACATGGTAAAGTTTGTAAGATTTTGGATAAAGGGGTTTTGGTTAGCAACGAAAACTAGTCCAGAGGTAAGAGGTACGAAAAAAAACGCACAAAAATGGGAAAAACTGTACGGTGAATGGGATAGATTGTTTAAAGGCCTGGATACAAAAAGACGGTCCCAAAAATGGAAATTGAAAATTCAGTTGTTTCAAAAGGGAAACGTTATGAAGTATTTTTTAAGTTTTTATAATATTGGAAAGGGGGAATACCTGGCGAAGGGTTTTTGTTTAAGGGGTTTTCGAAACCGCGAGGTAAATTTTAGTACCGCCCTTTCAAAGGGGGTTGGGTCAAGAGTTGGGGACTCGCCCCTTTTAAAAACCCACATATGGTTTTGTACTCGCGGCGCGCGCGCACAAAACAACCCCACACCACCCCACACCACAAAACCACACACCCCCACAACACACACACACACACACGCACACACCACCCCACACACCCCAACCACACCCCACCCCGCAAAACACACACACACACAACCACACACACACACACACGAAACACACAACACCCCCACAAAACACCACACGACACACCACACACACACACACACGCACACCAAAAAACACACACACACACACAACACCCCACACACGCCCCAACCACACACACACACCCCACACACACGCACACACACACACACACACACCCCACAACAACACGCAACACACAAACACACACCAACACACGCACCACACCACACACGCACACACACACACACACACACACACACAACCACAGTGGAAAAAAAAATGACAATCAAACTTCTGAAAAATTTATTGTAAAACCCAGCAAATGTTTTCGACTCATGTTGCCCGGCTTCGAGGGGACTTGACTAGATTTCGACGGCCACGCTGCTGGAGTTTCGTCTTTTTAAAAACTTGCATTTTGGTACAGGGGTTGGGCCTATGCTAACCTTGCTGGGGTTTTTTGGGAAAAGTATATTTATTGGGAAGAATTTATTGTAGCTACCCGGGCCCAGTGGAAAACACGAGGGTCTGGGTTTTTTTTTGACCTCTGCCCGGGGGGGTTTTCTACCCCAACCCCGTTTTTTTTATTTTTTTTTTTTCCCAAAACAAATGATTCAAAAACTTAGAAGTCGGTGAATTTTTTTTGTAAAAACCCCAAAAACAAAGTGTTTTAGAGCGAAATTTTCCCCAGCCCCTGCAAGCCCACAGAATGAGGGGAAAAAAACCTTCGATTCAAATTTTTAATTGATTAAACCCTTTTGTATGGAGAATACAGCCATATCAGGGTGGGGGTTTGGAACTCGGGGGAAAAGGAGTTGAAAAATTTCCAGGACAAGTGTAACCCCAATGGCCCAGTGGAAAATTTAAAGGGAGTAACCCACCTGGGTTTATTTTTAATCACCATAGGAAGGTTACATAGGCCACCTTTTTGTGACCAAAAAAATGAAGTTTCTACAGAGGGACTCTCCCCCCTTTTGTGGCCGTGAGGGAAACCCCCCATGGGCGGGGTTTGGGAATTTTAGGAGTTCATCCCCCCCCGGGGTTTATATTTGGGTTAACCCAATCTTTGTTATTAAAATTTTCTAAAGTAAAAATAGTCAAAACAAACGGGAAAATTTATTATTATATCCAAAAAACCCAAAACTGGGCTTTAAAATTAACAAAAAAAATAAAACCGAAAAAAAAACTAAGAAATACAAAAAAGAAAGGAATGTTTAAAAAAAAAATTCATTGGGGAAATTTAAAAGTTTTTTTATTAAAAATTTTTTCACAAAGGATTTTCGAGAAATAATGGTTCTTTTTTGTTTACATCAAAATTAGGGTTTTTTTTTGTGTCGGGGCAATTTGGATATCCCTTGGGAGTTAAAACAAATTTTTGTACCTTGTTTTAAAGTTGTTTTTTTTTTTTTTTGAGAAAAAAAATTTTTTTGCTTAAAAAAATTAAAACCCTTTAAAAATTTTGTCTCACATATTAAATAATATAGTTTTGTGCGATTTTTTTTTTATTCGAGCCTTCATTACCACCGAGTTTTTTTTTACCTCATGTGGTTTAATTTGCTCGGGTTCCCCCGACCTCTGTTTCACCCGTTTTTGGATTTGGAAATTTTTCAAAACTTGTTATTTGATACCCAAAAACCTTGTAGGAGTGTTTTACATGACCAAAAAAACTTGTTTTATTCACTTAGAAAATTTGATGTTTTCGTAAGTCTTTTTTTTTTAAAATTAGCTTATTAGGTTTTCCCAAGGGTAAAGTCTAGTTTTTTGGGGAGTTTTTTTTTTGTATCTTTCACCCTGATAATTAAGACGTCAAAATTTATCCCAAAAGATTATTTACCCAAAAAAGGGTATTTGGTCATTAGTCTCGAGAAACGTTTTTGGGGACTGGGACCAAAAACCCCAAGGCCATTTTAAAAAAATTAAATAAAATTCCCCTGTAGGGATGAAAAAGGCTTTTAAAACTTTGGGGTGCTATGATGGAGGGGGATTTTTAAAAATTCTTGTAAAAATCTGTTGGGGCCCCAAAACTTTTCCCCCCTATGTTTCAAAAGTCCCCAAAAGGACTAGAGGGAGCAAAACTTCGGGAAAGTTTTAGCTTTTCAGCTTTTTAGAAGACAATCACGGGGCACTTGAAACTTCTTTCAGGGGAAATTTTGAGATAAGACCCTCTTTTCTTGGGTGGATTTCTGAGCGACCCGTCGTGGTATCTTATCAAGTTAATTTGTATATTAGAAATTCTTAAAAATTTTGGAAAACTCTGTAAAAAGGTCGGTTCCCGTTCAGGGGGGATGTAAATGATTTTTAAATTTTAAATAATCCTTTTTTTCGTTTAAAAAGCTACGTTTTCCCTGTTTTTTTTTTAAATATTGCAAAAAATTTTTAAACTTCCCCTGGATGTCAGTCGGGGACATTTCCCCTTTCCCACCCTATGGACAGCTATCTTTCCCGGGAAAAATTACCCACCAGCCTGCTGGCCCAACTCAACCCTCCCTGGCAGAATACCGTAGTGACCCAAACCTCTGCCGGGACTATTAGTGTTTCCCAAAAAAATAGCGATTTTAGTCTCGTTCAAACGTAAAAGGAGCACAAAAATTGTTCTACTGAGTAACCTTACCCGTAGTGTGACCCAAAAAACCAAAAAAAAAGGCCCACAATCCCGGACGGGAAAACCGATACACAAAAAACCCCGGGGAAACTCCCACTACTATCTACCACTATACTATACTACTACCACTACTATACATTTAAAATACTACTCCCACTACTATTATTTAAAAACCCCACTATTACAACACACTACTACTATTTCCACCCCCTACCTTTTCCCTCCCTTTTTTAAAAGCCTTTCCTGCTCCACTTCTGGTTAGTGTGATTTTGTAAAGGGTCCAAGTCGGCCCGAAGCGTCGTCGTAAGTTTCCTCTCTTCTATGTGGGGTTTTTTAGTGTGATCACACTTCGTGACACAATGAACTGGTGTTAGTGCTTTAAGCTGTCACCAGGGGTTTTTGTTTTCTCAATGGCTTGGAACTTCTCCAGGGATGAGCCTTGCGAAGAAGTTCTTTCCGACGGGAAATATCCCTTAGGCATTTACTGCTCGAACTAAAACCCATCCCAGAAGAATTTTTGTCGAGGTGGGGGTTTAAACTTTCTTTGGGATGAATGGACCCAGTTTTCCTCATTTAAAAATTGGGGCCTTAAAATGAGGGAGGTAGGATAACAGCTCTTCCCTGAAAAATTTTTTTTGGGGAAAAGTCCCCAAAAGGCCTGGTTTTGTCTGAGTGGATTTTGAAAAACCTCCCTTTTTCCCTGCAAAAAAGAAGAAAAGGGTTTCGGGCCTCCAGAGGGTTTTAATACAGCATCCCCGGGCCCTTTTGATACTTGTAAAACTTACATTAAAATTTCTTACTAAATTCTCAAACTCAGCACGGGAATTTTTTTACCCCCCAAGCGGAACAACAAAGGGTTCCCCAATTGGAATAAAAATAAAATGGGTCATTTACGATTTTTAGGGACTTCTTTTTTGTAAATCTCCCGAGAAAGTCACAAAGGATACTGATGCGTCTACAATGAAGGGGGAAAAACAGTGAAACCTGGATTTGAACCCCAGGCGAGAGAATCAAAAACCAGCCACTTCGGGGGAGGGTAAAAACGTGATTTAGGTTCTAAAAAAAATCATTTTGGGAATTTATTTTACCCGGGAAAGGGATGATTTTTATATTCACTTGTCCTCCTGGCCCATGAACACACAAAGAAGTTTCCCAAAATTACAATAATTTCGAAAAGGAGGGCCAATTTTGCATTTGGAATGGGCGGAAAAACTAACAGCGGGTTTTTTTTGTTTTTAAAGGAAAGGAAAAATAAGAAACCCGTTAGACAACTTTATTCCAAAATGTTTCGCCTACACATTTGGTTTCTTCGTCAAAAATAAAAAAAAGTAGGCGGGAAAACAGAAAGAGATGTGAAGACGATTTTTTAATCGGGTTCCATCCCCCTTTAAAAAGTCGTAGAATTTGAGGTTGTCAGCCCCCTGGGCCCTGGGGGGAAGGGTTCAGTTCCAAAAGTCAGGGAACTATCTGAAGATAAAGGGCGACAGTGCGGAGCCCTTAAATACTGTCGGATGGAGAGGTGCAGAGTTAGTAGTAGTAGTGAAAATGAAAGCTGCTACTTTTGTATTCGACTAAAGAAGCAAATGTGTAGGCAAAACGTTTCGGAAAAATTTGTCAAACTGTTGCTTTGTGTCTTACCTAAAAACCCTTTGTCGGTATTGTATCCCTTTGGTTTATTTTTTGTTAAAATTTGATCTATTTCCTCCCCGAAAACCCTTTTTGTTCAAAGACTCCAGAGTCCCTGGTCCCCAAGACATACTAAGTCCCGGACTAATGCATTGAAGAATTTCCCGAAAAGGGAGGGAGGGGTGAAGTAGTGATTTAAAAAAACCAAAAACTTTTTCGCAAATTTCGGTGGTTCTTCTTCCCAAGACAAAAAAGGAACGTGAAAGTGAGGGGGAATGGGTAATCAGTCCCTCACCCTGAAATTTCCTGTGTCAAAGTTTATGAAGAAGGAAACGGGTTTTGCAAAAATTTTCTCAGTAAAGTTTTCCCAAATTGTTTCCATTCTTCAGTTTTTAAATTTTGACGGGGTTGGAATTTTGGAGTATTTTTCCCAAAAAGGGGAAATCTTGCCTTTTTGGGGTTTTGGGCCCATTCTGAAACTGTTTCTTTTTGGCCCCTTGCCCCGTTTTTGGGCCCCCCCGGGACAACTCCCGGATGCCACGAGGGGATTTGGGGAAAACCATACACTTGTGGAAAAATTTGTTAGATAAAAACACTTTCCTGCTTAAATTTAAAAAAGGCAATGGGTATTTATCGTTAACACGATTTTCCAGGCCTCTCTCTGGAAAACCCCCTTCGGGTTTCCCGGGTTCCAGTTTCCCAGGGTTTTGGCGTTAAATTAAAAAATTTTGTTGAAATTTCTCCCCCAAAGGAGCGTTTATCCAGCATTTCACTACTTCAAAAATGTGTAGTGGTACTCACAGGGTTTTTGGGGTTTAAAGCCCTAAAAATTTGACCTCAAATTTAGGACACCCCTAATCACCTTGTGTCTCCCAAAAAGATACAGTTCTTTTTGGGGCATTTAAAAGTGAGTTAACCCTTCCCTTGTTGTTTTAACGTAAAGTTTTGGCGTTGAAAAGGCCTAAGGGGGATTCGGGTTGGTTTGTTGGGTTTAAAAGGCACATTTTGCAACGTTAGGTATCTTTATTTGGGAAACGTTTCCCCTTTTCACAGAGGTTCTATTTTTGGGACTAGGGAAACCCATACTTTTTCCCCGGGCTGAGGGACTGACCACCTAAAAACCCCTAAAGGGGTTGATGGACTGTTTACTTCGTTTTCAAGTCTTTATTCTTCTATCAACTTTTCGTACTCGACTAAAAAAAAAGTTACTGGTAGGGAAACGTTTCCAAAAAATTAAAGATACCAAACTGTTGCTAGGGTTGTCTTACCTAAAAACCTGTCGTATTTTTTTCCCTTTTTAATATCGGGGGGTTTTTGATTTAAAGGTTAAAGGTTCGGGGAATTTTGGCACAAAATGTTCGTCACACGTCGGGGATGTTCGTTGAAAACATTTGGGCAATACCGGTTGCCCTTGGGTTTATTCAGAACATCATTTGTTCATTTTTTTTTGTGGTTTATCTACTGGGGGGGAAAAGGGATTTTGTCCCTAAACCCATCCCATGATTAATTCTACCACAAATTTTCCCCTTACGTAAAAGCCTGGTTGATAGGTTTTAAACCCACTAGGGGGGCCTGATCATTTACTTTTTCCATTATTTTTAATAAAAAATTTAAAAAAGGGAAACACTGAAAACAGGTTACGCCCCATAAGAAGCGGGTCCAGCCCCCCCCGGCTTAAAAAAAATGACCACCTAGTCAGGTCATTTTAAAATTTTAAGGAGCACGGCCCCAGACCCAGCAGCACAAGTAGTAGGCCCCAAACTAACACCCACCCACACCACTCTTGTTCAAATCCAACTTTTTTTTAAAACTACACAAGTTTAGTTTCTATGCCGGTACTGGAGAGTTTGTTCCATCACCCCAAAACTCTATTACCAAACCAGGCTTTCCAAATACCCTTTCCTGAATTAAAATTTTTCCAATTTTGGGAAACCATTGCTGCGAGCCCTGTTTTGGGCCCTAGATTTTTTTTTGCCGTATTTACACCCCCCTTTTTTTATTTTGTTTTCCATTTATGCACCTCAATCAACCCCCCCCTTAATTCTACCTTTGTAGAGATTTTGCAGATTCGGGCCCCCCTCAGCCTATCCTCTTTGGGAAAGATTTTGATAAGGGGTTCATTTTGTCATCCTTTTTCTTACTTTTTTCCGGGGATTTATATCCTTTTTGTAAAAACGGTGCCCCGAACTGTGCAGAAAAGCTCGTGCCCCCCCCCTTCCTTGAAGCAATCTAAGGTCTCCCGCCTCGTCCCCCTCCGGGTCATTGTGGGAAAAAGGGGAACTACGAAGTTAGCTTTTATCTCTTCCTTATTTTCACTTTTGGCAAATTTGGGGGATATAATAGTCCCAATTGTAGATAAAGGGGGTTTCCCGGGGTTTTTTTTAAATTTTCCCTGCAAAGGGGGGAGAAGAGAAATTCCTCGGGGTTTTCCCCTCTGATTTGGTTATAAATTTAGTTAGCAAGGAGAAAAAAAGTAGGGCCTAATAACGCTAGGTACATATGTTCCCCTTAAAGCTGTTTATTGGGGAAGGTTTTACTACCCCCTTTCCGGGAGGGCTAAGTCCCCCCGAGGGGGTGGGGGGGGGAGGGAAGTGAGAGGTTTAGAGATCCCCCCCTTTACGGGTTTAATTTCCCCACAACCCCAGCATCAGCCCCGCAGTCCAGTTTTGGGTAACTTGCTTTATAATGAAAGGTCCCAAAGTGGTTACTCGGGAGAAATGTCTTTTTATTACTGGTAATTCAGAAGCTGGGGAAATGATAGGGCTTTTTTCGCCATAAATTGTGGGCCCCTATTATTTGTTAATCTTCTGTCTTAGTATTTACTGGGACACAAAAATTTCACTGAAGAGTGAAAAGGGGAAAAGGGAATTGTTTTTTTTGTATATGAAAAACATTTATGACAAAAAACAATAGCTTTTAAAATCGTGCAAGAGGAGCACCCCCTTGGGGGAATTCAGGTACCGAGGCAACGAAGAAAAGCATTAGGGGTCAAAAAATGCTGCGGGGGTTGAGGGGGCCCCTTGCTGTCCCTGTTCATTTACCCATTTTCTGGGTGTTCGTGCTTTTTTTGGGGTTCACATTTGGGGACAAATTTGACTATTTTGATAGAAGCTTGCATAAAAAGGGGGATTTTCTTATGTAGTCACGGGATTTTTCAGTAGTCTGTATTGTTGTTTTTTGTACTTGTAGAAAAAAAAAAAATTATTATTATTATTAGCAGCAGTGGGTAGTATTTAGTAGTTAGTGGTAGGTTAGTAGTAGAAATATAGTAGTGGTAGTAGTAGTAGATTTAGTTTTTTATATTTGGGTAGAGTATAGTATTTAGTATTATTTGTAAAAAGATTCCATAGCCGCAGCAGCGTGACAGTGTTAACTTGGAAAAAAGCTGAAGGGGGTACCATATTTACTGGATTCCCAAAAAGGAAAAATTTGGGCCGTTAAAAAAGGGATTTGTTTTTCCCAATATCAGAAACATAGATGATCGGATTTTTACTATTTTTAAAAAAATCTTGCCCGTTTGTCCCCAAATGGTGAGCAAAAATCCAGGGGATACTCCAGAAAGGGGTTTTTAATAGGGCAAGTTTGTTCAGCAAAAAAAATGTGAATTAGAGGCGATTAGTTTTTTGGTTTTTAAAAGAAAGAGGTTTCCCCAACCCGAGGAATATGAAAATTTTTTGGTGATTAAAAATTTAAAATCCCGAAAGAAAATCCCTTTTATAAATGTCTTTGCTTAGGTTAATTAATCTGGTTTTTGATTCACGGCTGATGGCAGTTTAAAACAAAGGTAAAGCTTTCAAAAATTTAAACCAAAAAACACCCATCTCTTTTTGTTTCTAGAAATTTGGGGGGAGAACGTGGTTAAAAAACACCCTTTAAAATTTTTTCAAAAAATGAAAATGCACTGAGAAAAAAAATCTTAAAAAAAAATCGGTTTTTGGGAAAAAGTCTCCTCTTACAGCATAAAAAAAATTAAATTTTTGAGAAATGAAAAACAAAAAAAATTTCAACACAAAAAAAAAAAAGTATAAAAAATTGATCAAGAAAAAATGTTTGTGATTCATTAAAAATTAAAAATAAAAAAAATGTACAAAAATTAAATGTTCTGGGGAAAATTTTAAACCCAATCTTCAGTCAAAATAAAATTTTAGATTAAAAAATTAGGGGGGAAAAAAAAGCTATCAGGGAAATTTTAAACCCATTAGAAGAGCAACTTTCTTTTCAACAAAAAAAAACATTTGCACACGAATCAAATTTAAAAAATGATGCACACAAAATGACCCCCAATTTCCCTTTTCTGGAACCTTTTTGGGAAAAACCAAAAATTTAAAAACGTGAGTGTAAATCGCCCTGTAACTGAATAAAAAAGCACTAGTTAAAAGGGCTTAAAATTAACAGGGTTTTAAAAATAATGGCAACCGTTTTTAAACGGGGCAAATAAAAAGTTTATGCTCAGAGAAACCGATGGTACAAAAAGTTTATGCCTCGAGGGCCAGAGGTGCAAATGTTTTTGTAGAGACCCGATGGTTTCAAATGTTTATGTCGAGGAAACCGATTTGGGACAAATGTTTAAAGCTCAGAGACCCCCATTTGGTTTCAAATGTTTATGCTCAGGGGGACCAGATGGTTTAAATTTAAAAACCCTTTCCCCCCGGGCCCGGGGTTTTAAACCCCCCGGGGCCCTTTTTGAGTCTCAAAATCCCGCCCCTCCCCGTTAGCCCCTAAACCGCTAGCCACAATAAGAATTTATCCCCAATAGGTATATTTTTTACCCTAGGAAGGTTAGCACAGGCACCCCTGTTGGGCCACAAATGCAATTTTTAAAACGGGAAACTCCAGTTGCTTTGGGCCCTGACGAACTCTAGCTCAAGTCCCTTCCCTGCCGTAACATGACTCAAAAAAATCGTAATGGGCACGATTTTTAAACCCTTTATTGTGGTAGTGGTTAGTGGGTAACCGAGGGCTGGGGGTTTTTAGACTTATGACCGCGGGTTCAAACCCCGGGGGGGGGGATGGGTTTTTTTGCAATGTTTTTTCATTTCGATTTCTTGATTTAAATTGGGGGCAAAAGTTTTGCTTTGAGACCGGGTGGTGCAAAAAGTTTATATTTTAGAGAACCCGTGGGGCAAATGTTTAAGTCAGGCCGATGGTACAAATGTTTATGCTCAGGACCCGATGGGGCAAATTTTTAGCTCAGAGACCAGATGGTTTCAAAAGTTTTAAAGCTCAGGGGGAAAACCCGATGGTACAAAAGTTTATAAAATCAGAGAAAAGTGTTTCGAATGTTTATTTCTCAGAGGGCCAGAAAATACCAAAAAGTTTATGCTAGGGGATCAGAAGGGCCAAAAGTTTATGCTCAGGGGGACCCGAAAGGTACAAAAGTTTAAAGGGTTAGTGACCAGTGGGACAAAAAGTTTATGCTAGAGGGCCAGATGGGACAAATGTTTATGTCAGGAAACCCGATTGGGCAAATGTTTATGCTCAGAGACCAGTGGTACAAAGTTTTTGCCAAAAGACCGTGGGACAAATGTTTATGCCCCGAGACCAGATGGTTTCAAAAAGGGTTTTTAATCAGAGGGCCAGTGGTTTCCAAAAGTTTATGCTCAGAGGGCCAGTTTGGAAAAAATGGTAAAAATGTTTTTACTCAGGGGACCCGGGGGTACAAATGTTTTACTCAGGGCCAAAATGGTAAAATGTTTTTTATCAGAGACCAGAAGGTTTGGGGAAAAAAAATTTTTTTATTTTCAGAGACCCGTGGTACAAATGTTTATGCCCGAGGGCCCGGGTGGTACAAAGTTTTTTTCTCAGGGGACCAGGGTGGTACAAATTTTATATCAGAGCCAGATGGTACAAATGTTTTTGCTCAGGGAAGATGGTACAAATGTTTTACTCGGGGACCCGAGGTGGGAAATGTTTTTGTCAGAGAAAAGATGGTTTCAAAAGTTTTTGCCAGAGACCAGATGGTACAAATGTTTATTTCTCAGAGACCAGGGTGGTACAAATTTTATATCAAGGGGACCAGAAGGTCAAAAGTTTTTGTCAGAGGGCCAAAATGGTACAAATGTTTTTCTCAGAGGCCCGATGGTCAAATGTTTTTGTCAGAGGGCCAAAATGGTAAAATGGTTCAAATGTTTATACTCAGAGACCGATGGTACAAAGTTTTATCAAGACCGATGGTTTCAAATGTTTTTGCTCCGAGACCAGATGGTACAAATGTTTATGTCAGAGACCAGATGGTTTCCCAAAAGTTTATGCTAGAGACCAGATGGTAAAATTTTATACCTTTAGGAAAAACCCGATGGTGCAAAAAGTTTTTTTGCTCGAGACCAGATGGTACAAAAGGGTTTTTGCCCCAGAGGGCCGATGGTTCAAATTTTATAAATCAGGGGCCCCGATGGTACAAAAGGGTTTTTTTTCCCCAGAGACCAAAATGGTACAAAAATTTTTTACTCAGAGACAGATGGACAAATTTTTTTGGGCCCGAGACCGATGGTCCCAAATTTTTTATGCTCCGAGACCAGATGGGGACAAAATTTCCAGAGATTACTATATTATTACCCCACAATAAAACTTGCATTTTTGAAGCAGGTAAAACATTGTTTAAAAAAAAAAGCCTTCTTAGAAGTTGGGAAAAGAACAAAATTTTTGCAGGAAAAAAGGATTTTTTGCCAAAAATTTTTGGGAAGAGGAAAAAAGTTAATAAGTGTTTTAGGCGCAAAATTTTTAATCCAGGTAAACCATGTTAGAAAAGTCCCAAAACAAGACAAAAACAACGAAAGGGATATGAACTTGTTTAAAAAACCCGAATTTAATTTCAAAATTTAAACCCTTTGGGAATTTTCGTTGTATTATTACATGTAGATTGAATTAGATTTGTTAAACCCGAACAAAATAAGAAAAAAACAATATGTTCCACTTTAAATTTTGCAAGGGAAAGACAAGACAAAATTTCCCTTTTTTTTATGAACCCCAAACGAAATTTTTTTTGAAGATAACCAAGTTAAATGGTAAAAAAAGTTTTAAATTTTAACTGGTTTTTTAAAACCCAGGGTTTAAAATTTTTACCCTTTAAAAATTTTGGTGGTAGTAATTTACTTATTGCCCTTTAAAGGGAAAATTTCTTTGCACCCCAAAATACTGGTTTTAAGAATGAATTTTTGTGTTCAGAGATGTGTGGGGAAATAATGTAATTCCTTTACAACCTTAGTAACTATAAATAAATGTATACGGGGGAAAAATTCAAGGAAAAAGGGACAAGGGAAAATAAGACACTTAAGTGGTTTCCCCGGCTTTTATGAACAAGGTGAAAACCCCTATAGGGCATCCAAAATGTTCAGGACGACTCCTTGTAAAATAGTCTCCAAAAAAAAAAAACGGAATTTAAATTTTAAAAATAGGAAAAAAAACACTACTTTTCCCGTGTTTTTTGACAAGTGTCATCAGTATTTTGAAATTAGAGGTAAGAAAATGGTGGTGAGGTTTTTGGGCTGGTTTATTTTGGGGATTTGTTTTTAAAATTTTAACTAATTTTTTTAAAAATACACAAAAGGGTTTTCTTCAATGACAAATACTTTAAAAGGGTTTTTCCACTTTTCCACAACCTAAATACCAAACCCAAAGCTTTTCCAAAATCCTTTCTAAAAACTTTGGCAGGAGAGGTTTTTGGTTGGCCAAGGGCCCCCTTCCGTTAACAAGAAATTTTTTTTAGAAAGAAAAACGTCAGAATTTAAAAAAAAAAATTTCCCTTTGGTTGTTTGGGGATACAAAATTTAAAATTTGGGTTACAAAGGGATTAAAAAATGGGTTATTGGGTTTTCTTGACAGCGGCTCAAGACAGGCTGGAAGGATACTAAAAAATATTTGAAACTCTTTGCTGGGCCCCAGGCAGCTTCATATCATTAATTTAGCTCATATTCTGGTTCAGTGCACAGAGCTAAAAAGTCTCAAAATCAAAGGCTCGGGGGGAAAAGTTTTTTTAAAACAGACAGTTTAAAAAAAGATAATAATTGATCTTTGTTCCCGACGCTGCCTTGAGAGCTACATGACTCCATTTTGGGGGAAATGTGACCTCTTTCCCGGTTAAAAAAATAGGGCACCTAATTTCACACCAGAATACGTTTTTAAATTCTCAAATAATCTATCCCTAATTTCTGCGGGAAGTAGATGGAAAAGGTTTAGGGAGAAACGAAGGGTTGTACCGGAACAAAGATGTTTGATGAGCTTGTAAGGGTAGTAAAGTGGGGAGAAGTCACAGCGAGATAAGATGATGAGTAAAATTTCATGTACAACAGTTTGGATGTTTATTGTTGAGGAGTTTCGCCCAAAAAAGTATGAAAATCTCCTCCAGGCTTTGGGGGACTGACCACCCCATATACTTTAATTTCTAAAGGGTTGGGGACTGGCTGCATTTTCAAATTACACCCGCTGCCCATTTTAATTTTAAATGAAGAAGCCTATGTGTAGGCTTTTTTATTAAAAATCCCAACTGTTGCACGTTGTCCCTTTCCCCGGGTTTTGTTGGGTATTCTGTTTTCCCCTTTTAAGACAAAACAGGATACCAGGGCCTTTTTAAAAATTTCCTTCTTATAGGATGGTTTTGAGAATGCGCACGTTCCTTAAAAGTAAGCCTGAGGGGTCGTAAGAGGCGACTAAAAATTCCCGGGAAACAAGGGAAATAGTAAACCCCCTTTCCCCGTATAAAATTTCTAAAAAGTTAAAAAGAAAAAAAAATATATTTTTTTTTTTCTTGGGTCACCCTGCCTCGGGGGGGAGAAGACCAGGTATTAAAAGGGAAATAGCAGTTGACACCCTGTACAAAAATATTTACCCGTTATCTATGTTTTTGTTTGTTCGGGGCCCTTTTGCGGGCCCGAAAAAAACTTAATGTTTTTTTTTTGATATTCAAAAGCCCACTTCAGGCCTATCTGCTGAAAAAACTGATAACATTCCCAAAACAAGGTGAGGGACTGATTTCCTCAAACCCACTTGTTTTCACCTTCTCCTTTTTTGTATGGACTGATGAAGCCACTGTTGGGGGGAAAAAAAATTTCCCCCATAAAAAATCCCCAAAAATTGCCCCTGTGTTAATTTTTCAACTACGTTCTCCTTACGAGCTCCCAAAGGCCCAAAGGGAAAGGGTTACCTCTTTTTTCGTATTTAAAATTTTACATTCTTTACACTTTTTTTCCCCAAAGGGAAAAATGTGCAAAATTTTTGAGCCCGGGTTTCCAGGTAGTAAGGAAAAAAAAGAGAAACAAGGAAGGGAAAAAAGTGAATCTGCCAGTTAGAAATTAGGGGAGTTTTTGGGAAAAGGTAAGAAAGACACATGAAAAAAAGCCAATTTATTTCATAGGGGGGGGGGGTGCAATCAAATCTTTGGGACCAGGGGTGATGGTAGAAAATTTATTTTTTAACCCTCACCAAAAAACGGAAAACCAAGCGAGGGAAAATAACGAGAACGAAAAAGCAAAAAGTTGACACCTTTTGCATAAGCAGCAAGGAGAATCATATGGTAAAAAATTTAGTTATTAATCATGGGTGATATCAGTACAAAGGGCACCCCCCCAGAACTGGGGGCTTTCATGGGGAAACCGGAAAGAGGGGGGCTATGATTTATGGGGGTTTGTTAAAGGGGGGTAACTTTTGTTTTGAGCATGTTGAGGCGAACCAAAGAAGTGGGACCCTTTTATTTACCGTAAATACATCTGACAAAAAGGGGAAATAGAATAGGGGAGCCCCCGTGTGCTAGCGACCCCTAAAAAATATTAAAGGGATAAAGGAAGAAAAACTTTCGGAAAACCTAAGACCCCTTTCTAGGGAAGTCTTTCTCGAACCCAAAAACCCCCAAAAAAAAACGTTTTTTCAACCCAAATTTTTAATGTACCCCAAAAAATAAGGGGCTGATAATGTTAATCGGGGTGGGAAGTTCCGCTTAATTTCCCTTCCCCCCTCATGTATTTTTTTTTTTCAACACAAAACCCTTCCCACCGAGGCGGTGATCCAAAAAAAAAAAAACACTTTTACCCCCTCATTCACACAATATCACCGTCTTCGCAGAAATCCCCCGATATGACAAAATTTTAAAGTCACTCCCAAAAAAAAAAATAAACCCCAAAAACCCCCCCTGTAAAAATGAAGCTTTTTTAAATTCCCCTTTCCGGCTTAAGCCGGCTAAAAGGTTTCCTGGGAAACCTTTCTTTTTTTTAAATCACATGCTTACACTCTAAAAAACTGTCGGGGTTTTAAATTTAAAGGGGGGTGAATTACCGCAATATGTAAAGAAAAAGGAAAAAAAGTGCCCAAAAAGGTGACGTTTTACTTAAATCAGTGGTGAGGTACTTAGCTCAGGGGGTGGGCGTTACTTAGCTCAGTGTGGGCGGTACTTAGCTCAGTTTGGGGGATGTACTTTTGCTCCCGTTGGGGACGTTTTACTTAGCTCGTGGTGGGCGTTTTTATTAGTCAGTGGTGACGTTGGGACTTAGTCATTTGGGGGACGGTTTTACTTAGCTCTGTGAAGACCTGTTTGTGTTTTCCTGTGAATCTGAAACAGGAAAGCCTCTTTGAGCAGCTTTACCGGGGTGAGAGGGAAAAACTCAAAAGGTTTCCCAAATGGAGATACGGCGATTAACGGGGGGAGAACAAAAGGTTTTGTTTGGGAATCCTCCCGTTGTGAGTCCCCGGTTTTTTAGGGGAAACCTTTGGGCGTGGGGGCAACATGGAACCAAGCTGAAGATTAAGAAAAACCCGGTTTTGGGGAGGGCAGCAGAAACAACGAGAAACCCGAAGACTGCCGTTTGGGAAACTTCCAAAATCATTCTCGGTGCTACCCGAAGGGTTTTGAGTTTTTTATGGGAAAGCCACAAAAGAGCACCAAGGAAGCAAATTTGGGGACGTGGTGAGAATCCCCAGAAACCCCCAAAGAAGACCATCGAGAACGGGCATGACGAATTCTACAAGTGGTGTAATGACCTGGCCCAAATTTTTAGTCGACTACCCCGGGCATCATACGGACGACCCAAGGAAGGTAAAAACTTGGGTTTTTTGGGGTAGTAGAATTTGTCATGGATAGGGGATTTGGGTTTTTAAAGGGTAGGGGTTTGGAGGCAGAGAGTTTGTTTTCCTGGGGGGGGATGGAAAAGGGTATTGTTAGCCGTTGGGTGAACTCATGGGAGGGGAAAAGGGAGCAATCCTATTACTGTCTCGTGTGGGGGCAACCCATGTTGGAGGGTAGGAGTGGACCTGATTGCAGGTATTTGGTTCCGGCCCAAAAGAGATTTAGGGAAAAAGGGTGGGGAAAATGTTTAAAATGTGGCATTTTGCCAAAAGGGGAGGAGGATTGGAAATGAAAGGTTGGCCAGGCAAATTGGGGTAATTGCTGGCTGGACAAATTTCCCGTTTTAAAGGGAAAAAGCGGAAAAATTTATTGGGCAACTGGGGGCCTCTTCTTGGCAGAAAGGGCATTTTTGCCCGGGATGGGGTTCCTTTTTGGGGGTGGGGGGGGAGCACTGGCCCAAAGCAGTTTGGGGGGAGTGTTAGGGCTTTAAAAATTGGAATAGTTGTGGGATGGGGTTTTTGGGGGAAAAATGTTTAAGGGTTTAGGGTGTAATATGAGTTTCTAGGAGAACTAGGAAAAAGGAAAATGAGGGGATTTTCGGAAGGGCCCCCTGGACTTTTGACCCGGGGAAAAAAATAGGTTTAGTGGAAAAACAGAAAAGGGCAGGAAAAAATAAAGAGAAAAAGGAGGGTTTTCCCTTTAAAAAATATATTAAAAAATAGTCGCGTGTAGGGGAAAAAAGATGGACGAGTTAGATAGTTGCTAGTGCAGGTAACATAGATGTATTTGCCCCTTACTGAGACGTGGTTTTAAATTTAAAAATGGGAATGCCTTTCAGAATGGGACATTCGGGTTTTTAAAAAGTTCCAAAGTAGAAAAAAAGAAGTATCGGGGAAGGGGGGGGGGGGGTGGGGGGTTGTATGTCGAGAAACGGTTGAATGTTTCATAAATACGGGTATTAAGTCTAAGAAAAAATTACAGAGTCTGTTTGGTTTGAAATTTTTAGAGGGGGATGAAAATTAATTTTTTGGTGTGAATACCGTCCCCCAAATTTTGATAGGGGCCCGGGGGGAACTATGGGAGGGAAAAAATTAGGGCCCCAAGGGACGATTTAAAGTAGTAATTTAGGAGACTTTAACTTTAGTCTATTGATTGGAAATTTTTTGATGGGAATTTAAAAATTATTTCGATTTCTTTGAAAATAGTTCAGGGGTTGTTTTTTAAAACGTTTGTGGGCAAAAACCCCACAAGGGGAAAATAACCCGCTTGACTTAGTTCTGGCAAAAAAATGAAACCCTTTTTAATAATTTTAAAGGGAATTTCGAGGAACTGGGTGCTAGCGACCCCAAATCAATTACTTTTTGAATTTTTATGGGAAGTATGAAGTAGGGTTTAAATCGTTTAAAGTCCCAGGTTTTTGCTTTAGAAAATTAAGATGGGCTTTGAGAACACCTATTTTATCTGTTGACTGGGGTAAAAAGAAGGAAAAGGTATCATATTTACCGTTTTCTGAATCAATTCTGTTTCTAAAAAACTTTTTTCCCTTATAAGGGGAAAATTTGATCAAAAAAAG
>NC_069461.1:8463397-8480295 GCF_026875155.1 Cherax quadricarinatus | reverse complement strand
TGGGAAAAAAAACTACAACGGGTGGGGATAGAACCCGCGGTCAGAGAGTCACAAAACTCCAGACCGTCGTGTTAGCCACTGGACCAGCTAGCTACAATAAGATTCATCCAACTAGGTATACTTCTACACCACAGCAAGGTTAGCATAGGCCACCACTGTGACCACAAATGCAAGTTTTTACAGACGAATCTCCAGCTAGCGTGGCTGTGATGAACTCTAGCTCAAGTCCCCTCGAAGCCGTCAACATGAGTCGAATCATTTGCTGGCTTCACAATATTTTACAGAAGTTTGATTGTCATTTTTTCTTCCACTGTGTGTGTGTGTGTGTGTGTGTGTGTGTGTGTGTGTGTGTGTGTGTGTGTGTGTGTGTGCGTGTGTGTGTGTGTGTGTTTGTGTGTGTGTGTGTGTTGTGTTGTGCGTGTGTGTGTGTGTGTGTGCGCGCGCGCGCGAGTACTAACCTATATGTGGTTGTAAGGGTCGAGTCTCAACTCTTGACCCAACCTCTTTGATGGTCGGTACTAGATTCACTCTCGTCTGGTTTCGAAATCCTTATCAATTCATTCGCCAGGTAGTTCCACTTGCCAAGTATTATAAGACTGAAGAAATACTTCATAACGTCCTTGTGAATTATCTGAATTTTCAATTTCCATTTGTGCACTCGTCTTCTTGTATCCAGGCTCTCAAACAATCTATCCCTATTCACCGTATCAGTTCCTCTCAGTATTTTGTGCGTTATTTTCGTACCTCTTACCTCTGGACTAGTTTCGTTGCTAACCATTACACTTTATCCAATATCTTGACATGCTTGACCAGGTGTGGGATGCATACTGGTGCTTCATGCTCTAGTATAGGCCTGAGGTAGACGGTATATAGTGTCGTGAATGACTCCTTGCTTAGATATCTAAATTTGCCAGACGTGCATTTCCTGCAGTAGTAACTTGGTCGAAGTGCACACGTTTGCAATCTCCTCCCCCCCCCAAGCCTGTACTCAACCTGTAGTCTTCTTTACTCTTCCCCAAACTTCTTAACTTTGCACTTGCTTGGGTAAAACTCCACTAGCTACTTGTCAAGTCAAACCTGCACCTTGTCCAGATCTATTTATAGACTTCTCTGGTCCACTTATGCTTACATTCTCATTAGTTTCACATCATCTGTGAACATGTCTTTCACATTTACAAGAAATAACACACCCTTGTACTTAACCTTTTGGAACCCCACTCGTCACATACACCCATTCCGACAACTCTTCATGGACAGTCACTCGTTGTTTCCTTCCTGTCAAATATACCTTGATCCATTTTTGTGCATTCCCTATTATTTATGATTACTACTCTAGTTTTATACCAGTATCTTGCCCGGTACTGTGTTAAATGCCTTTCTGCAGTCCAAGAAGATGCAATCTACCCATCCCTCTCTCTCTCCTGCCTTAATTCCGTTACTTTGTCGTAGAACTCCAGTAGGTTTATATTAAAGGATTTACCATCTATAGAGCTGTGTAGGTTGTCATGTATAAGCCCACTCCTTTCTATCTACTCCACCATTCTTCTTCTAATAATCTTCTCAGTAAATATATATTATGCATGTCACTGACGCTGGTCTGTAGTTTAATGCTGCCTGTCTTCTTTCTTAAAAATTGTTAATACAACTGACGTCTTCCACACTTCAGGCAGTTGTCCTTATTCGACAGATTCTTTTGAAGATTGTTAGCGGCACACACACTGCCTGTGCCGCAACTCTCAGGACCTCGGGAGAGATGTCATCTGGGCCCACACCATCGAGGCATGTAGTTTACCTAGATACCTCGATGGTGGTGGACCCAGATAACATCTGGTGTGTGTGTGTACGCACGTGTGTGTATTCACATGCGTGCAAGAATGCCTGAATGCAGGCAAGTGTGTGCGAGAATGTGTGTGTAAGCAGACGAACATTTGTGTGGGCGTAGTACGCATACATGCTATCTTGTTGGCATCCGCAGTTGAGCACAGTCTTCAGAAATATATTTCCTCTTTAGCCCTTTTAAACTGCGTTGTGGTTCTCCCTCATTTTTACATTAACCATTCAACTAGAAATAGCTATGCACCATTTATACAGGTAACCCAAGCTTTTCTGCTGCTTACTCTCGAATAGTTATGTACAAGTGTCTGCTGTCACTTGCAGAAGTGTTTTTCTCTGTGAGAGCCCACTAAAGATAGTCTATATAGGCATCAATATTAGAGCAAGGCTTTAATATTTCTAAACTTTAATCTAGAATTAAACTCCCTTACCTATTTTTACTACCAGCTGTCATCTTTTTTGTATATGACAATTTACATCATCCAATAACTGTCTACACGACAAAAGTACGTCCCCTGAGTCTAAATCTCCACAGTCCTGGAGTAATGATTGCCAATCAGAGACAATTAAATGTCAAACAAGCTTTTTTCTCTACCTAACCTGACGTCCACAAATAGGTGAGTGTGCCTCCAGTCATCTTGACTGGATCTCTGTGTTAACTGCCATGAAACTGAGGCTTTGAAACTGGTTTCGTCCTGACTTTCCTTTATATTACACATTTGGTCACCCAGTTTCCTGATCACTGAAAATACCATGTACACTACTACAACATACCATGTACACTACTACAACATACCATGTACACTATAACAAACCATGTACACCACATTGTACCATGTACACTACCACAACATAAAATGTACACTACTACAAAATACCATGTACACCACCACAATATACCATGTACACTACAATATACCATGTACACTACAACATACCATGTACACCACATTATACCATGTACACTACCACAACATACCATGTACACTACTACAACATATCATGTACACCACACCAATATAACATGTACACTACAACATACCATGTACACCACAATATACCATGTACACTACAATATACCATGTACACTACCACAACATACCATTTACACTTCTACAACATACCATGTACACCACTATAACATACCATGTACACCACTATAACATACCATGTACACTACCACAACATACCATGTACACTACCACAATATACCATGTACACTACCACAACATACCATGTACGCTACCAAAACATATCATGTACACTACCGCAATATAACATGTACATTACCACAACATACCATGTACACTACCACAACATACCATGTACACCACAACATACCATGTACACTACCACAACATACCATGTACACTACTGTAACATACCATGTACACCACAACATACCATGTACAGTACAACATACCATGTACACCACAACATACCATGTACACTACAACAAAATACCATGTACACTGCCACAACATACCATGTACACTACCACAACATACCATGTACACTACCACAACATAACATGTACACCACAACATACCATACACACCACAACATACCATGTACACCACAATATACCATGTACACTACCACAACATACCATGTACACTACAACAACATACCATGTACACCACTGTAACATACCATGTACACCACAACATACCATGTACACCACTGTAACATACCATGTACACCACAACATACCATACACACCACAACATACCATGTACACCACAATATACCATGTACACTACCACAACATACCATGTACACTACAACAACATACCATGTACACCACTATAACATACCATGTACACCACTATAACATACCATGTACACTACCACAACATACCATGTACACTACATCAATATACCATGTACACTACCGCAACATACCATGTACACTACCAAAACATACCATGTACACTACCACAATATACCATGTACATTACCACAACATACCATGTACACTACCAAAACATACCATGTACACTACCACAATATACCATGTACACCACAGCATACCATGTACACCACAACATACCATGTACATTACTGTAACATACCATGTACACTACTCTAACATACCATGTACACCATAACACACCATGTACACCACAACATACCATGTACACTACAACAAAATACAATGTACACTACCACAACATAACATTACACCACACATACCATGTACACCACAACAAAACCAGTACACTACCACAACATAACATGTACACCACAGCATACCATGTACACCACAACATACCATGTACACTACCACAACATAACATGTACACCACAACATACCATGTACACCACAACATACCATGTACACCACAACATACCATGTACACCACTGAAACATACCATGTACACCCACAACATACCATGTGCACCACAACATACCATGTACACTACCACAACATACCATGTACACTACCACAACATACCATGTACACTACCACAACATACCATGTACACCACTGAAACATACCATGTACATCACAACATATCATGTGCACCACAACATACAATGTACACTACCACAACATACCATGTACACTACCACAACATACCATGTACACCACTGAAACATACCATGTACACCACAACATACCATGTGCACCACAACATACCATGTACACTACCACAACATACCATGTACACCACAATATACCATGTGCACTACCACAACATACCATGTACACTACCACAACATACCATGTACACCACTGAAACATACCATGTACACTACCACAACATAACTGAAAACCACAACAATACCATGTACACTACCACAACATACCATGTACACCACTGAAACATACCATGTACACTACCACAACATACCATGTACACCACTGAAACATACCATGTACACTACCACAACATAACATGTACACCACAACATACCATGTACACCACAACATACCATGTACACCACAACATACCATGTACACTACCACAACATACCATGTACACCACTGAAACATACCATGTACACCACAACATACCATGTACACCACAATATACCATGTGCACTTCCACAACATACCATGTACTCCACAACATACCATGTACACCACAACATACCATGTACACCACAACATACCATGTACACCACAACATACCATGTACACCACAACATACCATGTACACCACAACATACCATGTACACCACAACATACCATGTACACTACCACAACATACCATGTACACCACAACATACCATGTACACTACCACAACATACCATGTACACCACAATATACCATGTGCACTACCACAACATACCATGTACACTACCACAACATACCATGTACACCACAATATACCATGTGCACTACCACAACATACCATGTACTCCACAACATACCATGTACACCACAACATACCATGTACACCACAACATACCCCTGTACACCACAACATACCATGTACACCACAACATACCATGTACACCACAACATACCATGTACACTACCACAACATACCATGTACACCACAATATACCATGTGCACTACCACAACATACCATGTACACTACCACAACATACCATTTTACACCACCCAAAATGCCATGTTTCACTACCACAACATACCATGTACACCACAACATACCATGTACACTGCCACAACATACCATGTACACCACTGAAACATACCATGTACTCCACAACATACCATGCACACCAGAACATACCATGTACACCACAACATACCATGCACACCACAACATACCATGTACACTACCACAACATACCATGTACACCACTGAAACATACCATGTACACCACAACATACCATGTACACCACAACAAAACAAAGAACACCACAACATACCATGTACACCACAACATACCATGTACACCACAACATACCATGTACACCACAACATACCATGTACACCACAACATACCATGTACACCACAACATACCATGTACACCACAACATACCATGTACACCACAACATACCATGTACACCACTGAAAACATTTCCATGTTACACCACAACATACCATGTACACCACAACAATACCATGTACACCACTGAAACATACCATGTACACCACAACATACCATGTACACCACAACATACCATGTACACTACCACAACATACCATGTAGACCACAACATACCATGTACACCACAACATACCATGTACAACACAACATACCATGTACACCACAACATACCATGTACACCACCACAACATACCAGTATCACTACCACAACATATCATGTACACTACCACAACATACAATGTACACCACAACATACCATGTACACCACCACAACATACCATGTACACCACCACAACATACCATGTACACTACCACAACATATCATGTACACTACCACAACATACCATGTACACCACAACATACCATGTACACCACAACATACCATGTACACCACCACAACAAAACCATGTACACTTACCACAAATATCATGTACACTACCACAAACCCTACCATGTACACCACAACATACAATGTACACCACCACAACATACCATGTACACTACCACAACATAACATGTACACCACAACATACCATGTACACCACAACATACCATGTACACCACCACAACATACCATGTACACTACCACAACATATCATGTACACTACCACAACATACCATGTACACCACAACATAACATGAAAACCCACAACATACATGTACACAAAAAACATAACATGAACACCACAACATACCTGTAACAAACACAACATACCATGTACACCACAACATACCATGTACACCACCACAACATACCATGTACCCCCACCACAACATACCATGTACACTACCAAACATATCATGTACACTACCACAACATACCATGTACACCACAACATACCATGTACACCACAACATACCATGTACACCACCACAACATACCATGTACACTACCACAATATATCATGTACACTACCACAACATACCATGTACACCACAACATACCATGTACACCACCCCAAAAATACCATGTACACCCCCACAACATACCATGTACACTACCACAACATAACATGTACAAACCCCAAAAATACCATGTACACCAAAAACATACCATGTACACTACCACAACATAACATGTACACCACAACATACCATGTACACCACAACATACCATGTACACCACCACAACATACCATGTACACTACAACAACATATGTACACTACCACAACATACCATGTACACCACAACATAACATGTACACCACAACATACCTGTACACCACCAAAAACATTTCCATGTACACTACCACAACAAAACCATGTACACCACAACATAACATGTACACCACCACATTCCATGTACACCCAACATACCATGTACACCACCACAACATACCATGTACACTACCACAACATATCATGTACACTACCACAACATACCATGTACACCACAACATAACATGTACACCACAACATACCATGTACACCACAACATACCATGTACACCACCACAACATACCATGTACACTAACACAACATATCATGTACACTACCACAACATACCATGTACACCACAACAACATGTACACCCAACATAACATGAACACCACAACATACCATGTACACCACAACATAACATGAACACCACAACATACCATGTACACCACAACATACCATGTACACCACAACATACCATGGACACCACAAAATACCATGTACAAACCCCAACATACCATGTACACCCCAACATAACATGAACACCACAACATACCATGTACCCCACAACATACCATGTAACCACAACATTACCATGTACACCACAACATACCATGTACACCACAACATACCATGTACACCACAACATAACATGAACACCACAACATACCATGTACACCACAACATACCATGTACACCACAACATAACATGTACACCACAACAAACCCTGTACACCACAACTACCATGTACAACACAATATACCATTGGTAACCAACAAACATAACATGTACACCACAACATAACATGTCACCACAATACCATGTACACTACACGCATACGCCATGTACACACCACAATATACCATGTACACCACAATAACCTGTACAACATACAGCTTATACCATGTTCACTCCACAACACTACTATGTACACTACCACAGCATACCAAGGTAACATGCACAATATACCTGTACATCAAATATAACATGTACAAAACAATTACCATGACACCTCAACAACAATACCATGCAACACTACACTGCACACCATGTACATCACAATTTTACCACTGTACACCACAATATACCATGTACATCACAAGCTATACCATGTACAACCTCACAACATACCTTGCACGCGTCACATAATTACCTACACACCCCACAAATACAATGAAACCACTCCACTCACAATACCGTGTTACTCACCCGCCACACAATACCGTGTACTCCGCCACACAGTACCATGCACACCAAAAACACTATACAGTGCACACCACACTATACATCACTCACTCTCTCACATCCGATAAACATTACAACACAGCCACAATACACACACCACCACCACACAATACAACATCACCACCAACAAATACACACACCACCACCGCACAATATACACACATCATCCACCACACAAATACAATCTACATCACACCTCTACTAATCATACACAGCACACAATTTCACACTACCACACCACACAATACACACATCACCCCACACAATAGTCACACACCACCACCGCACAATACACACTTCACCACCACACAATACATACACAGCCACCACACAAAACATCGCTCACTACCACCACACATTCAACAGTTACTCACCACTGGAAATCCTCTCCATTGGTTCCGTCATCATAACCAAAATTACAGCACTACCAACTTCACTAGTCTCACTTCCTTAGCATATTCGAACCTTCCTCGTTCACCCCACCCCCCCACTCTGAGGCAGTTCATGAACCGTAATAAATCTGTTCCCACAACTCACTCTTTTTTGAGTCCTCGCGCGCTCTAAGTAACAGCGGATATTATACATGGGTTTTCTTTCTGTTATATAATCCACAACCCTCCTCTTTAGGCTCATGTTATTTACAAACGTAGAACGTTAAGCGGGGTACGTATAATGAAAAGGTTCTTTTGTATATACTAATAGTATGTAATAATGTATGCAATGAGCGGCATATTATATGTTAATAATGTGTAGTGATCACATGGGAGTTATCACGTCAAGATAGAGACTAACAGTAATATTCAGTGGTTTGAGAAATGTGGGATGTAGTGACGACTCAGGTGGAAGTGAGTAGTTAGATGTTGTAGTGGTACTAGTAGTTTGTAATTGTTGTAGTGGGACTAGGAGTAGTAGTTGTTGTAGTGGTACTAGTTGTAGTAGTTGTAGTAGTGCGTACTAGTAGTATAGTTGTTGTAGTTGGTACTAGTAGTAGTAGTTGTTGTAGTGGGGTACTAGTAGTAGTTAGCTTGTTGTAGTGGTACTAGTAGTGCGTAGTTGTTTTCAGATGGTTACTAGTAGTAGTAGTTGTTTGTAGTGGGTCTAGTGTAGTAGTTGTAGTAGTGGTATAGTAGTGTAGTTTTTTGATTGTAGTAGGTACTAGTAATAGTTTGTTGTCGAGTGGTATTGTAGTATTAGTTGTAGTAGTGGTACTAGTAGTACAGTAGTTGTTGTAGTGATATCTAGTAGTAGTTTGTAGTTGTTGTAGAACGTGGTACTGTAGTAGTAGTTGTTGTAGGTGGTTGTAGTTGTAGTAGTTGTTGTAGTGGTACTAGTAGATATTAGTTGTGTTAGTGGTATTAGATAGTGGCGCGCAGTTGTATTGTAGGGGTACTTGTAGTAGTATTTGTTTTTAGATGGTGCTAGTAGTAGTAGTTGTTGTAAGTAGGTACTAGTAGTAGTATCTGTAGTTAGTGGTACTAGTAGTAGTAGTTGTTGTAGTGGTACTAGTAGTAGTAGATGTCGTAGTTTGGTACTTGTATGTAGTAGTTGGTTTTGTGTGGTATAGTATAGCTAGTAAGTTGTTGTAGTGATGACTAGTAGTAGTAGATAGTTGTTGAGGGAGTGATCTAGAGTAGTAGTAGTTGGTTGTAGTGGTATAGTAGTAGTAGTTGTTGTAGTGGTACTAGTAGTAGTAGTTTTTTGTAGTGGTACTAGTAGTAGTTGTTGTGGTGGGATTAGTAAGCGTAGTTTGTAGTGGTACTAGAGTAAATTTGTTGTAGTGGTACTAGCAGTTTTTAGTTTTGTAGTGGTTTCTAGCAGTTGTAGTTGTTTTTAGTGTACTATTAGTAGTAGTTGTTGTAGTGGAAATAACAGTAGTAGTTGGTTGTAGTGATACTAGTAGTAGTAGTTGTTGAAGTGGTACTAGTAGTAGTAATATAGTAGTAGTAGCAGCAGTTAGCACAACAGCACCAGCAAACCCGCAGCACCAGCAGCACCAGCACCAGCAGCACCAGCAGCACCAGCACCAGCAGCACCAGCAGCACCAGCACCAGCAGCACCAGCAGCACCAGCACCAGCAGCACCAGCACCAGCACACCACATCAAACAGCACACAGCAGCACCAGCACCAGCAGCCCCAGCAGCACCAGCACCACAGCAACCAGCACCAGCAGCACCAGCACTAGCAGCACAGCAGCACCAGCAGCACCAGAAGCAAACACCAGCAGCACCGCAGCACCAAAACCAGCAGTACCACAGCACCAAACAGCACAGCACCACAACAGAAGAACCAGCACCAGCACCAGCAGCACCAGCGCCAGCAGCACCAGCAGCACCAGCAGCACCAGCACCAGCAGCACTAGCACCAGCAGCGCCAGCAGCAACACCAGCAGCAAACCCGCAGCACCAGCAGCACCAGCACCACAGCACCACCGCACCAGCACCACAGCACCACCAGCACCAGCAGCACCAGCACCAGCAGCACTAGCAAACCCGCAGCGCCAGCAGCACCACCAGCAGTACCAGTAGCACCACAGCACCACACCAGCAGCACCAGCAGCACCACACCAGAAGTACCAAACAGCACCACACCAGCTGCACCCAAAAGCACCACACCAGCAGCACCACACCAGCAGCACCAGCAGCACCAGCAGCATCACACCAGCAGCACCGGCATCAGCAGCAACCACACCACCACCAGCACCAGCACCACCCGCACCACACCAGCAGCCACCAGCACCAGCAGCACCAGCAGCACCAGCAAACCCGCAGCACCAGCACCAGCCAACCAAGCAGCACCAGCAGCACCAGCACCAGCAGCACCAGAAGCAGCACCAGCAGCACCAGCACCAGCAGCACCAGCACCAGCAGTAAACCCGCAGCACCAGCAGCACAGCACCAGCAACAGAAGCACCAGCACCACACCAGCAGCACCAGCAGCACCAGCAGCACCACAGCACAACAGCGCCAGCAGCACCAGCAGACCACACCACAGCATAGCACCAGCAGCGCCAGCAGCAACCCACAGCACCCGCAGCACCCGCAGCAACCAGCATCAGCAGCACCAGCACACCAGCACCAGCAGCACCCAAAAGCAGCACCAGCAGTACCCGCACCAGCCCCCAGCACCAGAGTAACCAGCAACAGCAGCACCAGAAGCAGCACCGCAGTAGGACCATCGCCCCCAGCACCAGAACAGCAGCAACAGAAGCACCAGCACCAGCCAGACACCAGCAGAAAAAGCGCACAGCACAAACCGCAACAGAACCAGCAGCACTAGCACCAACGCCAGCAGCAGCAACAGCAGCACCAACGCAAACCCGCACCAGGGACACCAACAGCACCAGCACAAGTCAAGCACCAGCACACCAGCACACCAGCAAGCCAGCAGCAACACACAACCAAGTACCAGCAGCACACAAGGCAGCAACAGCAAAACCCGCAGAAAACACATCACCAACAGTAGCATAGCACCACCACACCAGCAGCGCACCAGAAAACAAAAGCACCACCAGCCCAGCAGCAAGCTCAGCACCAGCAGTAGCAGCACGCAGCACAACACCACCACACAGCACACACCAGCAGCAGCAGCACAGCATAGCAAGCCACCAAGCGACGCAGCAGCACCAACAGCATCAGCACAAAGCAGCAGCAGCAGGACCACAGCAGCAGCAGCACAGCACCAGCAGAACCTGCAAACCCGCACACCAGCAACACCGCACAAGCAGCATCAGCACCAGCACACCAGCAAAAGCCCCACCTACACCAGCAACACCAGCACCACACCACCACCACAGCACACACAACCAACCAGCACCACCACCACCACCACCAGCACTAGCACCCCCACACCACCAGCACCAGCAACAGCAACAGCACAGCAAAAAGCAGAAACCCGCAAACACAAAAACACCAGCAGAAACCCGCACACCAGCAGCACCAAGCACCCAACACCACCACAGCACCAACCACACCACCAGCACCACAGCACAGCAGGAAAGCAGATTGGCACCTTTTGGCCAGCACACCAGCGCACCACAGCAGCACCAAAAGCAGCAGCACATGCAGCAGGGAGCAGGACCAGCAGCAGCAGCAGCACAGCACCACGCACCAGCACCACCCACCAGCAGCACCACACAAGCAGCAGCATCAGCACCACACCACACAAACCCGCCCCAACCAACACCAAACACCAAACCCGCACCAGCACCACCACAGCACAGCAGCACCACCACCACCAGCACAACCACACCACACCAGAAATAGCACCGCCAGCACCACCACAAAAGCACCAGCACCAGCACCAGCATAGCAGCACAGCACACCAGCACCAGCACACTACCACCAGCAACCAGCACACCAACACAGCCACCAGCACCACAAACACAACAGCACCACCAGCAGCACCACCAGCACCAGCACCACCAGCACCACCAGCACCCCCCAGCAGCACTGGGAGCTGCAGCACCCAGCAGCAGCAGCTCCTGCAGGACCAGCACCAGCAGCACCAGCAGAACCAGCAGCACCAGCACCAACAGTAAACCCCACCAGCAGCACCACACCATAAGCAGCACCAGCAGCAACAGCTTTCAGCACCAGCAGCACCAGCACCAGCAGCACCACAGCAGCACCATAGCACCACCAGCACCACAATAGCAGCAGCAGCAGCAGCAGCAGCTCCAGCAGCAGCACCAGCACCACCAGCACCTGCAGCAGCACCAGCACCAGCATAGCAGTAGCACCAGCACAGCACCAAACACAGCACCAGCACCACCACACCATCAGCACAGCAGCACAGCAGCAGCACCAGCAGCAGCACCAGCAGCAGCACCAGCACCACCAGCACCAGCACACCAGCAGCAGCAGCACCGGCACCAGCAGTAGCAGCAGCACCCGCAGCAGCACAAGCACCACCAGCACCAGCAGCAGCACCAGCGCCAGCAGTAGCAGCCGCACCAGCAGCCAGCAGCAGCGCAGCACCAGTAGCAGCACCGCACCACAAAGCACCAGCACTAGCAGCCAGCACCAGCAGCAGCACCAGCTCCAGCAGTAGCAGCAGCACAACACCTGCACCACCACCACCAGCAGCAGCAGCAAGCAGCACCAAGCACCACACCATCACCAGCAGTAGCAGCAGCAGCACCAGCACCACCAGCACAACCAGCAGCACAGCACCCCGCAGAGCACTAGCACAGCACCAGCACCAAACCCGCAGCATCAGCACTACCAGCATCAGCAGCAGCATCAGCAGCAGCACCAGCTTTAGCAGCACCAGCAGTAGCACCAGCACCACCAAGCACTAGCAGCACCAGCACCAGCCGCAACAGCAGCACCAAACACCAGCACCAGCAGCACCAGCACCAGCAGTAGCAGCAGCAGCACGCAGCACCAGCACCACCAGCACCAGCAGGAGCAGCAGCACCAGCACCACAAGCACCAGCAGCACCAGCAAACCCGCCGCAACAGCAGCAAACCCGCACCAGCAGCACCACACCAGCAGTAGCAACAGCACCAGCAGTAGCAGCACCACAGCAGCAGTAGGAGCACCACCAGCAGCAGCAGCAGCACCAGCAGCAGCAGCACCTGCAGCAGCAGCAGGACCAGCAGCAGCAGCAGCACCAGCATTAGCACACCACACCAGCACCACCAGCACCACCGCACCACCAGCACCACCACACCACCAGCACCACCAGCACCAGCCCACCAGCACCAGCACCAGCACCACTAGCCCAGCACCACCAGTATCAGCAGCACCAGCAGCAGCAGCAGCACCAGTAGCAGCAGCACCACCAGCACCACCAGCACCCGCACCACCAGCACAACCAGCGTCAGCAGCAGCACCAGCACCACCAGCACCCCCCACACCAGCACCAGCAACAGCACCACACCAGCAGTATCAGCACCAGCAGCCCCCGCAGCAGCAGCAGCAGCAACACCTGCAGCACCAGGACCAGCAGTAGCAGCACCAACAGCACCATCAGCAGCAGCAGCACCAGCAGCAGCACCAGCTCCAGCACCAGCAGCAGCAGCACCAGCACCAGCACCAGCAGTAGCAGCACCAGCAGCAGCAGCACCAGCACCAGCAGTAGCAGCACCAGCAGCAGCAGCACCAGCACCAGCAGCCGCAGCAGCACCAGCACCAGCAGTAGCAGCAGCACCAGCACCAGCAGCAGCAGCACCAGTACCAGCAGCAGCACTAGCAGCAGCAGCAGCACCAGCACCAGCACCAGCAGGAGCTCCAGCACCAGCAGCAGCAGCAGCACCAGCAGCAGCAGCACCAGCACCAGAAAGCAGCACCAGCACCAGCAGCAGCACCAGCAGCAGCACCAGCAGCAGGACTAGCAGCACCAGCACCAGCAGCAGCACCAGCAGCACCAGCAGCAGCACCAGCAGCACCAGCACCAGCAGTAGCAGCAGCACCAGCACCAGCACCAGCAGCACCAGCAGCAGCACCTGCACCAGCATCCACACCAGCACCAGCACCACCAGCACCAGCACCAGCACCAGCACCAGCAGCACCAGCACCAGCACCAGCACCAGCAGCACCAGCACCAGCACCAGCAACAGCACCAGCAGCACCAGCAACAGCACCAGCAGCACCAGTAGTAGCAGCACCAGCAGCACCAGCAGTAGCAGCAGTAGTAGTAAGTATACTGAGATTAAATAAAATCGCATCTGAAAGTGACGAAGTAACTAAAATCATCTCGTTTCACTAAACTATGACTACCCGGTTGATGACAGTGTTAGTTTTAGCTAGGTTCAACATTACCAGAACCTTGACGACGACGAGCAACCTAAAGTTTTGTGAAATAGTGACGGTAGCAACAATCAGTGGAGATTCGTAATTCTGTCTACATCGTTGATCTGATTGTTTGGCAACTCTCTTCGCTTCAGGTTCAACAGCGTCTGTTCAACAGCCTGGTTGATCAGACCCTGATCGACCATGAGGCATGGTCTCAGACCGGGCCGCGGGGGCGTTGACCTCCGAAACCCTCTCCAGGTAAACTCCAGATAAACTCCAGGTAAACCTGGCTTCTAACCATTGAAACTCTCGGTGTTCGATCTTGTAGTAGTGGTAGTAGTAGTTGTAGTGGTAGTAGTAGTTGTAGTGGTGGTAGTAATTGTAGTTGCAATAGTAGTAGAAGCTGTAGCAGCAGTAGGAGCACGAGTTAAAGGGGTACTAGTAGTTGTAGCAGCAATAGTAGCAAGTAGAGTAGTAGTAGTGGTAATAGTTACAGTAAGCAGCAGCAGTAGTAGTAGTTTTACTAGTAGGAACAAAGTGGTTATAGGTTCCAAAAAATCTTGGAATTCTAGTATTTTGCAGAGTGGTAAATTGTGGTGGTGTACCTCAGGGTAGCGTCTTGGCTCCTAACCTTCTCCCGTCAGTGGTAAACAGTGTGGTGGTGTACCTCAGGGTAGCGTCTTGGCTCCTAACCTTCTCCCGTCACTGGTAAACAGTGTGGTGGTGCACCTCAGGGTAGCGTCTTGGCTCCTAACCTTCTCCCGTCACTGGTAAACAGTGTGGTGGTGTACCTCAGGGTAGCGTCTTGGCTCCTAACCTTCTCCCGTCACTGGTAAACAGTGTGGTGGTGTACCTCAGGGTAGCGTCTTGGTTCCTAACCTTCTCCCGTCACTGGTAAACAGTGTGGTGGTGTACCTCAGGGTAGCGTCTTGGTTCCTAACCTTCTCCCGTCACTGGTAAACAGTGTGGTGGTGTACCTCAGGGTAGCGTCTTGGCTCCTAACCTTCTCCCGTCACTGGTAAACAGTGTGGTGGTGTACCTCAGGGTAGCGTCTTGGCTCCTAACCTTCTCCCGTCACTGGTAACAGTGTGGTGGTGTACCTCAGGGTAGCGTCTTGGTTCCTAACCTTCTCCCGTCACTGGTAAACAGTGTGGTGGTGCACCTCAGGGTAGCGTCTTGGCTCCTAACCTTCTCCCGTCACTGGTAAACAGTGTGGTGGTGTACCTCAGGGTAGCGTCTTGGCTCCTAACCTTCTCCCGTCACTGGTAAACAGTGTGGTGGTGCACCTCAGGGTAGCGTCTTGGCTCCTAACCTTCTCCCGTCACTGGTAAACAGTGTGGTGGTGCACCTCAGGGTAGCGTCTTGGCTCCTAACCTTCTCCCGTCACTGGTAAACAGTGTGGTGGTGCACCTCAGGGTAGCGTCTTGGCTCCTAACCTTCTCCCGTCACTGGTAAACAGTGTGGTGGTGTACCTCAGGGTAGCGTCTTGGCTCCTAACCTTCTCCCGTCACTGGTAAACAGTGTGGTGGTGCACCTCAGGGTAGCGTCTTGGCTCCTAACCTTCTCCCGTCACTGGTAAACAGTGTGGTGGTGTACCTCAGGGTAGCGTCTTGGCTCCTAACCTTCTCCCGTCACTGTAAACAGTGTGGTGGTGCACCTCAGGGTAGCGTCTTGGCTCCTAACCTTCTCCCGTCACTGGTAAACAGTGTGGTGGTGTACCTCAGGGTAGCGTCTTGGCTTCTAACCTTCTCCCGTCACTGGTAAACAGTGTGGTGGTGTACCTCAGGGTAGCGTCTTGGCTCCTAACCTTCTCCCGTCACTGGTAAACAGTGTGGTGGTGTACCTCAGGGTAGCGTCTTGGCTCCTAACCTTCTCCCGTCACTGTAAA
>NC_069461.1:8460410-8462897 GCF_026875155.1 Cherax quadricarinatus | reverse complement strand
TTTACATTTAAAACTGTATTTTGCAGGGTTTACGCCAGAGGTACACACCTAAACTACGTATCTCGCCTTCCATACTCCGGGACGCGGGGGGCGCTGACCCCCGTAACACCCTCCAGGTAAGCCTCTCGTTTATATCTTCGGAACGCTTCATCCGATCGGCTTGAGATTTTCAGCAGTGGTGAACTGTTACCAGGTAATGTTTAGCGCACCGAGTGACAAGTGCAGGTGTTCTGTGCTCAGTTTTACGTACACTAGTTTCAACACTACCCGTGGAAATGTTACTGGAATGTGTAGGTGCTATTGGCACCTCTTATTCTTGACATAGTACGTACATATTTTGAATTAAATGGTTGAAAAATGCTAATGATAACAATTAATAATGATAATATAAAATTATTACTACTACTACTAATAATAATAATATATAATTACTACCACTGATAATAGTAATATAAAATTACTACTACTATTACTATTACTATTACTACTAATAATGATACTATTTTCATTGGCATGTTTTTGACACTCAAAGGTACTACTGGAGTACACAAATTTCAAGCTTTGGTAGCAATAAGTAATGAATTTGTGAGTCTTTGAAGTTGCTGGGATTATACTGCCAGCCTTCACCCCCCCCAACACCCACCCACACACCCACACACACCCACACACCCACACACCCACACACATACACACACACCCACACACACCCACACACCCACACACACCCACACACCCACACACACACACACACACAGTGACCTGAGAAGACACGGCATATGAAGCTGCGAGGCCGAACAGGAACTAAGGAATTATGAATTATGCTAAGGTCATATCAGCCTGCCAAGGAGGGCCAAGGAGTGAAAGGGAAGAACAGCTGGTTGCAGATGGAGAGGGTGATAGGTCGAATGCTGAGGCACAACCATGCTATCAAGAGCCACTGGAAAAATCAAGGGAGAAACTGACCACATACAGGCAGGATCCAGAGTCACAGAGGGTGAGGCAATGGGAGGAGGAAAGGGGAAAATCAGTGTTTATCCATGGGCTTCAGGAGAGAGAGGAAAAGACACACACTGAAAGGCAGCAGAAGAAAGAAAGGAGATTGAGAAAATCATCACGGAAATAGGTGAAGAGATGGACGAGATTGTAAATTTCAGAGAATAGGGGGGTACTCGAAGGGAGAAACCGACAATCAAGCTGATTCTCAGAGGAAACAGTGCGGAACAGGATCCTCCAAGAGAAACCACGATTGAAATACTCGGAAGAGTACAAGAGGGTGTTCCTAGACAGAGACAGAAAACAATCAGAACGACAGCAGCTGAGGGAGAGGACAAAAAAGCGAAAGGAGCTAGAAAAAGAGACAAGGATGGAACCAGCAGAGGTCAGTCAGAGCAGAACAGAACAGCAAGGGCAAGCACACACACAACTATTCTCAGAACCATACAACCTATCACACCATCCCAACACACACTACAATCCATACCCACAGCCTCCACCCAACACCGAGCTATAGAATCCCACAGTATGCTACCAGGTCTCCCACCCTCACAGGCCCCCCAAACCACAGTGTTGGAAAGGAAACTGAAGGTATGGTACACAAACGCTGATGGAATAACAAATAAGTGGGAGGAGTGGCATGAAAGAGTCAAAGAGGTATCACCGGACATCATAGCTCTCACAGAAACCAAGCTTACAGGTATGATAACAGATGCCATCTTTCCAACGGGATACCAAATCCTGAGGAAAGACAGAGGGAACAGGGGGGGTTGGAGGAGTGGCATTGCTGATCAAAAATCGCTGGAATTTTGATGAGCTGGAGAGAGGAGACAGCGGAGAAGAAAGAGATTACATAGCGGGAACGCTTCACTCTGGAGGTCCCAAGGTGGTAATAGCAGTGATGTATAACCCACCACAGAACAGCAGGAGGCCAAGGCAAGAGTACGACGAGAGCAATAGAGCGATGGTTGACACACTGGCTAGAGTGGCCAGAAGAGCTCATGCATGCAGGGCAAAGCTCCTGATCATGGGTGACTTTAACCACAAGGAGATCGATTGGGAGAACTTGGACCCGGATGGGGGCCAAGATACATGGAGGGCTAAGATGATGGAGGTGGTACTGGAAAACTTCATGTACCAACACGTAAGACCACTACAAGAGAGAGAGAGGAGAGGATGAACCAGCAAGGCTGGACTAAGTATTCACCTTGAGTAGTGCAGATATCGAGGACATCACATATGAAAGGCCCCTTGGGGCCAGTGACCATGTGGTTTTAAGCTTCGAATACACAGTAGAGCTACAAGTGGAGGGAGAAGCAGGAAGGCCAGGACGAATGAAGCCAAACTACAAGAAAGGGGACTACACAGGAATGAGGAACTTCCTGAACGGGGTTCAGTGGGACAGAGAACTGGCAGGGAAGCCAGTTAATGAGATGATGGAATATGTAGCAACAAAATGCAAGGAGGCTGAGGAGAGGTTTGTACCCAAGGGTA
>NC_069461.1:8287910-8455410 GCF_026875155.1 Cherax quadricarinatus | reverse complement strand
TGAGTTGTTACAGTGGTTGTGATTTAGTTACAGTGGTTGTGAGTTGTACAGTGGTTGTTTAGTTACGGTGGTTGTGTTAGTTACAGTGGATTGTGAGTTAGTTACAAGAATGGTTGTGAGGTGTTACAGTGGTGTGAGTTTGTTACAGTGGTGTTGTTGAGTGTGTTAGTCACAGTGGTTGTTAGTTACAGTGGTTGTTAGTTACAGTGGTTGTGAGTTAATTACAGTGGCTGTGAGTTAGTTACAGTGGTTGTGAGTTATTCACAGTGGTTGTGAGTTAGTTACAGTGGTTGTGAGTTAGTTACAGTGGTTGTGAGTTAGTTACAGTGGCTGTAAGTTAGTTACAGTGGTTGTGAGTTAGTTACAGTGGCTGTGAGTTAGTTACAGTAGTTGTTAGTTACAGTGGCTGTGAGTTAGTTACAGTGGTTGTGAGTTAGTTACAGTGGTTGTGAGTTAGTTACAGTGGCTGTAAGTTAGTTACAGTGGTTGTGAGTTAGTTACAGTGGCTGTGAGTTAGTTACAGTGGTTGTTAGTTACAGTGACTGTGAGTTAGTTACAGTGGTTGTGAGTTAGTTACAGTGGTTGTAATTTAGTTACAGTGGTTGTAATTTAGTTACAGTGGTTGTGAGTTAGTTACAGTGGTTGTGAGTTACAGTGGCTGTGAGTTAGTTACAATGGTTGTGAGTTAGTTGCAGTAGTTGTGAGTTAGTTACAGTGATTGTTAGTTACAGTGGTTATGAGTTAGTTACAGTAGTTGTGAGTTAGTTACAGTGGTTGTGAGTTACAGTGGCTGTGAGTTAGTTACAATGGTTGTGAGTTAGTTGCAGTGGTTGTGAGTTAGTTACAGTGGTTGTGAGTAAGTTACAGTGGTTGTGAGTTAGTTACAGTGGTTGTGAGTTAGTTACAGTGGTTGTGAGTTAGTTACAGTGGTTGTGAGTAAGTTACAATGGTTGTGAGTTAGTTACAGTGGTTGTGAGTTAGTTACAGTGGTTGTGAGTTAGTTACAGTGGTTGTGAGTTAGTTACAGTGGTTGTGAGTTAGTTACAGTGGTTGTGAGTTAGTTACAGTGGTTGTTAGTTACAGTGGTTGTGAGTTAGTTACAGTGGTTGTGAGTTAGTTACAGTGGTTGTTAGTTACAGTGGTTGTGAGTTAGTTACAGTGGTTGTGAGTTAGTTACAGTGGTTGTGAGTTAGTTACAGTGGTTGTGAGTTAGTTACAGTGGTTGTGAGTTAGTTACAGTGGTTGTGTAGTTACAGTGGTTGTGAGTTAGTTACAGTGGTTGTTAGTTACAGTGGTTGTGAGTTAGTTACAGTGGTTGTGAGTAGTTACAGTGGTTGTGAGTTAGTTACAGTGGTTGTGATTTAGTTACAGTGGTTGTGAGTTAGTTACAGTGGTTGTGAGTTAGTTACAGTGGTTGTGAGTTAGTTACAGTGGTTGTGAGTTAGTTACAGTGGTTGTGAGTTAGTTACAGTGGTTGTGAGTTAGTTACAGTGGTTGTGAGTTAGTTACAGTGGTTGTGAGTTAGTTACAGTGGTTGTGAGTTAAGTTACAGTGGTTGTGAGTTAGTTACAGTGGTTGTGAGTTAGTTACAGTGGTTGTGAGTTAGTTACAGTGGTTGTGAGTTAGTTACAGTGGTTGTGAGTTAGTTACAGTGGTTGTGAGTTAGTTACAGTGGTTGTTAGTTAGTTACAAGAGACTAACTTGGTTGTATAACTTTGTGGATGTAAATAATTTACTTGAACATTCTTTTGGCAATCACTTCTTAAGTTGCTGACTACTAAACTTAACTACATTCTTAGCCTATATTACTAGTCAGGTTTGCATTCAGTACTTATGAGCTTATATAGATCACATGTAAGTCTACATTACTTAGGCCTATATTACTTAGGTCTACATTAGTTAAGTCTACAATACATAGGTCTACATTATTTAGGTCTACAATACATAGATCTACATTACTTAGGTCTATATTACTTATGTCTACATTAGCTAGAGTTGAGAAAGAAAAATGAAAAGCAAATTACGTTTTTTTTTATGTTGCGTCGTGATAATGGTCCTGAATGAACCGAAATATCGCCCAGTTTATAATTTTAAATCTTAAATACTCTAGCCCCTTTTTTGAGATTTTAATCTTAGGAAGAACACTGCAGTGGACGTATTGGCCCACACTAGGGAGGTCCTTCTCACCCCTTGCCACGCTCTCTAACCTGGGGGTATCGGTTCATGGTGTTGAAGGTGGATATTGCGTTGTGGCTGGGGTACGGCTGATACCCCCGTGTAGCTGTGGGGTACATGTTCCTCATCATGGCACCGTTACAGGTGGGCAAGACTGACGGTGTCCCCGCCAGCGCCTTCTGCAGCTGCTTCTCCTGCTTGCGGTACTTGGCCCGCCGGTTCTGGAACCACACCTGTGAGTAATGGCGGTGCGTTAGATACGATACAAGCGCTTTAGGAAAAAAAAAACGAAAATTAAACGAATGAGAGATTTGTGCAATACTTTGATTATATTTACGGTAGAGTCGTTCCTCCTGCCAGTGGCTTTATCAGTCCAATATAGAGAATAATAGTAAGGTTTGAAAGAGGGAATTCGAGGTGGTCTGTCCCCCAGCCTAGAGATGGTGGGTTCAGTCCATCAGCTTTGATAAAAGTCACTGATGAGAGGGCGAAACGTTGCCACACTAAAGATACCTAAGTATAGCACAAGTGTCTCATTTATTTGATGGGAAAGAGAGGTTAATGGGGAAATCACACTCTACAAGTGATGGGAGAGATGCTAATGGGGGAACTAATGGAGTGTGGAAGGGGACAGTTGTGACCTTGGAAATGGAAATGCTTCTCAGAATTCGAAAGGATATATACACAGAAAGCATATATCTCAGGAACTATATAGGTGTATAACTCATCTCACATAAACCGAGAAGAGAATATATCTGAGGAATCGACAGTATATAAATACCTAGAAGTCTGTATATCTTATTGTATTGAACTGTCTTAAATTTTCTACATTCTTATCAGATTTTTTTTTTATAAAACTATCAAAGACTTTCCCATTTTAAGAAGGAAAACAGTGGAGAGACCCCCCCCCCCCCAAAAAAAAAGGGCAAGGTCATAAAAGGTAACCCTCGTGGATATTGTCTGAAGTCAGACATTGTGGCCATTAAAACAACAGTGATTAAACAGCAGCAAATATGTTTAAACTTGGAAAGAAAGAAAAAGTGAGAGATAACGAGATGGTAAGGGAAAGTGGTAACATACAGCAAATGAGAGAGAGAGAAGAAGAGAGAGTAAAGCAGGGTAGAGAGGAGAGGGGAGCTGGTCGTTTGATCCCGTTACCTGGTCCCGAGGGTCAGTGACGAGGGGAGGATGGGTAATGGGGGACTAATGGACTCCCCTCTGCTGCCTCTCTCTCTCTCTCTCTCTCTCTCTCTCTCTCCTCTCTCCCTCTCCCTCTCTCATGTTCTACCCTCTCCCATCTTCTTCGTAAGTAAACGCTTCATTTCGTAATTACCTTTATTTATTCGTTATTCTCCTCTATTTATTCGTCTCTTCTCCCTTCTCTCAATCTTTCTCTCTCTCATTCTCCCTCATCTCTCTCTTCTATCCTTGCTCCTTTCTTAAGTTACTTACCAAGAAGGCGTTTTCTGTGATATTTTTGAAGATTCTCTAATGTTACTACAGAACACACACACACACACACACACACACACACACACACACACACACACACACACACACACACACACACACACACACACGGGGGGAACGTCGAGGGTTAAGATGATGGAGGTGGTGGAACACTGTCAAAATGTCATGGACCTGACCAGAGAGAGACGTGCCAGCAAGGCTGGACCTTGTATTCACCCAAAGTGTTTTTCATGTGAAGGTCATCAACTACAAGACGTCCCTCACTGGCAGCGACCGCGCGGTACTGATCATATATTATAAAATATACATTACCGATAAAACGATAACAAAGACACAAGTGCAACACTCTCCACTTCAACTACTGTCTCCAGTACTGTCATCGCTTCGGTATTACACTGATGAGGCCTACAAAGAGCAAAACTTCTTGGCAAAAAAAAAAAAATACCTACGTGTTACACACGTGTCTCATCCGTCACGTTGTTATGCTTTGAGGCTTTGAGAGAACATGAAGGGGAGGAACAGAGAAGCCAGACTTCAACAGAGGAGACTTTTCAGGCATGAGACAATTCCTGAATGAAGAGCAGTGGGGAAAGAGAAATATGACAGTAAATGAATGAAATGATGGAGTGTGTAGGTGGAGAGAGCCGGGAGGCAGTGGAACTCGTACCCAGGAGCAGCAGAAACAATTAAAAGAACAGAGACAGCCTATGGTTGAGCCAGAGGCGCAGGAAGACAGATCCTGAAGGTGCTACAGCAATGAAAAAAGAATACAGCATATGTACGGAGCAGTAGCTTATATACCGTAGGCAGGAGAGGTGCAGCAGTGGTAGGTGGTGTCACATTTGTCCAGTGTGGAAGTAGGTCGTGCCCATGGGTTAGGCAAGCGAAGAATTCCTAAGTATTAAGATCCCAAGAAGTTAATACTTAGGAATTAGATTGATGTACTGACCACATCGACTCAAGGTTGAGGGACTGATCACCTCATTCTCCTCCTGTTCTTCACGTTTCTACTTTGTAAGGACTGAAGAAGCCACTGTGTGGCGAAACGTTTCCTCAACAAAGATACCCAAGAGTTGCACACGTGTCTAATTTATCACCATGTCGGTTCTCTGAACCATTCATCTACAAACCTGGATAGCAGGTTCATAACAAGCAATATGGTTTTACAGATGGTAAAGCGTGTCTCACAAACTGCTGGAGTTTTATGACAAGGTATGGGACGTGAGGCAAGAGAGAGAGAGAGAGAGAGAGAGAGAGAGGAGAAGAGAGAGAGAGAGAGAGAGAGAGAGAGAGAGAGAGAGAGAGAGAGACAGAGAGAGACAGACAGAGAGAGAGAGAGAGAGAGAGAGAGAGAGATGGGTGGACTGCACATTTTTGGGCTGTGGCTATTCCAGTTTAACCTCGGCAAATGGAAGTTATGGAAGCTGGTGAAGGGCAAAGAAGACCAAAGTCGGAGTACAGACTCGGAGACAAAGGCTGCAAACCTTATATAAGAGTGAGGACATCAGGGTAAGCATAGTATCAAACACACACACACACACACACACACCACACACACACACACACACACACACACCATCACCACCGCCCATGATAAGCAACAACCCTCCCCCTCCACCCACCAGCTCCACCACTAACAAAGGCTACAACCACACCACGACCATCAACACTACTGCTACCAATAAGTACTCCTCCCATCCCAACTAACACCAGCACTACCCTCACCCCACCACCTACAAATCCCTAATACACAACATACACAGCCAGTCAGATCAGCAGACAACAGCAGCAGCACTAACAGCAGCAGCAGCGCCAGCATACAGCACCACAACAACAGCAGCAGCAGCGCCAGCATACAGCAGCACAACAACAGCAGCGCAACAACAGGAGCAGCACAGCAGCAGCAGCGCCAGCATACAGCACCACAACAACAGCAGCAGCAGCGCTAGCATACAGCAGCAGCACAACAACAGCAGCAGCGCCAGCATACAGCAGCAGCACAACAGCAGCAGCAGCGCAGCATACAGTAGCACAACACAGCAGCGCAACAACAGGAGCAGCACAGCAGCAGCAGCAGTAGTACAGACACAGCAGCGGATCAGCAGCAGCAGCAGCGCAGCATAACACAGCAGCAGCAAGCGCAAGCCAGCAGCGCAGCAGCAGCAACACACAGACGCAGAGAGCAGCACAGCAGCAGCAGCAGTAGCATACAGCAGCAGCAGCAGCGCCAGCATACAGCAGCAGCAGCAGCGCCAGCATACAGCAGCACAACAGCAGCGCAACAACAGGAAGCAGCACAGCAGCAGCAGCGCCAGCACATAGCACCACAACAACAGCAGCAGCAGCAGTGCCAGCATACAGCAGCAGTATACAGCAGCAGCAGCAGTGCCAGCATACAGCAGCAGCAGTGCCAGCATACAGCAGCAGCAGCAGTGCCAGCATACAGCAGCAGCAGCAGTGCCAGCATACAGCAGCAGCAGCAGTCGCAACAGCAGACAGCGCCAGCATACAGCAGCAGCAGCGCCAGCATACAGCAGCAGCAGCAGTGCCAGCATACAAGCAGCAGCGCCAGCATACAGCAGCAGCAGCGCCAGCATACAGCAGCAGCAGCAGTGCCAGCATACAGCAGCAGCAGCAGTGCCAGCATACAGCAGCAGCAGCAGCAGCGCCAGCATACAGCAGCAGCAGCGCCAGCATACAGCAGCAGCAGCGCCAGCATACAGCAGCAGCAGCGCCAGCATACAGCAGCAGCAGCGCCAGCATACCCGCAGCAGCGCCCAGCATACAGCAGCAGCAGCGCCAGCATACAGCAGCAGCAGCAGCAGCGCCAGCATACAGCAGCAGCAGTAGCGCCAGCATACAGCAGCAGCAGCAGCGCCAGCATACACAGCAGCAGCAGCGCCAGCATACAGCAGCAGCAGCAGCGCCAGCATACAGCAGCAGCAGCGCCAGCATACAGCAGCAGCGCCAGCATACAGCAGTAGCAGCAGCGCCAGCATACAGCAGCAGCAGCAGGGCCAGCATACAGCAGCAGCAGCAGGGCCAGCATACAGCAGCAGCAGCAGGGCCAGCATACAACAGCAAGCAGCAGCAGCGCCAGCATACAGTAGCAGCAGCAGCGCCAGCATACAGCAGCAGCAGCAGCAGCAGGGCCAGCATACAACAGCAGCAGCAGCAGCAGCAGCAGCAGCACGCCAGCATACAGCACAGCAGCAGCGCCAGCATACGCAGCAGCAGCAGCGCCAGCATACAGCAGCAGCAGCAGCAGCGCCCAGCATAACAGCACAGCAGCAGCGCCAGCATACATCATTACCATAACACCAACATATATTCAATATAACACCACGCGACATGAGGCTTCAAATAGAGCTAATCAATGTGAAAAAAAAACAGCCATGATTTAGAAATATGGATGCATAAAAAGGAAATATGGGGTAACTATCATAATAGTAATCGCAAATGCATTGATGTGTGTCCAAATACACATTTGCATCCATTAATTTTCAAATAGCCGGCTGAATGTTGTTGTTAAAAATAATAATCAGTCTGACTGATAAAAAAAGGCAAGTATATGAAAATTTAACACGGGGAAAAATATTTATTCATTTAATTAATAAAGTCTTTTACAAATCTGGAATTTGTGGTAGTGACGGGCGGAAGCTTAGCTCCGCGCCTCTCATATACTCTCTTAAACACACGACGTTGTCACATTTCAAGTTAATAATTATGAAAAAGGTTATCTAATGATGTGATAATTTCAGTAAAGGACGGCATGCCGAAAACCCTCCCCCCGTCATATGAGCAAAAACTATACTAAAACCCACGTCACCAGGAATTTTCCCAATACTTGTGATAAACAAAACTCCCTCATTTGAAAAGCAGATAAATAGTTGAACACAGTTGTATCGCATATTATGCATAATATATAAATATATATATATATATATATATATATATAATATATATAAAATATATATATATATATATATAAATAAATGTTCGTGCCGAATAGGCAGATTTTTGCGATCTGGCTTAAATGCACGCTCATCTTGCATATAAGACGAGTGAAAATTTGTGGTAGCAATAATTTGCCAAATCATCTGAACCTAACGAAAAAATATATTTCACTGGTTTTTTAGTATAAATTATTGTGATAAAACTAAAATATATTTAGTTTGTTAGCTAAAACAAATTGTTCTTCTTATAATAAGGTTAGGTAATTTTCTAATATTCTTTGGTGCAAAATTATAAATTTTTACATATATTAATGAAAAAAATATATCTTTAATGTGTAAGAGAAAATTTTAGAAAGGACTTAATTTAAATGAGTTCTTGCTAATTGACAGTTTTACATATTCGCTACGACATATATATATTATATATATATATATATAAAATATATTATATAATATATATTATATATATATGTCGTGCCTAATATGTAAAATGGTAATTACAAACTCATTTAAAATTAAGTTCCTTCTAAATTTCTCTAAACGTTTAAAAATATATTTTTCATTAATATTAATTTAAAAATTTTTAATTTTGCCCATAAAATCTTAGAAACTTTACCTAACCTTATTATAACAAGAACAATTTTTTTAGCCTAAAACAAATATTTTTTTAAAAGTTTACATATTTAATAAAAAAGAAACACAAAAATATATTTTTTCGTTAGGTCAGAATATTTTGGCGAAATTATTGCTACACAATTTTCGCTTGCCCTATATGGCAAGATACGTTGCATTAAAGCCAATGACGAAAGTTCTGCCTATTCGGCACGACATATATATATTATATATATATATATATATATATATATATTTTATATATAATATATATATATATATATATATATATGTGTGTGTGTATGTATGTGTGTATGTGTGTGTGTGTGTGTGTGTGTGCACTCACCTATATGTGGTTGCAGGGGTCGAGTCAGCTCCTATTCCCCCGCCACATCTTCATTGTTCGATACTAGGTCACTCTCCCTGCTCCTTGAGCTTTATCATACCTCTTCTTAAAGTTATGTATAGTTCCTGTCTCCACTACATCACTTTCCAGACTATTCCACTTCCTGACAACTCTATGGCTGAAGAAATACTTCCTAATATCCCTGTGACTCATATGAGTCTGCAACTTCCAATTGTGACCCCTTGTTGCTGTGTCCCATCTCTGGAACATCTTGTCTCTGTCCATCTTGTCGATTCCTCTCAGTATTTATATGTCGTTATCATATCGCCCCTCTTTCGCCTGTCCTGTGTCGTCAGGTCGATTTTCCTTAACTTCTCCTCTTCCCTTAGCTCCGGGATTAGTCTCGTTGCAAACCTCTGCACTTTCTATAATTTCCTCACGTGCTTGGCCAGGTGTGGGTTCCAAACTGGTGCTGCATACTTTAATATGGGCTTGACGTACACGATGTACAGAGTTCTGAACGATTCCTCATTGAGATGTCGGAATGCTATTTATAGGTTTGCTAGGCGCCCATATGCTGAAGCAGTTATTTGGTTGATGTGCGTGCGTGTGCATGTGTGTGTGTAGTACTTAATTTATGTTTTTTAATATAACTTCATTTTTCTCTACCGAAATTTGACACAGAAATATTTATGGCGTAATACTATGGTATGATTAGATTTAGTAGTTTCTCCCAGAGTGCTTCAAAGCCTCTGATGGAAGTCGTGATCCCACTCTCATGGAAGGATTCTGGCAGTGATGTATCCCTACAAGCAGAACAGCTTACTCTGAAGACCACAAGGAGTCAATCTTAGACAACCTCACAGTACATAGGGAACATCACCTCGACGAAGCATGAAAATGTGTCTTGGAGGGACAGAGCTGTATTATAGCCGGGATAAAAATTCCTTCTGCTTGGAATATCCTATTGTTTTCTTCCCCTAATTCCTCCCTGGGGACTCTTCTTGTCTCATAGACCATTCATATAAGGTAAAAAAGGAATGATCTCGCTGCACTCTTCCTCACTGAAGACAAGTGCACCGTATTTTCCGGCATATAAGGCGCACGGGAATGCATGACATATAAGACGATGTTACCAAGCAGCTGTAACGTAACGTTAGTAAACAACTGCTAAAGTGTAACTCAAAGCCTACCCTTGATCCTCACCTTAAGCGTATAAGACGCAGCGTGATTTTCCAAAAAATATAGAAAAAAAGCGCGCTTTATATGCTGGAAAATACGGTATCTGCAACAGGATATCTGTACAGCGGCTGAACTTCTTATGGTCTCATCTGCCATGGATTATGAGAATAGAATGCAAGGCATCGAGAGTAAGGATAATTATGAAGAGAAGCCAGGCTACAGCTCCAGGATTCAACACCAGCCAATGCAAATTACCAAGGTAGAGGAGTCGGGACGCGGTGTATCATCCGGGTGAGGAACAACTTACAGAAACCAGAAGGGCCCGAGAGTAAACTTTATAACCAACCTGTTTCTCCAAGTACATATAAACAGAATATCAGCATCGTACACCAGATTAGTAAACCTATGAATTCCTTACAAAATGGCAAACGAAATTTTTTTTAAGAGGGATCCTCGAGTATATATCTCCACTGTAAAGCCTCCAATTATTAAAACGTAAAAAACCTAAAGAATGCACAGAGATTCTCCATCAGGCTACTACCTGAAATAATAGTAATAATAATAATAATAATAATAATAATAATAATAATAATAATAATAATAATAATAATCATAATAATAATATTATTATTAATATTATTCATCTAAGATTAAACATGTAAGAATCATATAGCGAAATAAGGAAAAAGTCTATAAATGCTGGAAGGGAATAAAACAGGAGGAGATATAACCACAACACCCAAAATACAGAGAACTAGAGAACACGGCAAAGACAGAAAGATTTCACGAGTACGAAGGTCGACACGAGGGAGATGGAATCACGTCAAATCAAGAGTCGGCCCAAGAGATGGAACTCAGTGCCATTTAACCAGGCCAATATTTATGTAGTGTTCATGGTGTGGATGGAAGCTGGTTTGAGACGCATCACTGATCTCTGACAGATCATGTTTACGTGTTAGTGAAATTAAAATCTGTATATGTGATAGTTATAGTGGTTAATGTGTATATGTGATAGTGTTATAGTGGTTAATGTGTATATGTGATGGTCAGTATTATAGTGGTTAATGTGTATATGTGATGGTCAGTATTATAGGAACTGGAGTGACCCCCGCCTCTTCCTCGGATTAAATCTAATGGCCTCCCTTTTCCTTAAGAAGTGTATAATGTCTATGACACTACAGTTCCATGACAACAACAACATTAATAATAATAATATGAAGATAATTGAGAACTGTTCGAAAATAAACAAAAACTATTAAATGGGTTTTATAGTCACATTAACCGGGTTTTAAGGTCAAATTAACCGGGTTTTATAGTCACATTAACCGGTTTTTATAGTAACATTAACCGGGTTTTAGTCACATTAACCGGGTTTTATAATATTAACCGGATTTTAGTCACATTAACCGGGTTTTATAATCACATTAACCGGGTTTTATAATCACATTAACCAGGTTTTATTCACATTACCCGGGTTTTAAGGTCACATTAACCTGGTTTTATAGTCACATTAACCGGGTTTTATAGTCACATTAACCAGGTTTAATAGTCACATTAACCGGGTTTTACAGTCACATAGTTTACAGTTTTTAATTAATAAATTGTGCAGTGTTTGAGCCAGGAGAAGCAGCCAGTGATGCGATGTAATATGACTTCTCAACACGAAGGTTGTCAAAACTGGAAACATTACAGCAGAAGTAGCAGTAACAGCAGTAGCACTAGCAGTAACAGCAGTAGCACTAGCAGTACCAGCAGTAGCAATAGCAGAACAGCAGAAGAGCAGCAGCAGCAGTACCAGCAACAGCAGAAAAGCAGCAGCAGCAGAAGAGCAGCAGAGGAGCATCAGCAATATCAGCAGCAGCAGCAGCAACAGCAGCAGCGTCAACAGAGTTTTGCTGGTAATAATCACTCAGTCTTCCAGCCTGACATATTGGGTGTCGCGTGGCGCCATTGTAATTCTAATGACTCAATAGATTCGACAAGTGCACTCCACACTTGCCACAACAACCTCTCTATCGGACCCGATCCCCCGTCGACCCAATCCAATCCTCCCGTCCGTCGACCGTAAGGGTTCGAATGCCTCGTTGGGTCAATCGAGCGATGCGTCCTTGTCACCAGGGTGGTGGAGGGTTGACAAGTACACTCAGATCCCAGCTCTGGAGAGATATAACGCCACCCGCTGCAACGGGGAAGAGGATGCAGCTCAAATGCATCCTGACGTAAGGGCTAAAATAGTCCAGTTTTATCGCCGGCGGCTTGCGTCCTGTGTCCGGGGCGAGTGATTGGTCCATCAGATCACGGTGTAACAAGTCTATTAATTCACAGTTACCGACGAGGGGGAGCTGAGGTGAAGTGTAGGGTGGCAGAGAGTAGGGGAGCTCTGACTGGCAGGGGAAGGCAGTAGGGGAGACACATTGTTGAGTAGGGAAGCTCGTGGCTGGCAGGGGAAAGTGGTATGAGGTGACACATTGTAGAGAAGTATATCGTAATGTGACAGGGTATTTGTGACTGATGTTTGGGTAATAGACCTTAACTTGACAGGGTGTGATAAAGTGTAGGGCAACAACACAATGTTGGCAAGACAGGGTGATCACTTGTAGAGCAATACAGAAAAGCGAGATACAGGGGTGTCTAGCAACACTATCTGAAACACCACCTCAAGTCTACAACAGATCAACGGATACGAAACGTTTGCCAGAGATCTGAGAGCGAATATAGCTCCATTATTTAAGGTAAAAAGAGAGATAGCATTGAAATACAGACCAGCATTACTGACAGGCATACTATGTAAGGTTTCAGAGATGGGTTTAGAAACCTAGTAGAGTTCTTCGACAAAGAGACTTGAAATAAAAAAAAGAGATGGATGTACTGTATATTCTTAGGGAGCAAGACTCTTTAAATCAGTGGTTCCCAAACTGGGGGTAAATTACCCCCTGGGGGTAATTTAACCATTTTTGGGGGGTAATGGAGGGGTGACAGAAAAAAAGTTATGAATTCTGAAAATCAAGAAAACAATGCGGTACCCGGTATGAGGATTATTGTTAACTTTGTCTTAGTATATAAAGTTGTAAAACCTATTATAAGTAAGTAATAAAGTTAAACCAAATAACAATAAACATCAAAAACTAATATACAGTATTAGAAAAGAAGAAATATATAGCTAAGTGTGTGGAAACCCAAAAGTATTTTGACAAGTATGCTTCAGGACAGTCACTCAGTAGCCCAGATCGACCTGTCCAGTACGCGTCACTCACTTCCTGAGGCTGCCTCTATTTCACACTGTCAGTTTATCTGTGAGCATCAGCCGAGGTAGACATAAGCTGGTATGTATGTGTACTGCCCTGTGCAGTATATAGTTAGTATTTACCCACTGTTACTGTGAATTTGTAGCTATTATTAATTTTATATATAATGTATGTGTGGTTCTTACGTTTTCAATGGTTCTGCTAGGATTAGCAGAGTATGCGAGGCTGTATACGTTCACGTTTAGCCATATATATCAATAATAACAACATTTTGTGAAAGGGGTAACATGCTTTATGTGGCATGTTAAATTGGGTAACAAGCTGAAAAAGTTTGGGAACCACTGCTTTAAATCACCTGGGTTCTTGTGCTTCGAGTACTGTTCAGTGTTGACGGCTCCATTCAAGACAGGAAAAATAACAGAGCTAGAGCAGATTTTTGGGGTCCACAAAGAGCCAATAAAGCATTTAAATAACTAGGAATGCCTCTCTTGGCCAGAGGAGAGATGCAAAATATGTACATGCATATAGAAGGAAATTGAGTGCCTGGTCCAAAAGCTACTTAATACCATAACAACGTGCTGGAGTGAAAGATATGCGAGAAAATGTAAATCCAGTGAAAAACACGGGCGCCGTGGGCACAATACGATAATACTATATCAGACTTGGAACATCACAGCAAGCCAACACAGCAGCCTAGTAACACCACAGCAAGCCAACACAGCAGCCTAGTAACACCATAGCAAGCCAACACAGCAGCCTAGTAACACCACAAGCCAACACAGCAGCCTAGTAAGACCACAGCAAGCCAACACAGCAGCCTAGTAACACCACAGCAAACCAACACAGCAGCCTAGTAACACCACAGCAAGCCAACACAGCAGCCTAGTACACCACAGCAAGCCAACACGACAGACTAGGAACACTTCAGTAAGGCAACATAGCAGACTAGGAACACTTCAGTAAGGCAACATAGCAGACTAGGAACACTTCAGTAAGGCAACATAGCAGACTAGGAACACTTCAATAAGGCAACATAGCAGACTAGGAACACTTCAGTAAGGCAACATAGTAGACTAGGAACACTTCAGTAAGGCAACACAGCAGACTAAGAACACTTCAGTAACGCAACATAGAATAGGAACACTTCAGTAAGGCAACATAGAATAGGAACACTTCAGCAAGGCAACATAACAGACTAGAAACACTTCAGTAAGGCAACACAGCAGACTAGGAACACTTCAGTAAGGCAACATAGAATAGGAACACTTCAGTAAGGCAACATAGAATAGGAACACTTCAGTAAGGCAACATAGTAGACTAGGAACACTTCAGTAAGGCAACACAGCAGACTAGGAACACTTCAGTAAGGCAACATAGAATAGGAACACTTCAGTAAGGCAACATAGAATAGAAACACTTCAGTAAGGCAACATAGTAGACTAGGAACACTTCAGTAAGGCAACACAGCAGACTAGGAACACTTCAGTAAGGCAACATAGAATAGGAACACTTCAGTAAGGCGACATAGCAGACTAGGAACACTTCAGTAAGGCAACATAGAATAGGAACACTTCAGTAAGGCAACACAGCAGACTAGGAACACTTCAGTAAGGCAACATAGAATAGGAACACTTCAGTAAGGCAACATAGCAGACTAGGAACACTTCAGTAAGGTACCAACACAGCAAAATAGTAACACTGTTCATGGTCAACACTGTAGCAAGCCAACAACACAGCATACTAGGAACACTGCTGCAGCAGCAGCATTAGCCACAGCCCCCGGCGGGCATCAAGATAGCGTGGGGCTGACAATAAGATAACAAGCACATTAACGTACCATCCCCGTCTGTCAAACAGGTGTCGCCATTTGCTGCCGCCTCCCGAGCCTCATCTCGACCTCAACCTCGGCTTCCCGCTTCTACCTTCATCCCAATACCTCACTTCCATCCTTCCTACTACTGTCGTAACTTTGTTTTAGTGTTACTAATATATATATCTTCAAAAGAATAACTGAGAGGTAAGGGTTAGTTAGGTTTAATAATATTTGTGAAGTAGGTGCGAGGGTAGGAACGCGCGAGTTATATGTGGTGTAGGGTACAATTGTTGAGCAGATTTAGGACAATCAATAGAGATTCAAGTCTCTTTGAATCCTCCGATAATGCCATAATGTCCTTATTTCCGCGTGCGGATGTTTTTTTTCTGTAGCTCTGACCACGGTGGCTTTTGTACTTGTTGATTTTTGTTGCTGTTGGTTATGGTGGACACGTTACAGTTGAAGAAGGTAGTTATTAAAGCAGCTTTGTTGGCGGTAAAGGTAGGTTGTTGTTGTTGTTTTCTCGTTGGAGATGTGTTTAGGTGTTACTAATGTTGCTAGATACGAGGATAACTATGTGTTTATTGTATTGTTACTTATAACCTCATGTTCCTGCCTACACTCCCACCTTCCTACTTCCCATAAACCTTGCTTTCTCCCCATTTTTCTATTTACCTTCCAGCATCTTCCTCAACTTTCTAATTCCTTCTTACCTTCCTACTCCCTCCTCAACTTTTTACTCCTCCCCACTTCCTACTTCCTCCCCACCTTCCTACTTCCCCCACCTTCCTACTTCCTCCCCACCTTCCTACTTCCTCCCCACCTTCCTACTTCCTCCCCACCTTCCTACTTCCTCCCCACCTTCCTACTTCCTCCCCACCTTCCTACTTCCTCCCCCCTTCCTGCTTCCTCCCACCTTCCTACTTCCTCCCCACCTTCCTACTTCCTCCCCACCTTCCTACTTCCTCCCCACCTTCCTACTTCCTCCCCACCTTTCTACTTTTCTCCCCACCTTCCTACTTTCTCCCCACCTTCCTACTTCCTCCCCACCTTCCTACTTCCTCCCCCAACTTCTTATTTACCACCTTCCTTTCCCTTCATGGAAAATACTTTGGTGCTAGTGAATGGTTCTTGATGCCAAGAATTAGACCTAATCTCCATTTCCTTGCATAAAACCTTACTGCCTCCCATTCCCCCATTTGATGTATGACCCTTGCGAATTTAGCGTTTCCCCCATACTACTATTACAATGCTCCACGCTTTTCCTCACCCTGACCTTTCGTCTTGCCGCCTTTCTTCCTTCTTTCTTCCACCATACTTTTTCTCTTTCTTCCAATATTCTAATTTTCTCCACGCCTTTCTCCTCTCCCAATCGTATTCTCCCCGCTAGAGGAGACTGGGGAGCCCACCCATTACTTCCCTTCTGTTCCCTTTCTCCACTCTCACTATCTCCCTTCACTATTTACCAACCTCCCCACAGTACCCCACGCCCCCTGGGGAGCGGTGGTGAGGCCATGTGCCAGACGGGAAGAGAGAGAGAGAGGAGAGAAGAGAGAAGAAAGGGAGGGAGGGAGGGCAGCTTGGTTCCCTCCACACACTGTGATAGTCACCGATAACCTGCCTGATTGAATAATAATACCGTTGGGAATGGAGAGAGAGAGAGAGACAGAGGCAGAGAAACAGAGAGAGAGTTCCGTAATAAGGTAGTGACGAAGGAGAGTAACGTAGACTGACAGCAATAAAGAGGACACAGAAACGGAATAAACCAGTGGGCGAAAAGAGAGGTTTAAGGGGATTAAAGAACTGAGCAAGGGGGTAGATAACAGAAGACAGTACGAGGGAAGAACCAGTAAGGAACAAGCCAGACGTAAGAAAAGAAGAAAAAGAATGCATAAATGATTGTGGGGGAAAAATAGAACACCTGAAGGAAAAACATGAATAATAAAAAGAGGCTTTTAAAAGATTATATATATTATATATATATATATATATATATATATATATATATATATATATATATATATAATAATAATTTCAACGAAACCGGCAGTATCCCACCGAGGCAGGGTGGCCCAAAAAAAAAGTTTCTCTCTTTAACTTTAGGGATATATACAGGAGAAGGGGTTACCAGTCTCTTGCTCCCGGCATTTTAGTCACCTACGACACGCATGGCTTACATGTTGAGCATGTGACGGTTTTATGTAGTATGGGCTTGAGCATTCAGTTGGTATGTGTGAGCGTCTTAGATGGGAGTGGAGACTTCTTTTTTTTAGGGGGGGGGGAGGAAGAAGAGAGATTTAACGTGCTGTTCGAGTGAGGGAGTGGAGTCAAACTCCATCACGGGGCCAGGAGTCAGAGTTCTACCCTTCCATTTTGATTCAAGGCAATAGGGCCATATTTCCCTTCCTCGGATTAAACCTGATTGCCTCTCGTTCCCCAGGCGCTGTATGGACCCCCGTGAGGATGACACGTGTTGACATGTGCCAGGGCCGTGTCCAACAGCAACAGCACGTGTCACGTGACACGGATACTTTCAGGGCTCCTTTTTGATACCGTTGAAAGGCTCTTCATCCAAGGAAGTGGAGTTGCGATCCTCTTATCTCCAGTTTCCTGCTTAAAGTTCTCTTCCCCATGTCGCGAGCCCCATCCTTCCCAATGTTGCGACCCCCATCCTTCCCCATGTCGCGACCCCCATTCTTCCCCATGTTGCGACCCCCATTCTTCCCCATGTTGCGACCCCCATCCTTCCCCATGTCGCGACCCCCATCCTTCCCCATGTTGCGACCCCCATCCTTCCCCATGTCGCGACCCCCATCCTTCCCCATGTCGCGACCCCCATCCTTCCCCATGTCGCGACCCCCATCCTTTCCCATATTGCGACCCCAACCTTCCCCATGTCCCTACTCCACAAACATCCTCTGTCTCACATCCCCTCCTCCTCTCCTTCCCTTTCCTCTCCCCTTTGCTTTCTCCCACTTCTGCTTGGGTGTAATTTTACTCTGGTCTCCTCTTGCCTTCCTTACGTTTCTGTCTCCCCCAACATTCTCTTTGGTTGTGCCCAAACATCTTTTTTTTCAGCTTTGAGTCTTCTACATGCTCTTTCCTCTTCGTTCCTATCTCTCTTATCCTTCCCCTAACACCGGTGTTCCTTCCCTGGGAAGGAACATTATGCTTCCTTCCCCACCATCTTCATTCTCTCCCCAACATTATGCTTCCTTCCCCACCATCTTCATTCCTTCCCCAACACTATGCTTTCTTCCCCACCATCTTCATTCCCTCCCCAACATTATGCTTCCTTCCCCACCATCTTCATTCTCTCCCCAACATTATGCTTCCTTCCCCACCATCTTCATTCCCTCCCCAACATTATGCTTCCTTCCCCACATCTTCATTCCTTCCCCAACACTATGCTTTCTTCCCCACCATCTTCATTCCCTCCCCATCATTATGCTTCCTTCCCCACCATCTTCATTCCCTCCCCAACATTATGCTTCCTTCCCCACCATTACCATTACTCTTCATCCCTCCCCAATAGTATATTTTCTTCCTATCCCTTTCATGCTTCTCATAATCATTCTTCAATCTCACTTCCCCATTCCTTTCGTATCTCTTTCCCATCCTTACCTCTCTCTTTCTTCTCTCTTTCCTCCTCCCATCATGTTCTCTCGCTCTTCCACTGAGCTCATATTATAAGCTTCTCTCTCCACGTACTTGTTCCTTTCCTTTATCTTTTTCGCTTCTATACGTTCTTTATTCTCTCTCTCTTCTCTCTCTCTCTTCTCTCTCTCTCTCTCTTCTCTCTCTCTCTCTCTCTCCCCCTTTCTTCCTGTCTTCCCTTTCTCCATCCCACTCCTCTCTCGTAACGCCTTTTCTTCCCCTCAATTTTCCCCTCCTCTCTCATTACTACCCTACTCTCTCTCTCTCTCTCTCTCTCTCTCTCTCTCTCTCTCTCTCTCTCTCTCTCTCTCTCCCTCCCTCCCTCCCTCCCTCCCTCCCCTCCCTCCCTCCCCTCCCTCCCTCCCTCCCCTCCGGCCCCGCCTCTCGCCCTGGGATGTGACAGATCACGTAACATGTGAGGGGTAACTCTCCTCTCTCTTCCTCTCTCCCCTCTCATCCCTCTCATTTTCTCTCCCATCTCCCCAATTCTCTCCCTTTCCACACCACTTTCCTCTCTGCTCCCTTTCTCTTCCCCCTCCCTCCCTTTCTCCAAACTCCTACGTGCGTGTGTGTGTGTATATATATATATATATATATATATATATATATATATATATATATATATATATTATATATATATATATATATATATATATAATATATACGTATATAGACATGTACAAGTATGCGAATCCTTTTATACATCTATATACATAAACTTGTGTATGTATATAGGTTTTATAGGCATACATAGGCGTGTGGAGGTAGGTAAGGTTATGGCGTCCAGGTGGACCTTCACTCTCCCTCACTACTAATTATAAGGTAATTTACTATCGTGATACATGGTTTAATATAGTTTACCAGGTTTGTAAAGTAGGAAGAGGAGGAGAGCGGGAGGAGGCAGAGTAGGAAGAGGAAGTGGGGGAGGAAGAGCAGGAGGAGAAGGGAAAGGAACAGCAGGAAGAGGAGCAGAAGGATGATGACTATAATTCAGTCTAGGGAATTAAAATGTGCAATGATTTAGATTTTGAACTTACAAAATGTATTGATTTTAGACATTTACATTAGTTTCAACTTGTAGCTTTAAACACACAGTATTGTAGACCTGGGAGTTAAAAACATATGCTGAGGGGTAAAGTGATGAGGGGTGATGGGGAGAGGGGAGGGGAGAGGGTTGAGGGAGAGGGAAGAGGGGGAGGGGTGGAATTTTGTAAGGGACGGCACGTTCAAAGTAGAGAGGAAGGGATGAGTGTGTGTGTACTCGCCTGACTGTGGTTGCAGGGGTCGATTCATAGCTCTTGGCCCCGCCTCTTCGCTGGCCGCTACTGGGCTCACTCTCTCCCTGCTCCATGGGCTGTATTATACCCCTTCTTAAAGCTATGCAAAGTTCCTGCCTCTATACATCGCTTTCCAGACTATTCCACTTCCTGACAACTCTATAACTGAAGAAATACTTCCTAACATCCCTGTGACTCATCTGAGTTTACAACTTCCAGTTGTGACCTCTTGTTGCTGTGTCCAATCTCTGTAACATCCTGTCTCTGTCCAGCTTGTCGATTCCTCTCAGTATTTTATATGTCGTTATCACTGTCCTCTAGTGTTGTCAGGTCGAGTTCCCTTAACCTCTTCTCGTAGGACATGCTCCTTAGCTCCGGGAATAGTCTCGTTGCAAACCTTTCCCGACTTGCTTGACCAGGTGTAGGTTCCAAACTGGTGCTGCATAGTGTGTGTACTCACCTAATTGTATTCACATAATTGTGGTTTCAGGGGTCGAGTCATAGCTCCTGGCTCCGCCTCTTCACTGGTCCCTACTGTGTGTGTGTGTGCGCCTGATTCCCCCCCCCCCCACTTTTTTTTATTTCGTTTCTTCATATAATTTTTCTCTTTCATTTCCCTCGTAAGACAAGAAAGTCTCATCGTCTCAGCTTCAGATTTCAATCTGAAATGTTGTAGCAGAGGTACAGGTTCCTTATGACTAAAGATGTAAAACAAATTGACAGCATCCTGGAGCGGCTCCGATAACTTGCAAAACCCTCTGCTGTTTGCCTTCAGTGTTTAATAGCTGACGTATCTTTACGGTCGTGATAGTAACCAATTTAAGTTTAGTTTGTGCCTCGGTAAATTTGTTAGTACACTGAGGGGGCGCTGACCCTCGAATCCCCCCTCCAGGTAGTTTATTAAACCTGGAAAATCGTTGGAATCTATGCGATAACTAGAGAATGCCTCTTCTGATGGGCTTCAAATTTTCAACCCAGGTGTGTTTTCCAGAGAGCAAAGTTCACCTTGTTAATGGGCTCCTTAACTCCCAATTTACCAGTTTTATTGAACTAAGGGTGATATTAATTTTCATTTGATAACTAAGGAAAGCCTCGTCAGTTTAGCTTCAGAATATTCCCGCTGATATTTTCCATAGCAAGGGTGACACTCTCAGTTTAACCTGTGTAACAAGGGTGACACTCTCAGTTTAACCTGTGTAACAAGGGTGACACTCTCAGTTTAACCTGTGTAACAAGGGTGACACTCTCAGTTTAACCTGTGTAACAAGGGTGACACACTCAGTTTAACCTGTGTAACAAGGGTGACACTCCGTTTAACCTTTGTAACAAGGGTGACACTCCCAGTTTAACCTGTGTAACAAGGGTGACACTCCCAGTTTAACCTGTGTAACAAGGGTGACACTCTCAGTTTAACCTGTGTAACAAGGGTGACACTGTTTAACCTGTGTAACAAGGGTGACACTCAGTTTAACCTGTGTAACAAGGATGACACTCAGTTTAACCTGTGTAACAAGGGTGACACTCAGTTTAACCTGTGTAACAAGGGTGACACTCAGTTTAACCTGTGTAACAAGGGTGACACTCAGTTTAACCTGTGTAACAAGGATGACACTCAGTTTAACCTGTGTAACAAGGGTGACACTCAGTTTAACCTGTGTAACAAGGATGACACTCAGTTTAACCTGTGTAACAAGGATGACACTCAGTTTAACCTGTGTAACAAGGGTGACACTCCCAGTTTAACCTTTGTAACAAGGGTGAAAATCCCAGTTTAACCTGTATAACAAGGGTGACACTCAGTTTAACCTGTGTAACAAGTGTGACACTCTTAGTTTAACCTGTGTAACAAGGATGACACTCAGTTTAACCTGTGTAACAAGGGTGACACTCTCAGTTTAACCTGTGTAACAAGGGTGACACTCAGTTTAACCTGTGTAACAAGGGTGACACTCAGTTTAACCTGTGTAACTATAAATTTGAATTCTTCATTAAATTGTTTCAACAAAAATAGGTGCTGGTGGAGTCAATTACTGAACAATGCTTTTTCTGATAGGCTTCAAACTTTCAGTGTTGATGAGCTTTAGTAAAAGAAAGTCTGGCTTTCACTTTGAGCTGCGTAAATTTTAAATTGTCAGTTTAATTAAAATGGTCCCTATATAATAGCTAGAGAATGCCTCTTCTGGTTGGCTTGAAACTTACTCATTTTTTAATTTTTATGTTGAATTTAGGTGATGTAGCCGCCAATTTCACAGTTTAATAGAAAATACGAAACTGGACTTTAAAAAAACCCCACAAAACCAGTTTTTTTTTTTTTAGGATTGTAGGTCATTTTAAATAGAACAGCAAGAAAAAACTGAGGCATATTAAAAAAAACATAATTTTATTATAGGGCTTTTAAATGTCCACGAATTTATTGATCTCAGTACTGTGCGAGGCCAAGACTCTCGTTCATAACCTCAGGAACGCCTTATCCAATCGACTTCAAACTTTGAACCCTAGTCATCTACTGGTGTGTTAAGGTTCGTGGAGCAGTTGACGAGGTTCATCTGGTCAAGTTGTATGTACAGGTTGTACAGGAAAGTGATCTCCGTAAGATAACTTCAGAAAGCCACTTCCGTTCACCTTCAGAATTTCAGCACTTGTGTAAACTGAGAAGGAAGTTGTTAACGAAGTGTGTAGGTGGCACTGTGACACTTTATAATGTCGCAACAGAGCTATATGGTCCTTATGGGTTTACCGCGTAGTTATAATAATAATGTAACAAATGGCCGCTTATAAACTACGGCTTTCAAACATAAATCTATTGAATTGTTAACCTTCATGTTGGTTTTTTTTTCACACTTGTTTATGGTAGTGTTTGTGTGTTGAAAGTGACTGTCAGTCAGTACCTCTCAGTCACTCCTGGTGAACCACTGACTCACCTGCAACACTATGTGCCTGTGTACTTGTATAAGTGTATGCATATATATATATATATTATATATATATATATATATATATATATATATATATATATATATATATATATATATTATATATATATATATATATATATATATATATAATATATATATATATATATTATATATATATATATATATATATATATATATTATATATATATTATATATATATATATATATATATATATATATATATATATATATTATATTATATATATATATATATATATATTATATATATATATATATATATATATATATATATATTATATATATAATATATATATATATATATATATATATATATATATATATATATATATATATATATATATTATATATATATATATGTGTATAAATTTATGTAAATATAATGTATGTGTGTATATATGTAGGTGTATGAGCGTGTATGTTCATTTGTGTGTATGTACGTATATGTGCGTGCATTTGTGTATGTGCTTGTATGTATGAATACATGAACGTATTTATATGCCAAAACGAAAAATCAATAAAAAATACAGAAAAATATTAAAAAAATCTGAGCATCCTAAAAAGTCCCCGAAAAATCTGGTATAATGGATAAAAAAATCTGGAAATCTGAATGGATTTAATCTGTGTGAACGAGAATGAAAAAAAGGCATAAAAAGCAGAGGGAATTAAAATTCTGAAAAAAATCCATGGAGCGCCATTAAAAATGACAACATGCAAAGAAAATTTCAATCCCAAATTAATTTCGGGACCCAGGGACAAGATGGCGGGATAGTAGAGGGATAGTGGCGGGATGGTGGAGGGATAGTTGTTAGTGGCGGGATGGTGGAGGGATAGTTGTTAGTGGCGGGATGGTGGAGGGATAGTTGGTAGTGGCGGGATGGTGGAGTGATAGTTGTTAGTGGCGGGATGGTGGAGGGATAGATGGTTAGTGGAGGGATAGTTGTTAGTGGCGGGATGGTGGAGTGATAGTTGTTAGTGGCGGGATGGTGGAGTGATAGTTGGTAGTGGCGGGATGGTGGAGTGATAGTTGTTAGTGGCGGGATAGTAGAGGGATAGTGGCGGGATGGTGGCGGGATAGTTGTTAGTGGCGGGATGGTGGAGTGATAGTTGGTAGTGGCGGGATGGTGGAGTGATAGTTGTTAGTGGCGGGATGGTGGCGGGATAGTTGTTAGTGGCGGGATGGTGGCGGGATAGTTGTTAGTTGGCGGGATGGTGGAGTGATAGTTGGTAGTGGCGGGATGGTGGAGTGATAGTTGTTAGTGGCGGATGGTGGAGTGATAGTTGTTAGTGGCGGGATGGTGGAGTGATAGTTGTTAGTGGCGGGATAGTGGAGGGATAGTTGTTAGTGGAGGGATAGTTGTTAGTGGCGGGATGGTGGAGTGATAGTTGTTAGTGGCGGGATGGTGGAGTGATAGTTGTTAGTGGCGGGATGGTGGAGTGATAGTTGTTAGTGGCGGGATGTGGAGTGATTTGTTGTTAGTGGCGGGATAGTGGAGTGATAGTTGTTAGTGGCGGGATAGTTGTTAGTGGCGGGATGGTGGAGGGATAGTTGTTAGTGGCGGGATGGTGGAGGGATAGTTGTTAGTGGCGGGATGGTGGAGTGATAGTTGTTAGTGGCGGGATTGGTGGGAGTGATAGTTGTTAGTGGCGGGATGGTGGAGTGATAGTTGTTAGTGCGGGATAGTGGAGGTGATAGTTGGTAGTGGCGGGATAGTTGTTAGTGGCGGGATGGTGGAGGGATAGTTGTTAGTGGCGGGATGGTGGAGTGATAGTTGTTAGTGGCGGGATGGTGGAGGGATAGTTGTTAGTGGCGGGATGGTGGAGTGATAGTTGTTAGTGGCGGGATAGTGGAGTGATAGTTGTTAGTGGCGGGATGGTGGAGTGATAGTTGTTAGTGGCGGGATGGTGGAGTGATAGTTGTTAGTGGCGGGATGGTGGAGTGATAGTTGTTAGTGGCGGGATAGTGGAGTGATAGTTGTTAGTGGCGGGATAGTTGTTAGTGGCGGGATGGTGGAGGGATAGTTGTTAGTGGCGGGATGGTGGAGTGATAGTTGTTATGGGGGATAGTGGAGGATTAGTTTTTTAGTGGCGGGTAGTGGAAGGATAGTTGTTAGTGGCGGGATAGTGGAGGATACTTGTTAGTGGCGGGAGGGTGGAGGGATAGTTGTTAGTGGCGGGATGGTGGAGGGATATTGTTAGTGGCGGAATGTGGAGTGATATTTGTTAGTGGCGAGATAGGGGGAGGGATAGTTGTTGTGGGGGGATAGTGGAGGGATAGTTGTTAGTGGCGAGATAGTGGAGGGATAGTTGTTAGTGGCGGTAGTGGAGTGATAGTTGTTAGTGGCGAGATAGTGGAGGGATAGTTGTTAGTGGCGGGATAGTGGAGGGTTTAGTTGTTAGTGGCGGGATGTGGAGGGATAGTTGTTAGTTGGCGGGATAGTGGAGTAAAGTTGTTAGGAGAATAGTGTTAGGAAGGATAGTGGAGGGATAGTTGTTAGTGGCGGATGGGGAGGGATAGTTGTTAGGGGCGGGATGGTGGAGGGGATAGTTGTTAGTGGCGGGTAGTGGAAGGTTGTTGTTAATGGGGATAGTTGTTAGTGGCGGGCAGTGGGGGATATTTGTTAATGGCGGTAGTTGGCTACGGGCGGGATAGTGGGGGGGATAGTTGTTAATGGCGGAATAGTTGTACTGGGGGGATAGTGGAGGGATATTTGTTAGTGGCGGGATAGTGGAGGGATAGTTGTTAATTGGCGGGATAGTGGAGGGATAGTTGTTAGTGGCGGTAGGGTGGAGGGATAGTTGTTAGTGGCGATAAGGTGGAGGGAATAGTTGTTAGTGGCGGGATAGTGGAGGAATAGTTGTTAGTGGCGGAATAGTTGCTACTAGCGGGATAGTGGAGTGATAGTTGTTTGTGGCGGAATAGTTGTTAGTGGAGGGATAGATGGTTAGTGGAGGGATAGTTGTAATTTGGAAGGGGAAGTGGAGGGACTGATGGTTAGGATAGTGGATAGGGTCGGGATAGTGGCTAGCGGGGGAACAGTGGCAGATAGATGGTTATAGAAGATAATGGCAGGATAGAGGGTTACATTATTAACAATAGAAGATAGTGGCAGGATAGATAATTAGGGATAGAAGATAGTGATAGCATGGATGGTTAAGGATCGAAGATCTCAGGATAGTCTTAGGATAGATGGTTAAGGATAAAACATAGCAGGTTAGGTGGTTATGGATAGAAACGTTTGTGTGTGGTGTTTGTGTGTTTTGTGTGTGTAGTGTGCGTGTGTGCATGTGCGGCGGTGCTTGTACGTGTATATACGTTTGCGCCGTGTACTATATTGCGTGTGTATTTAGAAGTAAACTAATAGCATAATTTCTCTCTCTCACTCTCTCTCTCTCTCTCTTCTTCTCTTCTCTCTCTCTCTCTCACTCTCTCTCTCTCTCTCTCTCTCTCTCTCTCTCTCTCTCTCTCTCTCTCTCTCTCTCTCTCTCTCTCTCTCTCTCACCTCTCTCTTCTCCCCTCTCTCCCCTTCTCTCTCTCTCCCCTCTCTCTCTCTCACTCTCTCTCCCTCTCTCTCTCTCTCTCTCTCTCTCTATCTCTCACTCTCTCTCTCTCTCTCTCTCTCCTCTCTCTCTCTCTCTCTTCTTCTCTCTCTCTCCTTCTCTCTCTCTCTCTCACTCACTCTCATCTCTCTCCACTCTCCACTCTCCACTCTCTCTCTCTCCTCTCATCTCTCTCACTCTCTCTCTCACTCTCTCTCTCTCTCTCTCACTCTCTCTCTCACTCTCTCTCACTCTCACTCTCACTCTCTCTCTCTCTCTCTCTCTCTCTCTCTCTCTCTCTCTCTCTCTCCACTAGCATGAAACAGAGAAGAGGAAGGTAATTTAATAAGGTTAATTAAGAAATAATCATCAAGAAGGCGAGTATTAAATTAAGGGGAAGTGAGAGTTGACATTGTGGCTCCGGGGCAGCCAAGAGCTGGCTCTTTAACAGCTTTACAAAGAGTACATAACTCTTTAAGAGCTTTATAAAGAGTGCATGACTTTAGGAGCTTTACAAAGAGCACTCCTGCCACACTGTTATGTATTCACATATTTACAAGTCACTAATCTTGTGTTATTGAAAAAGGGAAGTGTGTAATGTAGAGCCTTAAATACTACTGCTAGTACTACTGCTACTCGTAGTATTACTACTACTGCTCTTACTACTACTACTATTGTTACTACTACTACTGTTGTTACTACTAGTACTGTTGTTACTACTACTACTGTTGTTACTACTACTGCTGTTACTACTACTACTGCTGTTACTACTACTACTGTTGTTACTACTACTACTACTGCTGCTTTTACTATTACTACCATTGTACTAGTGCTACTATATAATATATATATATATATATATATATATATATATATATATATATATATTATATAATATATTTTTTTCTAAGGGAAACATGGATAGTTGCTTTGTATAAGGGGCAAAATACAGTTTCCTTGTATAAGGGAAAACATCCATAGTTGCTTTGTAATTCTTAAGGGAGCGAAGAGAGTGTACAGTAAGATTTAGGGAATAAATCTGATGAAAATACCTGGCAAAATGTATGGTAGTGTTGGAAGACAAAAGACAGGATTAGAGAGGATGAAGGATTTAGGAAGGATAGGAGGATGAGTAGGCACGGTGTTTACATCCAGGCATACAAGAAAACAAGACTTAGATAAGCGTAGAGAAACATCTGCTGCATCTGTAAACGATGTGTTTGGTTGGATAGGGAAGCAATGCTTCAGTATGTGGTAGGTTACTGAACGTGGTAAAGGTTTTCTTACAACGTAAGGAGAGTAAGCCTTTATGTCTCAAGACGGGAATGTGTGATGTTAATATTGTTATTAAGTATTCTGTAACTATATGGATTACTAGTTATACATAAAGTAAATACTAGTGTGTTGGGAGGAGGTGTGGTGCTTGAAGACAGTAAACCTGATATAAAGAGTTCTTACCGTTGCTCTTTGCTGATGATACAGTTCTTTTGGGAGATTCCGAGAAGTTGCACAACTTGGTGAAGGAGTTTTGGGACGTTTAAAAGAAGGGAGTTTAAAATGAGCGTGGAAGGACAAAATTAAAAATGATAAGGGTAACAAAATAAATCTAGGAAATGACGTTAGATTGAAGGAGGGAGTCTGGAGGGAGTCCGAAGGGTGTCTGGAGGGAGTCTGGAGGGTGTCTGGAGTGAGCGCACATATTTACATATCTGGGTAATCAATGATTTTTTAATTAAGTATTCTAATTCCATAACAGTTACCATAGATTTTGACTATAAAATTACACAGTACCATTCCTAGATATTTAGATGTTTGAGAACAATGTTCAGTTCAAATTCAAAATATTTAGAAAGTCGACCAGTGTCTGTGTGTCAGCATTGTAGCCCAGTGTTCGTAAGTGATGAAGTAACGTAGACATGTCAAGTAACGTAGACATGTCAAGTAACGAAGACGTCAGGTAGCGAAGACATGTCAAGTAGCGTAGACATGTCAAGTAACGTAGACATGTCAAGTAACGTAGACATGTCAAGTAACGTAGACATGTCAAATAGCGTAGACATGTCAAGTAACGTAGACATGTCAGGTAGCGAAGACATGTCAAGTAGCGTAGACATGTCAGGTAACGTAGACATGTCAAGTAACGTACATATGTCAAGTAACGTAGACATGTCAAGTAACGTAGACATGTCAAATAACGTAGACATGTAAGTAACGTAGACATGTCAAGTAACTTAGACATGTCAAGTAGCGTAGACATGTCAAGTAGCGTAGACATGTCAAGTAACGTAGACATGTCAAGTAACGAAGACGTCAGGTAGCGAAGACATGTCAGGTAGCGTAGACATGTCAAGTAACGTAGACATGTCAAGTAACGTAGACATGTCAAGTAGCGTAGACATGTCAAGTAACGTAGACATGTCAAGTAGCGTAGACATTTCAAGTAACGTAGACATGTCAAGTAACGTAGACATGTCAAGTAACGTAGACGTGTCAAGTAGTGAAGACATGAACCACACAGATCAAGAACCATACACATTCATATCAAGAACCATACACAGTAAGATCAAGAACCATACACAGTCAGAAGATCAAGAACCATACACAGTCAGAAGATCAAGAACCTTACACAGTCAGATCAAGAACCATACACAGTCAGAAGATCAAGAACCATACACAGAAGATCAAGAACCTTACACAGTCAGATCAAGAACCATGCACAGTCAAATCAAGAACCATACAGTCAAATCAAGAACCACACACAGATCAAGAACCATACACAGATCAAGAATCATACACAGTTACATCAAGAACCATACATAGATCAAGAACCATACACAGTCAGAAGATCAAGAACCATACACAGATCAAGAACCATAGACAGTCAGATCAAGAACCATACACAGTCAGAAGATCAAGAACCATACACAGATCAAGAACCATACACAGATCAAGAACCATACACAGATCAAGAACCATACACAGATCAAGAACCATACACAGATCAGGAACCATACACAGATCAAGAACCATACACATCAAGAACCATACACAGTCAGATCAAGAACCATACACAGTCAGATCAGGAACCATACACAGATCAAGAACCATACACAGTCAGATCAAGAACCATACACAGATCAAGAACCATACACAGCCAGATCAAGAACCATACACAGCCAGATCAAGAACCATACACAGATCAAGAACCATACACAGTCAGATCAAGAACCATACACAGATCAAGAACCATACACAGCCAGATCAAGAACCATACACAGATCAAGAACCATACACAGATCAAGAATCCAACACAGATCAAGAACCATACACAGTCAGATCAAGAACCATACAAGATCAAGAACCATACACAGATCAAGAACCATACACAGATCAAGAACCATACACAGATCAAGAACCATACACAGTCAGATCAAGAACCATACACAGATCAAGAACCATACACAGCCAGATCAAGAACCATACACAGATCAAGAACCATACACAGATCAAGAACCATACACAGTCAGATCAAGAACCATACACAGATCAAGAACCATACACAGTCAGATCAAGAACCATACACAGTCAGATCAAGAACCATACACAGATCAAGAACCATACACAGATCAAGAACCATACACAGATCAAGAACCATACACAGATCAAGAACCATACACAGATCAAGAACCATACACAGATCAAGAACCATACACAGATCAAGAACCATACACAGATCAAGAACCATACACAGATCAAGAACCATACACAGATCAAGAACCATACACAGATCAAGAGCCATACACAGATCAAGAACCATACACAGATCAAGAACCATACACAGATCAAGAACCATACACAGATCAAGAACCATACACAGATCAAGAACCATACACAAAGTTTCGCCCAAGGTAGCGCTAGATCAAGCGCCACACTGAGCAAAACGTTATAACCGAGCCTTTCTGATACCTCCATCTTAACTAAAAATTGAGACAGTGTTACCAGAACCAAGTATCTTAATTTACAAAAAACTAATGTTGTCGTAAGCAAGCATCTTAAAACTAAGATAGTATTACTATGACTATCTTAATTACAAAACTAATCTGTCCATAACCAAGTACCTTATCTCACAAGGTAAGATAGTGTTATTATAACCTAGTATCTTATCTTAATAAGTAAGATGGCGTGTGTGTGTGTGTGTAAACGGGAGAGGTGGAGGGGAGGGAAGAGGAAGGAGGGGAAAAAAGAGGGAGGGGGGATTGTTAAGAGGTGAGGGAGAGGAAGAAGGGATAGATATGAGATGTAAGGAAGGGAAGGGAGGAGAGAGGGAAGGAGAGAAAGAGAGATGGAGGGAGGGAAGGAGAGGGAGGGAGGGAGGGAAGGAGAGAGGGAGGGAGGGAGGGAAGGAGAGAGGGAGGGAGGGAGGGAAGGAGAGAGGGAGGGAGGGAGGGGGGGGGCGGGCGGGCGTGTACTCGTGGGGACACCTGACTTAATTAATTTACAAAGTTGTGTAAGAGGAAAACACAGGCGGTGCATAATGCGTTTTGTCGCTCTCAAAACTTACCGACCTCCTGTGAGAGGTCGACCCCTTGGTGAGGGCGAGGGCGAGAGGCTGGAGGAGGAGATGGTAGGCAAGAAAGAAGGGAAAGGAAGGGAATAGAGGTGGGAGAGAGAGGTAGAAACTAGAAGTGGTGGTGATAGCTCAAAAACAGAAATAGTTTGCTAGAGAAGAGATCATGGGTGCATCAAGGCGCGTCCTGGAAAGTGATCAAGGGCCCTCCGTGTAGTCCCTTATCATCTGCACTCATTAAAACCTTACATCTCCACACACTAAAACCTTACGTCCCCACTCAGGAAAGTCCTACATCTCACTAGGACCCTAAGATTTCTTCCTGCCTTTGATCTTGTTTCTGCCTCCCCTCACACGAACGTTCTCTGGCCACCTCAGAGGTTGCTCAACCTCACCACGTTTGGCCTTACCTCAGTCCGAGAAGTATTTACCCTACGTTAGTATTAATCCTGTACGATACGAGGTTAGCGCTTCCCTCGAATATCCTGATAATCCGACGTGAACGAGTCTTGAGGCAAAAAATTATTCGATGTCAGAGATGTGAGAACTGTAGACTTGTAGAAGTAGCGTCTGCTACAGCGTGGATCTTCACATCGGACAGCTGCGATGTAGAGTGTAAACCCGCTCGATTTCTCCCCCTGATTTAAACTCCTTTTGTGATATATTTCTGTGAGTTTGACGCAAGGCTCTGATTATCACACGAAGGGACAGGCTGTATGTTCTCTGACTGCCAGAGAACTTTTGGTACTGTGTGGCCCTCAAGGAAGACTCACATACACGGCAGGAACATGCAATGAAGACGAAAATTGGTCCCCCCCCTCTCTCATATATATATTATATATAATATATATATATATATATATTTATATATATATATATATATATATATATATATATATATATATATATATATATATATATATATTTGTGTGTGTCCTGCAAATAAGTAAAATTTGCGATTTTGGCTTAAATAGCAACGTTCTTCTTGCCGAATAAGGCAAGCGAAAATTTGTGTATGCAGTGATTTCTGATTTCGCAAAAATCATTCTGAGCCTCACTAAAAACATATATTTCATTGTGTTAGTTTATTATTAAATTATTGTAAACTTATCTAAAATATATTAGTATGGATTAGGCTAAATTAAATTGCGCTTGTTATAATAAGGTTAGGTAAGTTTTCTAAGGTTCTTTTGGTACAAAATTATTAATTTTTACATTAACATAAATGAAAAATATATCTTTAAACGTATAAAGTTTTAGAAAGGACTTAATTTTAAATGAGTTCTTGAGGTTTGCAGTCTTTGGCCATCTAAACTATATTGTGTCTGCGGTCTTCTTTGCCCTTCCCCAATCTTCATGACTTTGCATTTGGCAGGGTTAAATTCAAGGAGCCAGTTGCTGGACCAGGCTTGTAGCCTGTCCAGGTGTCTTTGTAGTCCTGCCTGATCCTCATCCGATTTGATTCTTGTCATGAACTTCGCATCATCTGTAAACAAGGACACTTCTGAGTCTATCCCTTCCGGTATGTCGTTCACATATACCAAGAACAGCACAGGTCCTAGGACTGACCCCTGTGGAACCCCGCTTGTCACAGGCACCCACTCTGACACCTCGTCGCGTACCATGACTCGTTGTTGCCTCCCTGTCAGGTATTCTCTGATCCATTGCAGTGCCTTTCCTGTTACGTGTGCCTGATCCTCTAGCTTTTGCAGTAACCTCTTTTGAGGAACTGTGTCGAAGGCCTTCTTGCAGTCCAAAAATATGCAGTCGATCCACCCCTCCTCTCTTGTCTTACTTCTGTCACCTTGTCATAAAACTCTAGTAGGTTTGTGACACAGGATTTTCCTTCCCTGAAACCGTGCTGGTTGTCAATTATACACTTGTTTCTTTCCAGGTGCCCCACCACTCTCCTCCTGATGATCTTCTCCATGACCTTGCATACTATACACGTTAGTGATACAGGTCTGTAGTTTAGTGCCTCATGTCTGTCTCCCTCACAACTTCCTATAGAAGCCTCCCAACCAGGTCAACCCCAGTGCAACCAAACACTCTAAATCAAAACACCCATGCCACATCCAATGCCCCCACCCACTACATTACAAACTCCACCCCCACAGCAACAACCCATAGTTCCTTACCAGGTCTCCCACTTCCCCAACCCCAATATACCTCCCAGACCACAGTCTTAGAAAAGAAGTTGAAGGTGTGGTATACAAATGCAGATGGAATAACAAACAAGTATGAGGAGTGGCACGAAAGAATCAAAGAGACATCCCCAGACATAATAGCACTCACAGAAACAAAACTCACCAGAATAATAACAGATTCAATCTTTCCATCAGGATACCAAATCCTCAGGAAAGACAGAGGGAGGAGAGGGGGAGGAGGAGTTGCACTGCTCATTAAAAACCAGTGGGATTTTGAGAAAATGGAAGGAATGGATGGCACGGGCGAAAGGGACTACTTAGTAGGAACAATCCAGTCTGAGGGACATAAGGTGATAATTGCAATAATGTACAACCCACCACAGAACTGCAGGAGGCCAAGAGAAGAATACGATGAGAACAACAGAGCAATGATCGACACACTAGCCGAGGTGGCCAGGAGAGCACACATGGGGGGAGCAAAGTTACTAGTTATGGGTGATTTCAATCACAAGGAGATTGACTGGGAAAACCTGGAGCCCCATGGGGGTCCCGAAACATGGAGAGCCAAGATGATGGATGTGGTACTGGAAAACCTCATGCATCAACATGTTAGAGACACTACCAGAGAGAGAGGAGAGGATGAACCAGCAAGGCTGGACCTTGTATTCACCATGAGTAGTTCGGACATCGAGGGTATCATGTATGTAAGGCCCCTGGGAGCTAGTGATCATGTGGTTCTGTGCTTCGACTACATAGTTGAGCTCCAAGTGGAGAGAGTAGCAGGAATAGGCTGGGAAAAACCAAACTACAAAAGGGGGAACTACTCAGGCATGAGGAACTTTCTTCAAGACATTCAGTGGGAGAGGGAACTGACAGGAAAACCAGTACAAGAAATGATGGACTATGTAGCAACAAAATGCAAGGAGGCAGAGGAGAGGTTTGTTCCCAAGGAAACAGAAATAATGGGAAGAACAGAACGAGTCCTTGGTTCACCCAAAGGTGTAGGGAGGCAAAAACTAGGTGTACTAGAGAATGGAAAAGGTACAGAAGACAGAGAACTCAGGAAAATAAGAAATCAGCCGAAGAGCCAGAAACGAATATGCACAGATAAGAAGGGAGGCTCAGAGACAATATGAAAATGACATAGCATCAAAGTAAAGACTGACCCGAAGCTGTTGTACAGCCACATCAGGAGGAAAACAACAGTCAAGGACCAGGTAATCAGACTGAGGAAGGGTGATGGGAATTCACAAGAAACGACCAAGAGGTATGTCAGGAGCTCAACACAAGATTTAAAGAGGTATTTACAGTGGAAACCAGTAGGACTCCAGGAAATCAGAACAGGGGGCACACCAGCAAGTGTTGGATGAGGTACTATATAACCAAGGAGGAGGTGAAGAAGCTGCTATGCGAACTTGACACCTCAAAGGCGGTGGGACCAGACAACATCTCTCCATGGGTCCTTAAAGAGGGAGCAGAGATATTGTGTGAGCCATTAACAAAGATCTTCAACACATCATTTGAAACTGGGCAACTCCCTGAGGTATGGAAAATGGCAAATGTAGTCCCAATTTTTAAAAAGGGAGACAGACATGAGGCACTAAACTACAGACCTGTATCACTAACGTGTATAGTATGCAAGGTCATGGAGAAGATCATCAGGAGGAGAGTGGTGGGGCACCTGGAAAGAAACAAGTGTATAATTGACAACCAGCACGGTTTCAGGGAAGGAAATCCTGTGTCACAAACCTACTAGAGTTTTATGACAAGGTGACAGAAGTAAGACAAGAGAGAGAGGGTGGATCGACTGCATATTTTTGGACTGCAAGAAGGCCTTCGACACAGTTCCTCACAAGAGGTTACTGCAAAAGCTAGAGGATCAGGCACACATAACAGGAAAAGCACTGCAATGGATCAGAGAATACCTGACAGGGAGGCAACAACGAGTCATGGTACGCGACGAGGTGTCAGAGTGGGCGCCTGTGACAAGCGAGGTTCCACAGGGGTCAGTCCTAGGACCTGTGCTGTTCTTGGTATATGTGAACGACATACCGGAAGGGATAGACTCAGAAGTGTCCTTGTTTGCAGATGATGCGAAGTTAATGAGAAGAATCAAATCGGATGAGGATCAGGCAGGACTACAAAGAGACCTGGACAGGCTACAAGCCTGGTCCAGCAACTGGCTCCTTGAATTAACCCTGCCAAATGCAAAGTCATGAAGATTGGGGAAGGGCAAAGAAGACCGCAGACACAATATAGTTTAGATGGCCAAAGACTGCAAACCTCACTCAAGGAAAAAGATCTGGGGGTGAGTATAACATCGAGCATATCTCCTGAGGCGCACATCAATCAGATAACTGCTGCAGCATACGGGCGCCTGGCAAACCTACGGATAGCGTTTCCGATACCTCAGTAAGGATTCGTTTAAGACTCTGTATACCATTTACGTCAGGCCCATACTGGAGTATGCAGCACCAGTTTGGAATCCACACCTAGTCAAGCACGTCAAGAAATTAGAGAAAGTGCAAAGGTTTGCAACAAGACTAGTCCCAGAGCTACGGGGATTGTCCTACGAAGAAAGGTTGAGGGATATCGGCCTGACGACACTGGAGGACAGGAGGGTCAGGGAGACATGATAACGACATATAAAATACTGCGCGGAATAGACAAGGTGGACAAAGACGGATGTTCCAGAGAAGGGACACAGACACAAGAGGTCACAATTGGAAGTTGAAGACTCAGATGAATCAAAGGGATGTTAGGAAGTATTTCTTCAGTCATAGAGTAGTCAGGCCGTGGAATAGCCTAGAAAGTGACGTAGTGGAGGCGGGAACCATACATAGTTTTAAGGCGAGGTATGATAGAGCTCATGGGGCAGGGGGAGAGAGGACCTAGTAGCAATCAGCGAAGAGGCGGGGCCAGGAGCTGTGAATCGACCCCTGCAACCACAAATAGGTGAGTACACACACACACACAACACACACAACCACCCACACACAACCACCCACACACACAACCACCCACACACACAACCACCCCACACACACAAACCACCCACCACACACAACCACCCACACACACAACCACCCACACACACAACCACCCACACACACAACCACCCACACACACAACCACCCACACACACAACACCCACACACACAACCACCCACACACACAACCACTCACACACACAACCACCCACACACACAACCACCCCACACACACAACCACTCACACACACAACCACCCACACACAACCACCCCACACACACAACCACACCACACACACACAACCACCCACACACACAACCACCCACACACACAACCACTCACACACACAACCACCCACACACACAACCACCCACACACAACCACCCACACACACAACCACTCACACACACAACCACTCACACACACAACCACCCACACACACAAACACACACACAACCACCCACACAACCACCCACACACACAACCACCCACACACACAACCACCCACATGCACAACCACCCACATGCACAACCACCCACATGCACAACCACCCACCCACACACACGCACGCACGCACTTTCTTAACACTTCCTCGGGACACTGTGATCCTTTAAAGCAAAATTTCTTCAAACCAATTTGCATATATATTACATTATTTCTCAGATTTCCATCCATTTGTGGATTTCCACAGTGCCCAGTAATTCTGGCAGTGCCCAGTAATTCTGGCAGTGCCCAGTAATTCTGGCAGTGCCCAGTAATTCTGGCAGTGCCCAGTGATTCTGGCAGTGCCCAGTAATTCTGGCAGTGCCCAGTGATTCTGGCAGTGCCCAGTAATTCTGGCAGTGCCCAGTAATTCTGGCAGTGCCCAGTGATTCTGGCAGTGCCCAGTAATTCTGGCAGTGCCCAGTAATTCTGGCAGTGCCCAGTAATTCTGGCAGTGCCCAGTAATTCTGGCAGTGCCCAGTGATTCTGGCAGTGCCCAGTAATTCTGGCAGTGCCCAGTAATTCTGGCAGTGCCCAGTAATTCTGGCAGTGCCCAGTAATTCTGGCAGTGCCCAGTAATTCTGGCAGTGCCCAGTAATTCTGGCAGTGCCCAGTGATTCTGGCAGTGCCCAGTAATTCTGGCAGTGCCCAGTAATTCTGGCAGTGCCCAGTAATTCTGGCAGTGCCCATGATTCTGGCAGTGCCCAGTAATTCTGGCAGTGCCCAGTAATTCTGGCAGTGCCCAGTGATTCTGGCAGTGCCCAGTAATTCTGGCAGTGCCCAGTAATTCTGGCAGTGCCCAGTAATTCTGGCAGTGCCCAGTAATTCTGGCAGTGCCCAGTGATTCTGGCAGTGCCCAGTAATTCTGGCAGTGCCCAGTAATTCTGGCAGTGCCCAGTAATTCTGGCAGTGCCCAGTAATTCTGGCAGTGCCCAGTAATTCTGGCAGTGCCCAGTAATTCTGGCAGTGCCCAGTAATTCTGGCAGTGCCCAGTAATTCTGGCAGTGCCCAGTAATTCTGGCAGTGCCCAGTGATTCTGGCAGTGCCCAGTAATTCTGGCAGTGCCCAGTAATTCTGGCAGTGCCCAGTAATTCTGGCAGTGCCCAGTAATTCTGGCAGTGCCCAGTGATTCTGGCAGTGCCCATTAATTCTGGCAGTGCCCAGTAATTCTGGCAGTGCCCAGTAATTCTGGCAGTGCCCAGTAATTCTGGCAGTGCCCAGTAATTCTGGCAGTGCCCAGTAATTCTGGCAGTGCCCAGTGATTCTGGCAGTGCCCAGTAATTCTGGCAGTGCCCAGTAATTCTGGCAGTGCCCAGTGATTCTGGCAGTGCCCAGTAATTCTGGCAGTGCCCAGTAATTCTGGCAGTGCCCAGTAATTCTGGCAGTGCCCAGTGATTCTGGCAGTGCCCAGTAATTCTGGCAGTGCCCAGTAATTCTGGCAGTGCCCAGTAATTCTGGCAGTGCCCAGTAATTCTGGCAGTGCCCAGTGATTCTGGCAGTGCCCAGTAATTCTGGCAGTGCCCAGTAATTCTGGCAGTGCCCAGTAATTCTGGCAGTGCCCAGTAATTCTGGCAGTGCCCAGTAATTCTGGCAGTGCCCAGTAATTCTGGCAGTGCCCAGTAATTCTGGCAGTGCCCAGTGATTCTGGCAGTGCCCAGTAATTCTGGCAGTGCCCAGTAATTCTGGCAGTGCCCAGTGATTCTGGCAGTGCCCAGTAATTATGGCAGTGCCCAGTAATTCTGGCAGTGCCCAGTAATTCTGGCAGTGCCCAGTAATTCTGGCAGTGCCCAGTGATTCTGGCAGTGCCCAATAATTCTGGCAGTGCCCAGTAATTCTGGCAGTGCCCAGTAATTCTAGCAGTGCCCAGTAATTCTGGAAGTAACCGGTAATTCGGGCAGTGCCCAGTAATTCGGGCAGTGCCCAGTAATTCGGGCAGTACCCTCTAATTCGGGCAGTGCCCTCTAATTCGGGCAGTGCCCTCTAATTCGGGCAGTGCCCAGTAATTCGGCCAATGCCCTATGATTCGGGCAGTGCCCAGTAATGCTGGCAGTGCCCAGTAATACCCACAGTACGCAGTAATTCCCGTAGTTCCATATAATTCTGAGTGGCGGCTGTTCTTAGAATAGCTGGTTATAGGTATCCCCAGAAAGGGTATGCCTGTAACAGGTAAAGGGTATGCCTGTAACAGGTAAAGGGTATGCCTGTAACAGGTAAAGGGTATGCCTGTAACAGGTAAAGGGTATGCCTGTAACAGGTAAAGGGTATACCTGTAACAGGTGTAGGGTATACCTGTAACAGATAAAGGGTATACCTGTAACAGGTGTAGGGTATACCTGTAACAGATAAAGGGTATGCCTGTAACAGGTAAAGGGTATGCCTGTAACAGATAAAGGGTATGCCTGTAACAGATAAAGGGTATGCCTGTAACAGATAAAGGGTATACCTGTAACAGATAAAGGGTATGCCTGTAACAGATAAAGGGTATGCCTGTAACAGATAAAGGGTATGCCTGTAACAGATAAAGGGTATGCCTGTAACAGATAAAGGGCATGCCTGTAACAGATAAAGGGTATACCTGTAGCAGATAAAGGGTATGAATGTGACAGATACAGGGTATGCCTGTAACAGCTGTATAGCCCTTGTGGTTTAGCGCTTCATTTTATAATGATAATGCCTGTAACAGGCATAGGATATATCTGTAACAGGTAAAGGGTATACCTGTAACAGGTATAGGGTATACCTGTAACAGATAAAGGGTATACCTGTAACAGGTATAGGGTATACCTGTAACAGATAAAGGGTATACCTGTAACAGGTGTAGGTATACCTGTAAAAATAAAGGGTATGCCTGTAACAGGTGTAGGGTATACCTGTAACATGTGTAGGGTATACCTGTAACAGATAAAGGGTATACCTGTAACAGGTGTAGGGTATACCTGTAACAGATAAAGGGTATGCCTGTAACAGGTGTAGGGTATACCTGTAACATGTGTAGGGTATACCTGTAACAGATAAAGGGTATACCTGTAACAGGTGTAGGGTATACCTGTAACATGTGTAGGGTATACCTGTAACAGATAAAGAGTATACCTGTAACAGGTGTAGGGTATACCTGTAACAGATAAAGGGTATGCCTATTGAAAATGGTATAAAATACCGACAAGTTGAAGATTAAGACACATGTGCAACAGTTGGGTATCTTTATTGTTGCAACGTTTCGCCTACACGGTAGACTTCTTCAAATACTGGAACAGCAGGTGTAATGGTGAAATGAAGATATAATCAGTCCATCAATCTTGGAGATATAGTATTTGAGGTGGTGAGTCCCTCAGCCTGGAGATGAGTTCAACTCCATGATCTGGGACAGTGTGAAGCTGAGGAATTAGAATGGAGTCTTAAATGTTGTGTTTGACTGGAGACGCCTACTGTTGTATCTGTGTATTAATCATCAGGGTATACCTGGAAGGGGTTTTTGGGTCAACGCCTCCGCGGCCTGGTCCGTGACCAGGCCTTGTGATGGATCAGGGCCTGATCAACCAGGCTGTTACTGCTGGCCGCACCTAAACCGATGAGCTACAGCCTGGCTGATCAGGTACTGACTTTAGGTGTCCGTCCAGCTCATTGAAGGCAGCCAGGGGTCTGTTGGTAATCCTCCCTTATGTATGCTGAGAGGCAGTTGAACAGTCTTGGGCCCCTGACACTTGTGTACAATACTGAATGCTATTCCTGTAAAGTTATACCTGTCTGTATTATTATTATTATTATTATATGTTAATTTTGATTTAACAAATAAAAAATCGGGAAACTAATTTTAATTCAAGCATTAATTAGATTTTTTAAATTACTGTGTTTTAGCGTAGTTTGTGGCGTAGTTGTTGAATCTACGGACATAGCAAGTCTAGTTCAAGTATCATATCCTGGGATGTTGACCTACAGTTCTTGGGCTCCTTGAGGCTGTTGACCTACAGTTCTTGGGATCCTTGAGGCTGTTGACCTACAGTTCTTGGGCTCCTTGAGGCTGTTGATCTACAGTTCTTGGGCTCCTTGAGGCTGTTGACCTACAGTTCTTGGGCTTCTTGAGGCTGTTGATCTACAGTTCTTGGGCTCCTTGAGGCTGTTGACCTACTGTTCTTGGGCTCCTTGAGGCTGTTGAAACTACAGTTCTTGGGCTCCTTGAGGCTGTTGACCTACAGTTCTTGGGATCCTTGAGGGCTGTTGACCTACAGTTCTTGAGCTCCTTGAGGATGTTGACCTACAGTTCTTGGGCTCCTTGAGGCTGTTGACCTACAGTTCTTGGGCTCCTTGAGGCTGTTGACCTACAGTTCTTGGGCTCCTTGAGGCTGTTGAGCTACAGTTCTTGGGCTCCTTGAGGCTGTTGACCTACAGTTCTTGGGCTCCTTGAGGCTGTTGATCTACTGTTCTTGGGCTCCTTGAGGCTGTTGACCTACAGTTCTTGGGATCCTTGAGGCTGTTGACCTACAGTTCTTGGGCTCCTTGAGGCTGTTGACCTACAGTTCTTGGGATCCTTGAGGCTGTTGACCTACAGTTCTTGGGCTCCTTAAGGCTGTTGAGCTACAGTTCTTGGGCTCCTTGAGGCTGTTGACCTACAGTTCTTGGGCTCCTTGAGGCTGTTGATCTACTGTTCTTGGGCTCCTTGAGGCTGTTGACCTACAGTTCTTGGGCTCCTTGAGGCTGTTGAGCTACAGTTCTTGGGCTCCTTGAGGCTGTTGACCTACAGTTCTTGGGCTCCTTGAGGCTGTTGACCTACTGTTCTTGGGCTCCTTGAGGCTGTTGACCTACTGTTCTTGGGCTCCTTGAGGCTGTTGACCTACAGTTCTTGGGCTCCTTGAGGCTGTTGACCTACAGTTCTTGGGCTCCTTGAGGCTGTTGACCTACAGTTCTTGGGCTCATTGAGGGTGTTGATCTACTGTTCTTGGGATCCTTGAGGCTGTTGACCTACAGTTCTTGGGCTCCTTGAGGCTGTTGACCTACTGTTCTTGGGCTCATTGAGGCTGTTGACCTACAGTTCTTGGGCTCCTTGAGGCTGTTGACCTACTGTTCTTGGGCTCATTGAGGCTGTTGACCTATAGTTCTTGGGGCTCCTTCAGAGTGTTGACCTACACGACTCACGAAATCGTAATGACACGATTGCAAACAAACCAGACTCTCTGACCGCGGGTTCAATCCCGGCCGGGGTATGGTTTGTTGACCTACACGTTTTGCACTAAAGCTGGAGGAGGCCGGTGTTACGGGATACTAGGAAAACTGGTTCTCCCTACAGCGGTAGTCTGAGAGACTGAGGAACACTGGCCAGTGAGAAACACTTCCACATCGTCAGGAAACTTTGGAAAATTCTTAAGAACCTTTTAAAAGAAAGTGAAGCTGAACTTTAGGGAAGATTTACAAACACTACTGAGAGAAAGACGAGAGAGAAAAGAGAGAAGAGAACCAATAAAACAATACAAAACCACTACACACAGCGAAAACAACAAACATAATATCTACGGAGCAAACGTACACTAGAAATAAAGTACTGACAACTGAAGTACTGTACAGAACAAGTCGATCAGAAAATCATTTGAATAATATTGACTAGATACCTTGTATAACTCTGTACTGTCAAAACTTTTTATATAAACTGTATCGTTACTTCAGTATACTTTGTATAGTATATTTGATAGAACTTGTAGTATTGAAGATACTTTGTATAGATACCGAAAATTTGTTAAGTATACGTTAAGTATACTTGCATAAACTTGTATAGTAACTTGTATATAACTTCTTGATGAGTTAATAGAAACATATGATAATTGCATTATTTACATGAACTAACAGACACAAGCCATATATACAAGTTAAAACGTGTAGGTATACGCCTAGATGTGTGTTTGCAGTTTAATGCATAAGAGTGTTGTGGTGTGTGTGTTTATTTTTCATTATACCCAAACCACCAACTACCACCACCACCTACAACACAGACCACAACACCACCCACCTCAACAACCACCACCTAGACACCACCACTCAACCGAAACGCACCACCACCTACAACACCACCACCTACGAAACAGAACCAAACAGTACAAACCCACTCACGCTAACCACACTACAATCCCTACCCATCTACGCACCACCTACTAACCACTACAATTTGACCTCAACCACCACCTACAAACAATTCCCTGCACTCAAACTAATCCCCGTACTCAACACAGCACCTCCACTAAAACCAACACTATACTACCTTACCACACTACCTACACACCCCTGCCTAAAACAAGCAGTTCTACTGCAAGACCACCCTACCCTGAATTAATCCTACAGACGCAACAATTCTACATACAAAACCCACTCTACAACACATCCTCAGACACGTATCCAAATTCCAGTAATCTGCTAGGATGTCTTTGGAGAGCATTACTTACAGAGTGCTCCCCTTTGTCGGTATAAGCGCTTACTCTGTACCGTTTAAGTTTTCCATTTGTCCTCTGCCCTCCTCGGAGCCGGTATCAGAGAGCAATTAATGAATGGAGAGAAAGCGGAGTTGAGGGAGATTTGTAATAAGAAGATTGAAAAGCGAGTGAATTGTTACAACTGATCCGGTCAAGGGAAAAAGGCATGAAGTGAGATGGAGGTCGAGGAAGACAGCGAAGAGGGCTTAAGATCATGCTCTACGTATCTCTAGGAAGTGATCAGATGGACAGAAAGCTGTCAAGAAAATGAGATCTCGGGTAAGTGCCCTCCTAGGTACACTTTGCTCGCTTAGTGGGATCTAGCAGCTGAGTTATCAATATTGTCAAAGAAGTGGACTTCTTGGCTCCTGCTGTATCCATCGCTGTCTTCTGGGTAGCTTGAGTACCCTTTGCTTGTTTCATCACCTGTAAGTGCAAGACTATTAACTGCCTCCTCTCTCTATCGCTTTCTCTTCTCACTCCTCTCCTCTCTCTGCTCCCCCTAAGTGCTCTCCTTACCGCATGTTATCGAAGTTTTGCAACCTCTTGTTAACGTCTTACTGTTAACTTCTTACTCCTTCATTGCCTTGTACCTATTGCAACAGTGTTCCCCTACCGTTCATTCTCACGACTCTTTCGCGTCCGACTGTTCTAGCTCCCTGGCTTCTCATGTGTTTTCAACGCTGTCTCCCTGTCCTCCCTTGCTGGCTCCTGCTGTCTCCCTGCCTCGTCTTGTATGCTTTTCCTTTCCTGCTCTCGCCTTCCTAGTCTCTGCTTCTACTCCTTGCATAAAGCCTTTCTGCCTCGCTGTCTCCTGCTCGTACCTTCTGCTCGCTGTCTCCTGCCTTTGCTACCCTTCCTCCTTCTCCCTGCTGACAAGCTCTCTGCCTCCTGCTCTCCTGCTGTATCTGCCTCGCTGCTCCCTTCCTGTGCTCCCTCCTAGCTGTCTAGCTCTGTACCTGTGCCTCCTGTCTCCTGCTGAACACCTGCTCGCTGTCTTCCCTGCTGTTAACTCTGCCTCGCTGTCTCTGCCTCTTACCCTCTCCTTCGTGTTCTCCCTGCCTTGCTACCTCTCTGCCTCGTTGTCTCCCTGCCTTGCTACCTCTGTCCTCCCCTTGCTGCACCCTCTCTGCTCGCTGTTCCCTGCCTGCTACCTCTCGCCTCGCTCTCCTGCCTGCTACCTCTCTGCCTCGCTGTCTCCCTGCCTGTTTACCCTTTTGCCTCGCTGTCCCCCTGCCTGCTACCCCTCTCCTGCCTTCGCTGTCCTCCTGCCCTGCTACCACTCTGCTCGCTGTCTCCCTGCTGTACCTCTCTCCCCTCGCTGTCTCCCTGCCTTGCTACCCTCTCTGCCTCGCTTCTCCTGCCTGCTCATCTGCCCCCGTTCTCCCTGCCTGCTACCTCGCTCCCGTGTCTCCTGCCTGCTACCACTCTGCTCGCCTGTTCCTGCTGCTACCTTTTGCTTCGCTGTCTCCCTGCCTAGCTTCCCTCTGCCTCGCTGTCTCTCCTGCTGCTACCCTCTCTGCTTCGTGTTCTCCTGCCTGCTACCCTCTTGCTCTCGCTGTCTCCCTGCCTGCTACACTCTCTGCCTTGCTGTCTCGCTGCTTACCTCTTGCCTCGCTGTCCCCCTTTGCTCTACCTCTTGCCTCGCTGTCTCCCTGCCTGCTACACTCTCTGCTCGCTGTCTCCTGCTGCTACACTCTTGCCTCGCTGTCTCCTGCCTGCTACCTCTCTGCCTCGCTGTCTCCCTGCCTGCTACACTCTCTCTGCTGTTCCTGCCTGCTATCACTCTGCTCGCTGTCTCCCTGTGCTACCTCTGCTCGCTGTCTCCCTGCCTGCTACACTCTCTGCCTCGCTGTCTCCCTGCCTGCTACACTCTGCCTCGCTGTCTCCCTGCCTGCTACACTCTGCCTCGCTGTCTCCCTGCCTGCTACACTCTGCCTCGCTGTCTCCCTGCCTGCTACACTCTCTGCCTCGCTGTCTCCCTGCCTGCTACACTCTGCCTCGCTGTCTCCCCTGCCTGCTACCCCTCTGCCTCGCGTCTCCCTGCCTGCTACATTTCTGCCTCGCTGTCTCCCTCCCTTTGCTACACTCTGCTGCTCGCTGTCTCCCTGCCTGCTACACTCTGCCTCGCTGTCTCCCTCACTGCTACAGGAGGGATGTCGCGGTCTCCCTGCGTGCTAGCACTGAAGTCGAAGTCTTTCTCTGACTACCCCAATTAGTGTATTTGAATACCATTTTCCTCCTCTCCCTGCCTGCTACAGCTCTCGCTCGCTTATGTAAACCCTTGACACTCGCCCTGCGGCCCCTGCACACGCCCCTTTCCCCGCCGCACTTTGCGCTGTTTCGCCCCCTGCTCCTCTGCCCCTTTTGCCCTCTACAGCGAATCGCATCGACTTTCCACATGGTGCTACACTACTAAAAGCCTGCGTCAGCGTAAAAACTGGTCGCAGTTGGAGGCTAGAGAAGTGCGTCGCGGGACTCATGTGATACAAGAGCCTGACTCCTGAATTTACTCACATACAGTGTAGTGGGAAGTGGGGTGACTTGGCAGTGGTCTTAGTGCAGTGGTCTTTATCAGTGGACTTAGTGATAGTGGAACTTGCCTGTTTACCTCCTGTGATAACTGTGGTGTTATGTCACGGGTTGTTAGTAGTGTACGCCTGTATAGCGTACTTGGTGTAATGTACTGTGGCTGTATGCCCCGTACGTGTAGTGTTTTACTGTGCTTATGCCTGTGTAGTGTACGCATGGTTTGTAACAGGGGTTAGGTGACTGTGGTGAGTGGAGTGTAACAGTGGTAGTGACAGTGGTGTGTAGTGTACAGTGGATGACTGTGTAATTGTACTCTTATACTGTGTAGTGTACTTGGTGTAGTAAGTGTATGTGTAGTGAACTGTGTAATGTACTGTTTAGTAGTATTCTGTGGTGCAGTGTACTTTGTAGTGTACTTGTGGTGTAGTGTACTGTGGTTAAGTGTACTGTGGTGTAGTAGTGTACTGTGGTGTAGTGTATTTGTGGTTGGTAACAGTTACTTGTATAGTATACTGTGGTGTAGTAGTATACTGTGGTGCAGTGTACTGTGTAGTGTACTGTTGTGTAGTGTACTGTGGTGTAGTGTACTGTGGTGTGGTGTACTATGGTGTAATGTACTATGGTGTAGTATACTGTGTTGTGTACTGTGTAGTGTACTGTGGTGTAGTAGTGTACTGTGGTGTAGTAGTGTACTGTGGTGTTGTGTACTGTGGTGTAGTGCACTGTGGTGTAGTGTACTGTGGTGTAGTGTACTGTGGTGTAGTGTACTGTGGTGTAGTAGTGTACTGTGGTGTAGTGTACTGTGGTGTAGTAGTGTACTGTGGTGTAGTAGTGTACTGTGGTGTTGTGTACTGTGGTTTAGTGCACTGTGGTGTAGTGAATTGTTACATGTGGTAGTGTATGTGTAGTGTACTGTGTAGTGTACTGTGGTGTAGTTTACTGGTGTAGTGTACTGTGGTGTAGTGTACTGTGGTGTGTAGTACTGTATATTTGTGTAGTGTTACTGTGTTGTGTACTTTTGTAGTGTACTGTGTGTAGTGTTAGTGGGTAGTGTTACTGTGGTGTTGACTTGGGTGTGTAGTGCTGTGTCGTAGTACTGTGTTGTAGTAGTGTACTGGGGTTTGTAGTAGTGTACTGTTGTGTGTATGTGGTGTAGATGTACTGTGGTGTAGTGTGTACTGTGTAGTGTACTGGGGGTACTGTGGTGTAGTGTACTGTGGTGTAGTAGTGTATGTGTTAGTGTACTGTGGTGTAGTAGTGTACTGTGGTGTAGTAGTGTATGTGTAGTTTTACTGGTAGTGTACGTTGTGTAGACTGGTAGTGTACTGTGGTGTAGTGAGTGTACGTGGTGTAGTAGATGTAGTACTTGTGTAGTTGTACTGTGGTGTAGTAGTGTACTGTGGTGTAGTGTACTGATGGTAGTAGTGTACGGGCGTAGTGTACTGTGGTGTAGTAGTGTACTGTGGTGTAGTAGTGTACTTTGTGTAGTAGTGTACTGCGTAGTGTACTGTGGTTTGTAGATGTACTGTGGTATGTAGTAGTGTACTGTGGTTGTAGTTAGTGTACTGGGGTTAGTGTACTGTTGGTGTATTTAGGAGTACTGCGTAGTGTTACTGTGTGTAGTGTAGTAGTGTACGTGTGTAGTAGTGTACTGCGTAGTGTACTGTGGTGTAGTAGTGTACTGTGGTGTAGTAGTGTACTGTGTAGTGTACTGTGGTGTAGTAGTGTACTGTGGTGTAGTAGTGTACTGTGGTGTAGTAGTGTACTGTGGTGTAGTAGTGTACTGTGTAGTAGTGTACTGTGGTGTAGTAGTGTACTGTGGATTGTAGTAATGAAACTGTGGTGTATGTGTTATAGTGTACTTTGGTGTAGTAGTGTACTGTGTTGTGTAGGGTTTAGGTATGTACTGTGGTGTAGTAGTGTACTGTGGTTGTAGGTAGTGTACTGTGGTGTAGTAGTGTACTTGGTGTAGTAGTGTATTTGTGTAGTGTACTGTGTAGTGTACTGTGGTGTATGTGGTAGTGTACTGTGGTGTAGTAGTGTACTGTTGGTTTGTAGTAGTGTACTGTGGTGTAGTGTACTGTGGTGTATAGTTTGTGTATGTTTGTAGTGTACTGTGGTGTAGTAGTGTACTGTGTAGTGTACTGGGACTAGTTACTGTGTGTACGTTACTCGAGGACAGCCCTAGGTACTTTTTTTCACGAGGTAGCCCTCAGGTACTTTCTTCTCACGAGGACAGCCCTCAGGTACTTTCTTCTCACGAGGACAGCCCTCAGGTACTTTCTTCTCACGAGGACAGCCCTCAGGTACTTTCTTCTCACGAGGACAGCCCTCAGGTACTTTCTTCTCACGAGGACAGCCCTCAGGCTTTCCTCAGAGGACTTTCCGTTCTGGCATTTTCCATACCACCATTATTGACCTCCATCTGAGATCCTCTTCAGAAGATACATGGAAATGAGAGAAATGGCATGTTTTAAATGTTGTGATGTGGCGGTAACACTGACCTGGCTGACAGGTGCGCTAAGGTGTGGTAACACTGACTAGTTGACAGGTGCACTAAGGTGTGGTAATACTGACCTGGCTGACAGGTGCACAAAGGTGTGGCAACACTAACCTGGCTGACAGGTGCACTCTAATATAGTAACACTGACCTGGTTGACAGGTGCACTGAGGTTTTTAGAACACCTGGTACTGACAGGTGCACTGAGGTGTAGTAACACTGACAGTGCATTAAGGTAATACAACACCTGGTTGACAGGTCCTAAGGTGTGGTAACACTGACCGGCTGACAGGTGCACTAAGGTTGTAGTAACACAAGCTGCAGGTGCACTAAGGTGTGTAGTAACACCTGGCTGACAGGTGCACTAAGGTGTAGTAACACCTGGCTGACAGGTGCACTAAGGTGTAGTAACACCTGGCTGACAGGTGCACTAAGGTGTAGTAACACCTGGCTGACAGGTGCACTAAGGTGTAGTAACCCCTGACTGACATGTGCCTAAGGTGTAGTAACACCTGGCTGACAGTGCGCTAAGGTGTAGGTAACACCTGGCTGACAGGTGCACTAAGGTGTAGTAACACTTGGCTGACAGGTGCACTAAGGTGTAGTAACACCTGGCTGACAGGTGCACTAAGGTGTAGTAACACCTGGCTGACAGGTGCGCTAAGGTGTAGTAACACCTGGCTGACAGGTGCGCTAAGGTGTAGTAACACCGGGCTGACAGGTGCACAAAGGGTGTAGTAACACCTGACTGACAGGTGCGCTAAGGTGTGTAAACACCTGGCTGACAGGTGCGCTAAGGTGTAGTAAAACACCTGGCTGACAGGTGCGCTAAGGGTAGTAACACCTGGCTGACAGGTGCCTAAGGTGTAGTAACACCGGGACGGGAGGTGCACTAAGGGTGTAGTAACACCTGATGACAGGTGCACTAAGGTGTAGTAACACCTGGCTGACAGGTGCACTAAGGGTTTGTATAACACCTGACTGACAGGTGCGCTAAGGTGTAGTAACACCTGACTGACAGGTGCACTAAGGTGTAGTAACACCTGGCTGACAGGTGCACTAAGGTGTAGTAACACCTGACTGACAGGTGCACTAAGGTGTAGTAACACCTGGCTGACAGGTGCGCTAAGGTGTAGTAACACCTGGCTGACAGGTGCACTAAGGTGTAGTAACACCTGGCTGACAGGTGCACTAAGGTGTAGTAACACCTGACTGACAGGTGCGCTAAGGTGTAGTAACACCTGGCTGACAGGTGCACTAAGGTGTAGTAACACCTGACTGACAGGTGCACTAAGGTGTAGTAACACCTGGCTGACAGGTGCACTAAGGTGTAGTAACACCTGACTGGCAGGTGCACTAAGGTGTAGTAACACCTGACTGACAGGTGCACTAAGGTATATTAAGTCCTGGCTGCCAGGTGCACGAAGGTAAACTGTTAAAACTATCGTACGCAAATAATTAAGAGGAGTGAAATTAGTGATCCTGGCAACACAGCTTTAATGAAGCTCAAGTTTGGACCGTACCTATCCTCGCTCTCTCTCTCTCTCTCTCTCTCTCTCTCTCTCTCTCTCTCTCTCTCTCTCTCTCTCTCTCTCTCTCTCTCTCTCTCTCTCTCTCTCTCTCTCTCTCTCTCTCTCTCTCTCTCAAGGTTTATACCATAGAGAGCAACCTTCAGGACTGACTGGCTGAGTGGAGAAGTGTTTAAGTGGCGAATTGTCTGACTGGCGAAGTGTCTGAGTGGCTAAATAATTGGTGCAATATCTGAATTATGAAGTGTTTGAGCCATGAAGTATCTGAGTGAAGTGTCTGAATTATGAAGTGTCTGACTCAATTCCTGAGTGGCTAAGTGTGGAGCGCCTAAGATCCTGAGTGGCGAAACATGGATCAAACTTGACAGATAAAGTTGAGGGAGTACATACCTTAAGTCAATAATAATAATGTTTCTTTAACATGTACTTATGTCTTCGCTCTCTCTCTCTCTCTCTCTCTCTCTCTCTCTCTCTCTCTCTCTCCCCTCACTTTTCTCCCTCGTTCCCCTCCTGCCTTGATGAGCACCCCACCACAACACCGTCCAGAATTAATTCGTACGCCCTGGGGCGCCCTCCCCTTCTTCACCCCACCTCCCCAATCCCCTGTGGGGAGACCTCCCCTTCTTCCCCAACCCCTCACCAAACACACGACTCTCCACTTCTCTATCTCCTTCCCTTTCTCCGCCCCTTTATTTTTTTTTCTCTCTCTCTCCGGAAAAAATATTCCAAAGTCTACTAAACACAGGGAAATATGTCTCAGAAAATATTCCAGAATATACTATAGATATAATAAGAATAATAATGTGATAAAATTTCCACAGCAGGAATGCCTGCAACACAGCGATGTGTGCTGTCAACTCACAATAGAAGCGAGGGATATACACTTGGTATACAGGCGAGTATGTTGTGGAATATAACAGTGAGGTACAATATTGCAGCTCAGAACGCTTCCTGCCAACGTTGGGCAGTTGGCCACGCACTCGCCCGTGGAGCAAATTTGAATATGCCTTGAGTCTTCTCATGTGTCTGTCCATTTGTGTGTATGTGTGATGTGTTTGCTTCTGCCTGTACACTAGGGCCTGTCTGTGGGTCTGGTAAACCGCAAGAGTGTAACAAGAATCTTTAATGTCTAATGACGTCTCGTACAAGTTTGTTGACATTCTGCGTGAGGGAGAGAGTTGCTGCATGATAGAACAACCTTCAGATAATGCCTGGTTGAAAGTCTGTGTTCCGTATTGCAAGTATAGCTTAATCAACTTGCAAAATGATAATCATTCTAAGACCAGTACCGGGCTGTAAAATATGCACCAAATTCCTGACACAAATATCCACGTGAGGAACTCACTAGTACACGACCCCACTAGTACAACGTGCGTGTAGATACCGTCCAGTGAAAGACTAGGCAACGAAATACAGCGTGAACACACCAGGAAGACTATCAGAGACAAGGTTCATTCACGGTTAGAGTGAATCCTCATTCAAGAATGCAACACACAGGAGTAAACTCTAACAACTTCTACACGAGTCCAGGTCACTTACATGACAGGATACAGTCTGTTCACACACAAAGATACATGAAAACACTATTCAGCAGCGTCTATATACTGAAAACAGAAGACAATCTTGGTACACACAGGACCTAGTGCTGACACCTCGCTCTCCAGGACAGTGATCAAACATGACAAAGGTGAAGAAACTGCGTCCACAGTTATGTAACGTAAGATAATTGTTAAGAGTGTAGCAGTGTTTTATGGACACTGAATGAAGTTCAGAGTGGCGTGCCTGCCTCTTAAGATTCCACGTTCAACAATGGAGCAATAATAACAAAGTTCACACGGTGAACACAGGCTTCAGGCACGAGGCAATAGTCACGAAATTTTAGTCCCAAATTCTGACTATGTAAAGTGTTTGTCCGTGTGTGTGAGGTTATGTTAGTGGAGGAAACAAGCACTCACGTGCTTCCCTGTTGGCAGCAAGTCGCCAACTGCTGACCTCAGAGCAAGTGTAGGGGGAGGGGGAAGGGGGAGAGGGAAGACCTCGCCAGGCAGTTTTATGGATCGTAGGTATCATCCACACCGCTCGTTACAACAGCAGTTAGTGGAAGGCGGGGGCACCGAGCACCTTCCACGGCTCACCATCATACACTGTTATAAACATGGTACGTAATAAGGAGAGAAACATTGATTGTTACAAGACAGGTATTTTAATGCCAGCGAGGAGCTCTTGATCCAAGAATGTGGATCCATTCTTCACTAGCCGACTCTACCTCACATTTCCCATTCACCGTATGATCCCTCCAGTTTTACCCCCCTTTACCCCCTGTCATCTATATACATTCAAAGACATTTAGTGTTTTAATAAGAATTTTATTAAACATTAAGACTTATACCAAATAATGTACAGATATACGTAACAGTAGTTAGTAGTGTGTGTGTACTCACCTAGTTGTGGTTGCAGGAGTCGAGTCACAGCTCCTGTCCCTGCCTCTTCACAGTGTGTGTGTGTGTGTGTGCACCACTTGACTTCCTGTTATCTGTTTTTGAAGTACTGTATTTAATTTTGAAGCCAGGAATTGTTTGTACTACACTTGTCTCTCTCCCTAGTTTGTTGCAACTCTGCTGCTCTGTTGCTTCCTCCTTAAGTGCTTTCTGTGAGTGTCTCCCTGTTTCTTGTTTTTTTTCACACACTGAATTCTGTCCAGCTATATCCTCTTACAAATTTTGCATAGAAGCACTTCAATTTCTATACAAAACAATGATTATTCTGGTTTAGAGAGTCGCCGGTAGAGGTAAATTGCTGCAGTCGTTGCAAGCTGCCACACGGGGTCATCATACCCAGTACCGTAGCTGCTGTTGGAACCACGGTAAATGGCTTAGAAAATCTACAAGTCGAAGAATGAGACACTTGTGTAATATCTGAGAATCTTTATTGAGGAAACGTTACACCAGCCACTGGTTTTTTTCAGTCCAATACTGAGGTAATCAGTCCCTCAGTCTGGAATTGATACGTTCAGTCCATCAGTCTTCATAGACTGAAACATATCGATTCCATGCTGAGGGACTGATTACCTCAAGCTCCTCATCTTTTTCTTCAGTTCTTCTTTGTATTGGACTGATGAAGCCACGTGTGGGCGAAACGTTTCCTCAGTAAAGGTTCCAAAATTTGGCACAAGTATCTCATTCTTCAACAGTCAGGAGCTTACTTAGGAGTCAGCAGTATAGCTCAGTAGGTCTACTGTATGGTGACTGGGACGACAAGACGACAAATCGACAGATAAACCTAAAACTGGTTAAATAAACATGCCAGTGAGATGGCTAAGGTCACGTCACATGCAGCCTAGTCAGGCGGGAGGTCAGGTCACCGGTGAAGTCATGTGGGCAAGCTTTGTGTGCAAGAGGCTTGGCTTGGCTAAAACGTGTTTTTTTCTCAAGTGAGTTATATATCTTGGTGACTGCACCTTCCAAACACAGTCCGCCTAATCCTGTCACCCTCAGAGATGAGGGTCCCCGCGTTTCACGCCATGATGTGTGCCACCTTGCTTGTCTGAAACATGCATTGTGTTTTTGTTCCTGCATTGTGTTGTGGAACATGCAGGTGTATTAGAAACATCGAACACAGAATCTGTTTGGCTACAGTTTCTCGAGGGACGTGACAAATTAACTTTGGGTGTGATTTATAGGCCCCCAAACCTTGATAGGGAGTGCAGTAAGCTGTTATGGGACGAAATTCATAAGGCATCTAGATATGAAAATGTTGTGATAATGGGAGATTTTAACTTTAGACAAATTGATTGGAACACTATGACAGGAAATCTTGAGCCTAGTGACTTTCTTGATACGGTTCAGGATTGCTTTTTAGAACAGGTTGTGACAGAACCAACTAGAGGAAACAATCTGCTTGACTTGGTTCTTGCCAACAAAGATTCACTAATTAATAATCTTGAGGTTAATGATGAGCTTGGGGAAAGTAATCACAAATCACTTGTTTCAATATATCATGGAATTACCCAGATAACTGCAATCAAATCTCTGTCATAGATTTTCGCTTGGCCGACTTCATGGGACTGAAAAATTACCTGGGTGGGCTAAATTGGGATGTCCTGACTATGGGTCAGGTAGGTGATCTTGGTTGCCAATGTGACGTTTTTCAAAGCATAGTTCTAGCTGCCCAGACAACTTTTGTTCCGAGTAGGGAAATTAGATCTAACAAAAATGATCCCAAATGGATGAACAATAGATTAAAACATCTCATTGGTCAAAAGAGAGGCATATATAGGCGTATCAAAAGAGGGGAAGGGCAGTTAAGAAATCAATATATTCAATTAAAGAGAGAAAGAAAGGAATAAGAAAAGCAAAAAGGGATTATGAGGCTAAGGTCGCAAGGGTTTCAAAGACTAACCCAAAAGGGTTCTTTCAGGTATACAGAAGTAAGATTAGGGACAAGACTGGCCCACTTAAGAGTAACTCTGATCAGATCACTAACATTGATAAGGATATGTGTGAAATTCTCAATACCTACTTCCTCTCAGTTTTCACCCAGGAAAATACTAGCGATATTCCTGAAATAATAGATTATGTAGAATAGGACGATAAACTATGCACGATTGCGGTAACTAGTGACATGGTCCTCAGACAAATAGAAAAACTAAAACCTAACAAATCCCCAGGCCCTGATGAACTGTTTACAAGGGTGTTAAAGGAATGTAAAGAGGACCTTAGCATACCTTTGGCTAATCTTTTTAGCATATCACTACAAACTGGCATAGTGCCTGATAAGTGGAAAATGGCAAATGTGTAATACCTATTTACAAGGCAGGTGACAGGTCCTTGGCTTCGAACTATAGACCAATAAGCCTTACCGCCATAGTGGGAAAATTTATGGACTCAAGAATTGCCGAAGCAATTCGTAGCCATCTTGACAGGCACAGATTGATTAATGAATCTCAACACGGTTTTACAAAGGGGCGTTCCTGTCTTACAAATTTACTAAAATTTTTCACTAAGATGTTTGAGGAGGTAGATCATGGTAATGAATATGATATTGTGTATATGGACTTTAAGGCTTTCGACAGAGTTCCACATCAGAGGCTATTGAGGAAACTTAAGGCACACGGAATAGGAGGAGAATTTTTTTCCTGGGTAGAGGCATGGCTGACAAATAGGCAGCAGAGAGTTTGCATAAATGGGGAGAAATCAGAATAGGAGCACGTCACAAGCGGTGTTCCTCAGGGGTCAGTGTTGGGCCCGTTGTTGTTCACAATTTACATAAACGACATAGATGAGGGAATAAATAGCGACATAAGCAAATTTGCTGATGACACCAAAATAGGCCGTCCAATTCATTCTAATGAGGACACTAGAGCACTCCAGGATGATTTGAATACACTGATGCAATGGTCGGAGAAGTGGCGGATGCAGTTTAATATAGACAAATGCAAAGTTCTAAATGTTGGACAGGAAAATAACCATGCGACATATAAACTAAATAATGTAGATCTTAATACTACTGATTGCGAAAAGGATTTAGGAGTTCTGGTTAGCAGTAATCTAAAACCAAGTCAACAGTGCATTAGTGTTCGCAATAAAGTTAACAGAATTATTGGCTTCATATCTAGAAGTATAAATAATAGAAGTCCTCAGGTTGTTCTTCAACTCTATATATCCTTGGTTAGGCTTCATTTAGACTATGGTGCTCAGTTCAGATCACCGTATTACAGAATGAATATAAATGCTCTGGAAAACGTACAGAGGAGGGCCCTGAATCTGCACTCCCTCGAAAGGCGTAGAATTAGGGGAGATATGATCGAGGTGTATAAATGGAAAACAGGAATAAATAAAGAGCATGTAAATAGTGTGCTGAAAATTTCCAGCCAAGACAGGACTCGCAGCAATGGTTTCAAGTTGGAAAAATTCAGATTCAGGAAGGATATAGGAAAGCACTGGTTTGGTAACAGAGTTGTGGATGAGTGGAACAAGCTCCCGAGTACAGTTATTGATATTAAAACGTTGTGTACTTTTAAAAATAGGTTAGATAGGTGCATGAGTGGGTGTGGGTGGGTGTGAGTTTGGACCTGACTAGCTTGTGCTGCTGGGTCTGGTGCCGTGCTCCTTCCTTGAGTGGAGGTGACCAGACTGGGTGGGTCATTGGGCTAATCCGGGGGGGACATGGACCTGCTCCGCATGGGTCAGTAGGCCTGCTGTAGTGTTCCTTTATGTTCTTATTTGTGTTTCTGAATTGTTTTGTGGATCATTTGTGTTTCTGCATTTTTTGTGTTGTGGATCATGCATGCGTATTTGTGTTCCTGCCTTGTATTTGTGGATCATGGTTGCGTATTGGTGTTCCTGCATTGTGTTGTGAATCATACAGGCGTTTGTGTTCCTGCATTATATATGTTGTGTATCGTGCTTTTGTATTTGTGTTTCTGCATTGTTTGTGTTGTGGATCATGCATGCATGCATATTTGTGTTCCTGCAGTCTCGCCCACAATATTTGTCATACAATGTGCATGGAATTGTGTATACACAGGCGGTTTCCATTGGAAAATAATTGGATTATATATATATATATATATATATATATATATATATATATATATATATATATATATATATATATATATATATATATATACAATAAACAGGTGATATCACAATATGCAAAACAACCACTGTGAAAGAAATAGTGAACGTCTTCAGCATACAAGTAATTTTCAAGAATTCACGGACGGTTAAGAATAATTCGATCAAGAACTCATCCTTCAACACTGTGTTGGCGGAGTATACAGGATAGGGTGCAACTTACCTTACGTGGGACACACTGGCAAACCTCGAAATAAAATGCGATATTCAACCACACTTTGACGGTTTTCTTCTTTTTCTTTTTAGTAGGTTGTACAGGAAAAGGGGTTACTAGCCCATTGTTCCCGGTATTTTAGTTTACTCTTACAACACGTATGGCTTATGGAGGAAAGATTCTTATTCCACTTCCCTTGGATATAAAAGGAAAAGCAATAAGAATAAGAACTATTAAGCTAAAATCAAAGAAAACGCAGATGAGTGTGTATACATAAACTTGTATATGCATGTGTAGTGTGACCTAAGTGTAAGTAGAAGTAGCAAGACGTACCTGTATTCATGCATATTTATGAGACAGACAAAAGACACCAGCAATCCTACCATCATGTAAAACAATTACAGGCTTTCGTTTTACACTCACTTGGCAGGACGGGGTGGTTGCTGTTTACCAACCTACTACCATCAAAGAGGTCTGGCTGTGTGGTATAACCGGTGTGTACTTTGAGGAAGAGTCTGAGGGTTCGAGTCCTTCTCTGGACACAGATAATATAAATAGATAAATTTTTAAAAAACGTTATCTATGGAGGCAAAGAAGGGAATGTATGAAAGTATAGTGGTACCAACACTCTTATATGGGTGTGAGGTTTGGGTTGTGAATGCAGCAGCGAGGAGGACGGTTGGAGGCAGTGGAGATGTTTTGTCTAAGGGCAATGTGTGGTGTAAATATTATGCAGAAAATTCGGAGTGTGGAAATTAGGAGAAGGTGTGAAGTTATTAAAAGTATTAGTCAGAGGGCTGAAGAGGGGTTAGGGAGAATGGATCAAAGTAGAATGACATGGAGAGCGTAGAAATCTGTAGGGGAAGGAAGGCGGGGGTAACGGTCGTCCTCGAAAAGGTTGGAGGGAGGGGGTAAAGGAGGTTTTGTGGGCGAGGGGCTTGGACTTCCAGCAAGCGTGCATGAGCATGTTAGATAGTGAATGGAGACGAATACTTTTGGGACCTGGCGAGCTGTTGGAGTGTGAGCAATGTAATATTTAATGAAGGGATTCAGGGAAACCGGTTATTTTTATATAGCCGGACTTAAGTCCTGGAAATGGGAAGTACAATGCCTGCACTCTAAAGGAGGGGTTTGGGATATTGGCAGTTTGGAGGGATATGTTATATATCTTTATATGCTTCTAAACTGTTGTATTCTGAGCACCTCTGCAAAAACAGTGATTATGTATGAGTAAGGTGAAAGTTTTAAATGATGAAAGTATTTTTTGGGGGGGATTTTTTTTCTTTTTGGGTCACCCTGCCTCGGTGGGAGACGGCCGACTTGTTGAAAAAACAATTCACCTACACCCGAGTTTTGAAACAGTCCAACCAACTAGTCGGAAAATAGAGCCGTAGTTCCTTGTAGCTCATGGCCGGAAACAAATATTTTAGAATCGGTAATTATAAAACATGATAAACGCTCATTATATAATAATAGTCGCGGATTATTGAAACTCAGTTTATAATTGAGGTTATCGTGCATAACCTAAAACTGGATTCCTATACAAATGCTTTGGATTGTCTTGTGTCGTAGTTCCAAACCAAGGAATTAGGGTCTGTCTTCCTGCCTTCTTGTGGCTAGACAAGCGTCTGCTCAAGAGTTAGTGGGATAGATAAACTATACATGTCTCCCTCGGGATAAACTTTAGTTGTCTCCCTTTTGTTTTAAGTAAGTCGCCCACAGACCCGTTTTCTTAATATTATGTAATTTCCCTAAGACAATTGCCAGATATATCTATATTCAGAATTTAAAGTTTTTTATATCGTTATTATATATTATATATATATATATATATATAATATATATATATATTATATATATATATTATATATATATATGTATATATATATATATATATATATATATATATATATATAACGATAAATTTGTATTAGAATGCAAGAAATTCGTAGTGTAACTGTTCATTCATACTATGATATAATGTAAATTTGGCAGCGAGGGAAATATTGGGTGTAATGTGATTACTGCATAATGTGAGCGTGTAGTGAGACGTGATCCTTGTCCCTTACACACAAAGACCAGAATTTTTGTCCAAGCTGCTGGGTGGACGAGTCGACCAGGCTGACAGGTCGACCAGGCTCACTGACAGGTCTACCGGACTCTGACAGGTTGACCAGACTCTCTGACAGGTCGACCAGACTCACTGACAGGTCGACCAGACTCACTAACAGGTCGACCAGACTCACTATCAGGTCGACCAGACTTACTAATAGGTCGACCAGACTCACTAACAGGTCGACCAAACTCACTAACAGGTCGACCAGACTCACTAACAGGTCGACCAGACTCACTAGCAGGTCGACCAGACTCGCTAACAGGTCGACCAGACTCACTAACAGATCGACCAGACTCACTAACAGGTCGACCAAACTCACTATCAGGTCGACCAGACTTACTAATAGGTCGACCAGACTCACTAACAGGTCGACCAGACTCACTAACAGGTCGACCAGACTTACTAACAGGTCGACCAGACTCACTAACAGGTCGACCAGACTCACTAACAGGTCGACCAGACTCACTAACAGGTCGACCAGACTCACTAACAGGTCGACCAGACTCACTAACAGGTCGACCAGACTCACTAACAGGTCGACCAGACTCACTAACAGGTCGACCAGACTCACTAACAGGTCGACCAGACTCACTAACAGGTCGACCAGACTCACTAACAGGTCGACCAGACTCACTAACAGGTCGACCAGACTCACTAACAGGTCGACCAGACTCACTAACAGGTCGACCAGACTCACTAACAGGTCGACCAGACTCACTAACAGGTCGACCAGACTCACTAACAGGTCGACCCAGACTCACTAACAGGTCGACCAGACTCACTAACAGGTCGACCAGACTCACTAACAGGTCGACCAGACTCACTAACAGGTCGACCAGACTCACTGACCAAAATAATACAATTATCACAATCTAATTAACTCACTAATTTAACACTTTCTCCAAAATTTAATATATTTTCTTATTTAATGCACAGATCTGCATCTGTTATTATTTATATTTATTATTATTTATATTTATTATTATTTATATTAATTATTATTATTTATATTAATTGTAGACTGTTACACGTGATTCATATTTTTTTTTGGATGGGGGATATAATAATATTATTTTTTTTGGCTGTATCCACTATCTCTCAGCAAATTTATGACGTAGATGACGAAGCATTTACCATCACTCGTTCAGTAGCTGTTTTGAGAGCTACTGGCTGAAGGGACTTTGATCCAAGGAATTGAACCTGTCCTTTCCCTTCCCTGGATCGAACCCAGTTGTCTGCCATTCCCCAGGCGCTGTGTGATCCGTACAGGTGTAGCGGCTTCCCCTAAATGCAATAATCAATAATAAAATATAATAATAATAATAATAATAATTTGGTATTTAATAATTAAAATCTTTGGTTATTGTCCACTCGGTTATGGAGTGAAGATCCTCTGGATCAGTAAAGAGAAGATCAGGATCACTGAAGGATCAGTGGCGATCATACGAGAGAATAATAAAAAATGATAGTAACAATTATTATTATTATTATTATTATTGTGATTACGACGAGAAACAAATAAAAGCAGCAACAGCAACAACTACATTAACAAAACAACTACAGCAAGAATAACAACAAGAGCAACAACAATAACAAGAGGAACAACAGCAAGAACACAACAACAGCAAGAATAACAACTACAACAAAACAACAACTACAACGAAGCACCAACAATCAGACTGTTACTGCTGTAACCTCCCTAAACTTACCAAACCTAAACAAACTGAAGCTAGAAAAACATGTTATCAAACATAGCCTAACCTCAACACAGCTTACCTAATCTAGTCTAACCTAACCTAGTCTAACCTAGCCTAGCTTAACCTAACCTAACCAAATCTAACCTAACCTAACTTAACCTAATCTAACCTAACCTAACCTAACCTAATTTAACCTAACCTAGTCTAACTTAACCTAATCTAACCTAACCTAATTTAACCTAACCTAGTCTCACCTAACCCATCCTAACCTAACCTAACCGAACGAACCCCTGCCAATTTGGATTTAGGAAAAATAAAAGCACTAATGATGCAATCATAAAAATGCTAGATCTGCTTTACACAGCATTGGAAAATAAGGAATATCCACTTGGAATTTTTGTTGACCTAAGAAAAGCTTTTGACACAGTAGACCACGACATCCTACTCCACAAACTTGACCATTGCGCTTGCTTATTTCAAATCTTACCTTACTAATAGGTATCAGTATGTCACCATTAAAGACACAGCATCAACAACACGGCCACTTGATACTGGAGTTCCGCAGGGAAGTGTCCTTGGTCCCCTGCTCTTCCTCATATACATCAATGATCTTCCAAACGTATCCCAACACCTGAAACCCATTCTCTTTGCTGACGACACGACTTATGTCATCTCTCACCCTAATCTTGCCACCCTCAACACCATTGTTAACGAGGAGCTGATCAAAATATCGACTTAGATGACAGCCAATAAACTTACGCTTAACACTGACAAAACCTACTATATTATGTTTGGTAGCAGAGCAGGAGATGCACAAATTAACATTAAGATCGACAACACTCTAATTACCAGACATAATGAGGGCAAATTCCTAGGCCTATACCTTGACAACAACCTGAATTTCAGCACCCATATCCAACACATAACCAAAAAAGTATCCAAAACGGTTGGGATCCTCTCCAAGATACGATACTACGTGCCGCAAAATGCCCTTCTCACACTATACCACTCACTTATTTATCCATACCTCACCTATGTTATTTGTGCTTGGGGATCAACTGCAGCAACACACCTAAAGCCAATAATAACCCAACAAAAAGCCGCAGTAAGAATAATCACTAAATCCCATCCCTGGCAACACCCCCCCCACTCTTTTGATCAAAATTTTACCCCCGTTCAGTACATCCACATTACTACGTGAAAATTAATTACAGGCCTTAAACTCCTATCAACCTGACTTAAAATGTTTCTTGATAGTTGGACGAACCACAGGCATAACCCCAGCCCCCCACAAACTCTCTACGACATTCCCCGTGTCCGACAAAACCCTTTACAAAAATTCAATGTTGTAAAAGGGGCCCTAAAATCTGGAACACCCTACCTGAAAAACTCTAGAATGCGACACATTCTCCCCTTAAAAACTCCATTAAAAAAACATCTTACCCCCTGATACCCCCCATAAACTAATACACGAATACCCCGGGTGGGGTTCACACTTAACTCACTCACCCTTTTGCCCAAACAAAATTTTAAAATTCAATCTTAAAATAATGAATCCTTGATACTCCAATACTGAAATATGTACTGTGCCAAAACAAAAGCATTCACATTGCTAAACTCACAAACTAGTATTTAGTCACTTAGCCATAATACCAACTTACCTCATAATTTGTAATATTTTAAAATAAAGAATTAAACTAAGTCTGCCCGAAATGCCTAGCCATGCTAGGCGTTCTAGTGGTACACTCTGTAATTATTATTTTACTACATGTAAACCACACAATAACCAAATTCTGTAAATTCAACATTGTAATCCTTATAGAGAATAAACTTTGAAGATAGACATAACGAAACATAATATGACTATGTATGTATATATCGTGCCGAATAGGTAAAACTTGCGATTTTGGCTTAAATAGCAACGCTCTTCTTGCTTAATAAGGCAAGCGAAAATTTGTATATGCAATAATTTCGCAAAAATCTTTCTGAACCTAACGAAAAAAATATATTTCATTATGTTTGTTTATTATTAAATTATTGTAAACTCTGCTAAAATATATTTAGTTGGATTAGGCCAAATTAAATTGCGCTTGTTATAATAAGGTTAGGTAAGTTTCTTAAGGTTCTTTTGGTACAAAAGAAAAATGAAAAAAAAAATATCTTTGAACGCATAAAGAAAATTCTAAAAAGGACTTAATTTTAATGAGTTCTTGCAAATTGACCAGTTTTACCTATTCGGCACGACACACACACACACACACACACACACATATATATATATATATATATATATATATATATATATATATATATATATATATATATATATATATATATATATATATATATATATAATATATATATAAATATTATATATATATATATATATATATATAAAAATAATACAGAGACATATATGGAAGCATGGAGTACTGTTTTAACTTGCACACACAAAAATACATAATGTTTGAAACAAGGGTTTATGTTTTATGTGGAAAATGTGATAAAAGCTGAACATAAAGTGTATTATCCGCTCTGTAATTTGGTTTTGTAGTTTTTTTTTTTTTTTTTTTTTTTTTTGAAAAATTTGCCTGGTCATCCCGACAAGTTTTGCTCATACATAAGAAATTCTCTCTAAATATTGTTTCGCTTTTTTTCCCAGGAAATTCGTCAGAGCGGCAATTAGCGGTGCGGAGGCCACTCTGGAAGTTAATTGTTCTCTCCGGGTAATTACGGCGAGTGCTGATATAGTTCCTTGTTAACTGTTATCTGGGTGACCTTTCCACAGGGGAGGGGGGAGGGGCTCTTGATCCCAGGAATTCAAGGCTAATAGTTGGAGGAGCTTGATTGTTTTAGTGATCCTTGAAGATGTTCTTGATCCAAGGCATTAAAATGGGTGGAGAAAGTACTGTGTACCTTGATATACCTGTTTGCACGTTCGAATCCTACTGTGGACTGAGAGATAATGTTGGTTACAAGTTCGCCCGTTTGTCACTTGTTATTATATATATATATATATATATATATATATATATATATATATATATATTATATATATATATATATAAAGTGTTTAGTGCTAACATGGTTTTGATGCGAATGGAGGCTCTTGATCCAAGGAATTAAGTGCTTATTCGTGGCTCAAGCCTGGTAACCTGTTATCGCCCCCCCCCAGTGTTGCTGTCTAGTCTTACGGGTTTACTGCTTCCAACCAATATAGAATTGGAAATTAATTTTTTTTTTATATTTTTTATTTTTATTTTTTTATATTTGACATAGCCGACAATTTATGCGTTGTATATTTACGTAATGTTTACAAATTTGTAAAACAGTGAAATCGCAATCAAACAATCGCTTTAAATGTTAACTTTAATTAATAACGTTGCAATTTATATGTATATACAACTAACAAATAGAGAGTATTGGAGCTAGTAGCGGGACTTGCCGTGCAGCACAAAACATTCTAATTGGTTGTTGTCAGCGGCCGGGGGGACGCTCGGCCACGCGATTGGTCCGCTAATTCAATTACCTCATCCATTTACGAGCTAACCTCGCTATGATGCATCCCTCCCTAACTACTACTCGTCTCTCTGGTTTTACTCTTGATTTAGGAGCTTCAGTAGCGGTAGTTTTCGTGGGAATTTCAGTAGTAAAGGGGGGGAAAATGGAGGGAAGAATAGCAGGAGATGGGGAAGGCGGAAAAGTATTGCTTGTGGGAAGATGCGCCGTGCGTCCCCTCCGGGCCCTGGAGGGGAGAGATCTGAGAGCCAGCCAGGGGGCGGGGCCAAAGTGCTACGGTATCATGATTGGCTGGGCAGCCAGGTAGGGGCGGGGCCAAAGTGTTACGGGTATGATGATTGGCTGGGCGGGCAGGCTGGGGGCTGGGTGCCAGGGGGTTGTCGGAGGGGCGGCACCCACCGGGGAACACACAACATTTCCTGCACCCATTGTTTATATTTTGAGATATAGCCATAATACATTATATATAGCTGGTGGGATCTTCATACACTGGGTGGATCAACTTCTAGTGTTACTCTCAGATAATAAATGACCTTTTTCTATAAATTTATAACGATTCCATGACATATTGAGGACATCTATGCTACGATATCTATGTATTTGTGCTACGATAGCGTTGTAGCAGCTATAAATACTCCAGCCTTTAAATAAGTGCTGTGTGTAAGCCTAAGCCTCAGGAGGAAGGTGTTGGCTCAACAGTTAACTGTTAGGACAGCAAGGGACTGTTTGAGTCGGCCCAGAAAATACTGGTCAGGGTTTCATTAGGGAGAATTAGGTTATAAAAGTGGTTAAATTTGAACCGTCTCACTCGTGTGATTATTGATGCATTTTGTCAATTAAAGAGGCAATTGTGTGTGTGTGTGTGTGTGTGTGTGTGTGTGTGTGTGTGTACTCACCTATTTGTACTCACCTATTTGTGGTTGCAGGGGTCGAGTCACAGCTCCTGGCCCCGCCTCTTCGCTGATTGGTACTAGGTCCTCTCTCTCCCTGCCCCATGAGCTCTATCATACTTCGCCTTAAAACTATGTATGGTTCCTGCCTCCACCACATCACTTTCTAGGCTATTCCATGGCCTGACTACTCTATGACTGAAGAAATACTTCCTAACATCCCTTTGATTCATCTGAGTCTTCAACTTCCAATTGTGACCTCTTGTGTCTGTGTCCCATCTCTGGAACATCCCGTCTTTGTCCACCTCGTCTATTCCGCGCAGTATTTTATATGTCGTTATCATGTCTCCCCTGACCCTCCTGGCCTCCAGTGTCGTCAGGCCGATTTCCCTCAACCTTTCTTCATAGGACAATCCCCGTAGCTCTGGGACTAGTCTTGTTGCAAACCTTTGCACTTTCTTAATTTCTTGACGTGCTTGACTAGGTGGGGGATTCCAAACTGGTGCTGCATACTCCAGTATGGGCCTGACGTAGATGGTGTGTGTGATGTGTGTGTGTGTGTGTGTGTGTGTGTGTGTGTGTGTGTGTGTGTGTGTGTGTGTGTGTGTGTGCGCGAGCGCGTGCGCTTGTACATTGCTTTTTGGTGATTGTGTGAATGTTGGCAAGGTAGTTAACTGTTGAGTGCTTGTGTGTTCTTGTGTAAGTGCTTCGGTGTGTTTTTGTGAGTTTTTCTGAGCGTGTGTGAGATTTAGGGTGTTGGTTGTGTCTTGGGATAGTGGTGACGTTGGTGAAAGTGGAGTTCTTGATAGTGATGGTGGTAGTGATGATAGTGAGGATAGTGATGATAGTGAGGATAGTGGTGATAGTGGGGATAGTGGTGGTGGTAGTAGTGGTAGTGGTGGTTCCATCTCTTCACAGTCTTGGCTTGGTCTTGTCTTACCACACAAGAAAGTTATCCTCACAACCTCCCTCCCCCTCCCTCCCTCCCTCCCCTTCCCTCCCTCCCCTCCCTCCCTCCCTCCCTCCCTCCCCTTCCCTCCCTCCCTCGCTCCCTCCCTCCCTCCCCCATCCCTCCCACTGGAGTTTTTTCTGCAGTGTAGAAGGCCAAGCTGTAACTAGTGGAGGAACTTCTCGGCGGCTTAGCTCTCCCTCCTCAGTGTTTTTACTGCGCTCACCTCACCAAGTTTACACCACCACCACCACTACTGTTGTTCTTATCACTGCTTTATCTTTAATGGTTCAACCAGTGACTGGTGTCACATAGAGAGGTTCAACCAGTGACTGGTGTCACATAGGTTCAACCAGTGACTGGTGTCACATAGGTTCAACCAGTGACTGATGTCACATAGAGAGGTTTTTAACCAGTGGCTGGTGTCACATAGGTTCAACCAGTGACTGATGTCACATAGAGAGGTTCAACCAGTGACTGGTGTCACATAGGTTCAACCAGTGACTGGTGTCAATAGGTTCAAACCAGTGACTGATGTCACATAGAGAGGCTCAACCAGTGACTGGTGTCACATAGGTTCAACCAGTGACTGGTGTCACATAGGTTCAACCAGTGACTGGTGTCACATAGGTTCAACCAGTGACTGATGTCACATAGAGAGGTTCAACCAGTGACTGGTGTCACATAGGTTCAACCAGTGACTGGTGTCACATAGGTTCAACCAGTGACTGATGTCACATTTGAGAGGTTCAACCAGTGACTGGTGTCACATAGGTTCAACCAGTGACTGGTGTCACATAGGTTCAACCAGTGACTGATGTCACATAGAGAGGTTCAACCAGTGACTGGTGTCACATAGGTTCAACCAGTGACTGATGTCACATAGAGAGGTTCAACCAGTGACTGGTGTCACATAGAGAGGTTCAACCAGTGACTGGTGTCACATAGAGAGGTTCAACCAGTGACTGATGTCACATAGAGAGGTTCAGCCAGTGACTGGTGTCACACGGAGAGGTTCAACCAGTGACTGATGTCACATAGAGAGGTTCAACCAGTGACTGGTGTCACATAGGTTCAACCAGTGACTGATGTCACATAGAGAGGTTCAACCAGTGACTGGTGTCACATAGGTTCAACCAGTGACTGGTGTCACACGGAGAGGTTCAACCAGTGACTGGTATCACATAGGTTCAACCAGTGACTGGTGTCACACGGAGAGGTTCAACCAGTGACTGGTGTCACATGAAGAGGTTCAACCAGTGACTGGTGTCACAGGTTCAACCAGTGAGTGGTGTTACATGGAGAGGTTCAACCAGGGGACTGGTGTCACATAGGTTCAAAACCAGTGACTGGTGTCACATGGAGAGGTTCAACCAGTGACTGGTGTCACATAGGTTCAACCAGTGACTGGTGTCACATGGAGAGGTTCAGCCAGTGACTGGTGTCACATAGGTTCAACCAGTGACTGGTGTCACATGGAGAGGTTCAAACCAATGACTGGTGTCACATGGAGAGGTTCAACCAGTGATGGTATCACATAGGTTCAACCAGTGACTGGTGTCACACGGAGAGGTTCAAAACCCGTGACTGGTGTCACATGGAGAGGTTCAACCAGTGACTGGTTTTCACATAGGTTCAACAGTGACTGGTGTCACATGGAGAGGTTCAACTAGTGAATGGTGTCAATAGGTTAAACCAGTGACTGGTATCACATAGGTTCAATCAGTGACTGGTGTCACATGGAGAGGTTCAACCAGTGACTGGTGTCACATAGGTTCAACCAGTGACTGGTGTCACATAGAGGTTCAACCAGTGGCTGGTGTCACATGCAGAGGTTTAACCAGTGACTGGTGTCACATAGGTTCAACCAGTGACTGGTGTCACACGGAGAGGTTCAACCAGTGACTGGTGTCACATGGAGAGGTTCAACCAGAGACTGGTGTCACATAGGTTCAACCAGTGATTGGTGTCACATGGAGAGGTTCAACCAGTGACTGGTGTCACATAGGTTCAACCAGTGACTGGTGTCACATGGAGAGGTTCAACCAGTGACTGGTGTCACATAGGTTCAACCAGTGACTGGTGTCACATAGGTTCAACCAGTGACTGGTGTCACATGGAGAGGTTCAACCAATGACTGGTGTCACATGGAGAGGTTCAACCAGTGACTGGTATCACATAGGTTCAACCAGTGACTGGTGTCACACGGAGAGGTTCAACCAGTGACTGGTGTCACATGGAGAGGTTCAACCAGTGACTGGTGTCACATAGGTTCAACCAGTGACTGGTATCACATAGGTTCAATCAGTGACTGGTGTCACATGGAGAGGTTCAACCAGTGACTGGTGTCACATAGGTTCAACCAGTGACTGGTGTCACATAGAGGTTCAACCAGTGGCTGGTGTCACATGCAGAGGTTTAAAACCCGTGACTGGTTGTCACATAGGTTCAACCAGTGACTGGTGTCACACGGAGAGGTTCAACCAGTGACTGGTGTCACATGGAGAGGTTCAACCAGAGACTGGTGTCACATAGGTTCAACCAGTGATTGGTTGTCACATGGAGAGGTTCAACCAGTGATGGTGTCACATAGGTTCAACCAGTGACTGGTGTCACATGGAGGGGTTCAACCAGTGACTGGTGTCACATAGGTTCAACCAGTGACTGGTGTCACATAGGTTCAACCAGTGACTGGTGTCACATGGAGAGGTTCAACCAATGACTGGTGTCACATGGAGAGGTTCAACCAGTGACTGGTATCACATAGGTTCAACCAGTGACTGGTGTCACACGGAGAGGTTCAACCAGTGACTGGTGTCACATGGAGAGGTTCAACCAGTGACTGGTGTCACATAGGTTCAACCAGTGACTGGTATCACATAGGTTCAATCAGTGACTGGTGTCACATGGAGAGGTTCAACCAGTGACTGGTGTCACATAGGTTCAACCAGTGACTGGTGTCACATAGAGGTTCAACCAGTGGCTGGTGTCACATGCAGAGGTTTAACCAGTGACTGGTGTCACATAGGTTCAACCAGTAACTGGTGTCACATGGAGAGGTTTAACCAGTGACTGGTGTCACATGGAGAGGTTTAACCAGTAACTGGTGTCACATTATCACACACTGACTTTATTAACACAAGGAAGATGCAAGTCCGTAGGGGTGAAACAGCGCTTGTGGTGCTGCTGACACTTGACAACACTGAGGCTGGTGCCTACTGATACTTGACAACACTGAGGTTGGTGCCTACTGATACTGGACAACACTGAGGCTGGTGCCTACTGATACTTGACAACACTGAGGCTGGTGCCTACTGATACTTGACAACACTGAGGCTGGTGCCTACTGATACTTGACAACACTGAGGCTGGTGCCTACTGACACTTGACAACACTGAGGCTGGTGCCTACTGATACTTGACAACACTGAGGCTGGTGCCTACTGATACTTGACAACACTGAGGCTGGTGCCTACTGACACTTGACAACACTGAGGCTGGTGCCTACTGATACTTGACAACACTGAGGCTGGTGCCTACTGATACTTGACAACACTGTGGCTGGTGCCTACTGATACTTGACAACACTGAGGCTGGTGCCTACTGATACTTGACAACACTGAGGCTGGTGCCTACTGACACTTGACAACACTGAGGCTGGTGCCTACTGATACTTGACAACACGAGGTTGGTGCCTACTGATACTTGACAACATGAGGCTGGTGCCTACTGATACTTGACAACACTGAGGCTGGTGCCTACTGATACTTGACAACACTGAGGCTGGTGCCTACTGATACTTGACAACACTGAGGCTGGTGCCTACTGACACTTGACAACACTGAGGCTGGTGCCTACTGATACTTGACAACACTGAGGCTGGTGCCTACTGATACTTGACAAACACTGAGGCTGGTGCCTACTGATACTTGACAACACTGAGGCTGGTGCCTACTGATACTTGACAACACTGAGGCTGGTGCCTACTGATACTTGACAACACTGAGGCTGGTGCCTACTGACACTTGACAACACTGAGGTTGGTGCCTACTGACACTTGACAACACTGAGGCTGGTGCCTACTGACACTTGACAACACTGAGGCTGGTGCCTACTGACACTTGACAACACTGAGGCTGGTGCCTACTGACACTTGACAACACTGAGGCTGGTGCCTACTGACACTCGACAACACTGAGGCTGGTGCCTACTGACACTTGGCAACACTGAGGCTGGTGCCTACTGACACTTGACAACACCGAGGCTGGGGCCTACTGACACTTGACAACACTGAGGCTGATGCCTACTGACACTCGACAAACACTGAGGCTGGTGCCTACTGAAAACTTGACAACACTGAGGCTGGTGCCTACTGACACTCGACAACAACACTGAGGCTGGTGCCTACTGACACTTGACAACACTGAGGTTGGTGCCTACTGACACTTGACAATGAGGCTGGTGCCTACTGACACTTGACAACACTGAGGCTGGTGCCTACTGACACTCGACAACACTGAAGCTGGTGCCTACTGACACTCGACAACACTGAGGCTGGTGCCTACTGATACTTGACAACACTGAGACTGGTGCCTACTGACACTCGACAACACTGAGGCTGGTGCCTACTGACACTCGACAACACTGAGGCTTGTGCCTACTGACACTCGACAACACTGAGGCTGGTGCCTACTGACACTCGACAACACTGAGGCTGGTGCCTACTGATACTTGACAACACTGAGGCTGGTGCCTACTGACACTTCACAACACTGAGGCTGGTGCCTAATGATACTTGACAACACTGAGGCTGGTGCCTACTGACACTCGACAACACTGAGGCTGGTGCCTACTGATACTTGACAACACTGAAGCTGGTGCCTACTGATACTTGACAACACAGAGGCTGGTGCCTACTGACACTTGACAACACTGAGGCTGGTGCCTACTGACACTTCACAACACTGAGGCTGGTGCCTACTGACACTTGACAACACTGAGACTGGTGCCTACTGACACTTGACAATGAGGCTGGTGTCTACTGACACTTGACAAGACTGAGGCTGGTGCTGCTGACACTTGACAACACTGAGGCTGGTGCTGCTAACACTTGACAACACTGAGGCTGGTGTTGCTTACACTTGACAACACTGAGGCTGGTGCTGCTGACACTTGACAACACTGAGGCTGGTGCTTCTGACACTTGACAACACTGAAGCTGGTGCTGCTGACACTTGACAACAGTGAGGCTGGTGCTGCTGACACTTGACAACACTCAGACTGGTGCCTTCTGACACTTGACAACACTGAGGCTGGTGCCTACTGACACTTGACAACACTGAGGCTGGTGCTGCTGACACTTGACAACACTGAGGCTGGTGCCTACTGACACTTGACAACACTGAGGCTGGTGCTGCTGACACTTGACAACACTGAGGCTGGTGCCTACTGACACTTGACAATACTGAGGCTGGTGCCTACTGACACTTGACAACACTGAGGCTGGTGCTGCTGACACTTGACAACACTGAGGCTGGTGCTGCTGACACTTGACAACACTGAGGCTGGTGCTGCTGACACTTGACAACACTGAGACTGGTGCTGCTGACACTTGACAACACTGAGGCTGGTGCTGCTGACACTTGACAACACTGAGGCTGGTGCTGCTGACACTTGACAACACTGAGGCTGGTGCCTACTGACACTTTACAACACTGAGGCTGGTGCTGCTGACACTTGACAACACTGAGACTGGTGCCTACTGACGACAACACTGAGGCTGGTGCTGCTGACACTTGACAACACTGAGGCTGGTGCCTACTGACACTTGACAACACTGAGGCTGGTGCTGCTGACACTTTACAACACTGAAGCTGGTGCCTACTGACACTTGACAACACTGAGGCTGGTGTTGCTGACACTTGACAACACTGAGGCTGGTGTTGCTGACACTTGACAACACTGAGGCTGGTGCCTACTGACACTTTACAACACTGAGGCTGGTGCTGCTGACACTTGACAACACTGAGACTGGTGCCTACTGACACTTGACAACACTGAGGCTGGTGCTGCTAACACTTGACAACACTGAGGCTGGTGCCTCCTGACACTTGACAACACTGAGGCTGGTGCCTCCTGACACTTGACAACACTGAGACTGGTGCTGCTGACACTTTACAACACTGAAGCTTGTGCCTACTGACACTTGACAACACTAAGGCTGGTGCCTACTGACACTTTACAACACTGAGGCTGGTGCCTACTGACACTTGACAACACAGACTCGTGCTGCTAACACTTGACAACACTGAGGCTGGTGCCTCCTGACACTTGACAACACTGAGGCTGGTGCTGCTGACACTTTACAACACTGAAGCTGGTGCCTACTGACACTTGACAACACTAAGGCTGGTGCCTACTGACACTTGTCAACACAGACTCGTGCTGCTGACACTTGACAACACTGAAGCTCTGATATTGTTAATTGTCACGCTACATTTTCATGATTTCGCTCTGTTGTTTAAAATCATGACCTGATAGTAGTCTACACAGGGCGAAATGTCGAGACGATAACTCTACAACGTTTCTTCAGTATTCTGGTCACCGCGACATTTTGCTCCTCTACCTTTCACTCTTCAGGAAAGAGAGCCATTGACACTATGCAAGGCCAGGCCGCTAGACATGTGTCTAAATCTAAATGTATCCGCCTGGAGTACGTTGCTTCCATTTCTTTAAATCACCAGTGTACAGTACAAACAAGTTGATGAGTCAGACACCTGTGCATCTTCAGTTTCTCCAGCTTCCCCACGGCATCAAAGTGGAGAGAGTGGGGCCTCGTGTAAGGAGAGAGAGATGCTTCGTTTAAGGAGAGAGGGGGAGGCCTCGTTTAAGGAGAGATAGAGAGATGTTTCTTTTAAGGAGAGAGAGAGAGAGAGAGAGAGTGAGAGGAGAGAGAGAGAGAGAGAGAGAGAGAGAGAGAGAGAGAGAGAGAGAGATGGTTTAAGGAGATCCTCGTTTAAAGAGGAGAGAGCGATACCTGGTTTAAGTAAGGAAATAATGCCTTGGTCTCCTCTCACAGTGACATCTTTTACCCTAGTTCCCACATCTAGAAACAGACGTAGACCTGGTCTGTGCCTTGGCTACAAGTTGCACAATGTTCACTACCTACGATAGCTGATTATAGAAGTATGATAATTATAGTCTATTATTATATAAAGTCCCTAGAAAAAAGGCTATAGAACCTTTCATAATGGAACCTACAGTATATGTTGAAGTATACTGATACTTATTATATTTATCTCTTTTGTCGGCCCACGATTATGGTAATGCCTAGGGAGAGAGAGAGAGAGAGAGAGAGAGAGAGAGAGAGAGAGAGAGAGAGAGAGAGATGGGTTTTCAGTAAAGGTTGCTGGGAAGGGAGTTTCTCTCCAGCTGACCAGAATAACACGGGTCTGTAGTGGAGTTAATGTATCAGAGATCAATAACCCACTCTCCTCATCTCTCTCTCTCCCTCTTCCTCTTTCTTCTTCTTTCCCCTCCTCCTCTCTCTCTCTCTCCGCCGTTTTCTTGATTTTATATATATATATATATATATATTATATATATATATATATATATATATATATATATATATATATAATATATACTAAATATAACACCTGAAAGTTTCTAACTGGAACGGTTTCATTATTTTCTTCTCGTCTCCCATATGCCATTTTTTTAAGAAAATACATTGTAAATGAGAACATGTTAGACATGGCAGAGCCAATACACGATACACTTTATGCGGCTTCCCAGGGGAGGGCAGCTTGACCTCAGACTGCTCCAAGCATAAGCTGGTCGCTCTAGGTTCCTTACTTTCCGTGATGAGTCTGTCACACAACTCTTTAAGAAATCAGAAAGGTCTCCGACCTTATTGTGGCTAATAGCATGTAGTTATGGATCTTCTGGGTCTCCCTGAAACTGGCGGCACCAACACCACCCTCATCAGTTGCAAAGTAACGTAGGTAGGTGTCGAACATTGTAGATATACAGACTCTGTCCCATAGGAGGCCTGGTCACAGACCGGGCCGCGGGGGCGTTGACCCCCGGAACTCTCTCCAGGTAAACTCCAGGTACTGTTCTGACTTGTGTGTGTGTATATATATACAGAGACAGATCGCAGTCAGCAGGACTCGATACTGCTGCTGAGATCGACAAGATTCCCAGGCAGCGCTCTTATCCACTCGGCCACAAATGCCAAACCGAGCACTGCCTGGGAATCCTGTCCGTCTCAGTAGCAGTATCGAGTCCTGTTGACTGCGATCTTTCTCTGTATGTACCTGCTTGTTTCTGCGTGGTGCATTGATATATATATATATATATATATATATATATATATATATATATATATATATATATATATATATATATATGTATATATATATATATACACACACACACACACACCACCACCACACACACACACACCCCACAACAACACAAGTACGTTCGCTTTATTGAGTTTCATTATATTTGGTGTATAATTTTTAATCTAAATATCGCTCTTCTCTGGCTCCGTGTCTGCCTTCTGTCTTTAATTCCAGAGTCATCACCATTTTCTTTCTCCCTCCCCTTCTGTCTATATTCACTTTCTCTCACTCCATTTTCTCATTTTTCTCGTTCTTCCCCTTATTTCCTCTTGTTATCGGTGTTCCTCTCTATTCCCCTCTATGTCTCTCCATTACGTCCCCCTTTCACGTCCATTATGGCCGCTTTCTTTGTTTATCATCGTTTTGGGGCTCTAATTTATGGCATTCCCATGATTGTGTCTTGCTTCTCTGTCTCTCACACTGTGTTTGTCTGTTTCTCCCCCTCTCATATATATATATATATATATATATATATATATATATATATATATATATATATATATATAAAACATTTAAAACATACAGACGAGGACACTGATGTTTGTAATAATAACAGTAGGTATTAAAGGTTTATTTTAGCAGAGAGTGAAGCAGTGCAGGTCAGGCTCGACTCTTCATCTCTGTAAAAACAGGGAAAACTGATGTACACTCTGAGAGAGCTAAAGAAAGGCTTGTCAAGTTCATCTGTGTGACTCTCAGAGAGAGACGGTCAGTCACAGAGACATATATATACAGAGACTGAGAGAAACACTGTGTGTGAGAGAGACAGTCAGATAGACAGACAGGCAGGCAGGCAGACATATACAGAGACAGAAACATAGAGAGTGTGAGGGAGAAGAAGAGACAGAGAAAGACAAGCACATACAAGGAGAGAGAGAGAGAGAGAGAGAGAGAGAGAAGATAACTTCCACCCATCTATTCCACAAACCCTCCCATGATTCACCCAAAAAAAAAAAATATCAGACTCAAAAAATATTTTTTCCCCCCAGGCGGGGGAAAAGTGTGCCCCCTTTTAAAATTACCCCCGGGGCCCCTGGTGTAGAACCCTCCCCCCCCCCCCCAAAAAACCCCCCCAAACTTTAATATTTTTAATATTTTATTTTTAAATTATTTTTTAATAATTTATTTAAAAATTTAATTTATGGGTTAATACTGGTTAGATTGGTAAAATTTTTTTTGGTGGTTTTAAAGTGTGTTTTTTGGTTTTTAAAGGTGTTAGTTGGGTTAAATGTGTTAGTTGGTGTTAAAGGTGTTAGTTGGTGTTAAAGGTGTTAGTTGGGTTTTAAGGTGTTAGTTGGTGTTTTAAGTTTCCCCAGTTGGTGTTATTAGTGTGTTATTGGTGTTAATGTGTGTTAAAGAATGTTTTTCGGGGGGGGTTTTTAAAGGAGCGCCCGGAGGTGGTGAGGGAGTTGGTCCCGGCTGGGTGGTAGGGGGAGTGTGGCCCCCAGGCTGGGTGGTAGGGGGAGGTGGTCCCCAGGCTGGGTGGTGGGGGGGAGTGTGGCCCCCCAGGCTGGGGGTAGAGGGGGAGTGTGGCCCCCAGGCTGGGGGGTTTAAGGGGAGGTGGCCCCCAGGGGGGTTTTGGGTAGGGGGAGTGTGGCCCCCGGGCTGGGTGGTAGAGGGGGGTGGTCCCAGGCGGGTGGTAGAGGGGAGTGTGGTCCCCAGGCTGGGGGAGAGGGGAGTTGGCCCCCAGGCTGGGGGTAGAGGGGAGGTGTTCCCCGGGCTGGGGGGTTTAGGGGGAGTGTGGTCCCCGGTGGGTGGTAGAGGGGAGGTGGCCCCAGGGGGTGGTAGAGGGGAGTGTGGTCCCAGGCTGGGTGGTAGGGGGGAGGTTGGTCCCAGGTGGGTGGTGAGGGGGGTGTGGTCCCCAGGGGGGTGGTAGAGGGGATGTGGTTCCCCAGGTGGGTGGTTGGGGGGTGTGGTCCCAGGCTGGGTGGAGAGGGGATGTGGGTCCCAGCGGGGGTAGGGGGGGGGTGGTCCCCAGGCTGGGTGGTTTAGAGGGGGGTGTGGTCCCCAGGTGGGGGGTTTTGAGGGGAGTGTGGTCCCAGGTGGGTGGTAGAGGGGAGTGTGGCCCCCAGGCTGGGTGGTGAGGGGATTTGGCCCCCAGGTGGGTGGTGAGGGGGCGTGGTCCCAGGGGGGGTTTGGAAGAGGGGAGGTGGTCCCAGGCTGGGTGGTAGAGGGGAGGTGGTCCCCAGGCTGGGGGGGTAGAGGGGGGGTTTGGCCCCAGGTGGGTGGTAGAGGGGAGTGTGGTCCCAGGTGGGTGGTAGAGGGGACGTGGCCCCCGGTGGGGGGTGAGGGGAGTGTGGTCCCAGGCTGGGTGGTAGGGGGGAGGTGGTCCCCAGGCTGGGGGGGTGAGGGGAGGTGGTCCCGGCTGGGTGGAGAGGGGGTGTGGTCCCGGCTGGGGGGTGAGGGGGGTGGTCCCCAGGCTGGGTGGTGAGGGGAGGTGGTCCCAGGCTGGGGTGGTAGAGGGGGGTGGCCCCCAGGTGGGTGGTAGAGGGGGGGGTTGGTCCCCAGGTGGGGGGTAGAGGGGTGTGGTCCCCGGGTTGGGTGGTAGGGGGGAGGTGGTCCCCGGTGGGGGGGTTTAGAGGGGAGTGTGGTCCCAGGCTGGGTGGTAGGGGGGAGTTGGCCCCCCAGGTGGGTGGTATAGAGGGGGAGGCCCCGGCTGGGTGGTAGAGGGGGTGTGGCCCCCCGGGTGGGGGGTTTAGGGGGAGGTGGTCCCCGGCTGGGTGGTGGGGGGTGTGGTCCCCGCTGGGTGGTAGAGGGGAGTGTGGTCCCCAGGCTGGGTGGTAGAGGGGAGTGTGGTCCCCAGGCTGGGTGGTAGAGGGGAGTGTGGTCCCCAGGCTGGGTGGTAGGGGGAGGGGGTTTTCCCCAGGTGGGGGTTGAGGGGAGTGTGGTCCCAGGCTGGGTGGGGGGGGGGAGTGGGTCCCAGGTGGGGGTTTAGAGGGGGGTGGTCCCCAGGTGGGTGGTGGGGGAGTGGGGCCCCCGGGGCTGGGTTTGGGTAGAGGGGGTGTGGTCCCAGGGGTGGTAGAGGGGAGTGTGGTCCAGGTGGGTGGTAGAGGGGGGTGGTCCCCAGGCTGGGTGGTGAGGGGGTGGGCCCCAAGCTGGGTGGTGAGGGGAGCTGGTCCCAGGGGGTGGTAGAGGGGATGTGGTCCCAGGCTGGGTGGGAGGGGGTGTGGTCCCGGGGGGGGTTTTGAGGGGAGGGGCCCCCAGGCTGGGTGGTAGGGGGGGAGTGTGGCCCAGGCTGGGTGGTAAAGGGGGGTGTGGTCCCAGGTGGGTGGTAGAGGGGAGCGTGGTCCCCAGGCTGGGTGGTAGAGGGGAGTGTGGTCCCCAGGCTGGGTGGTAGAGGGGAGTGTGGTCCCCAGGCTGGGTGGTAGAGGGGGTGGGGTTTCCCCAGGGGGTGGTAGAGGGGAGGTGGCCCCCAGGTGGGGGGTAGAGGGGAGTGTGGTCCCCAGGCTGGGTGGTAGAGGGGAGTGTGGTCCCCAGGCTGGGTGGTAGAGGGGAGTGTGGTCCCCAGGCTGGGTGGTAGAGGGGAGTGTGGTCCCCAGGCTGGGTGGTAGAGGGGGGTGGTCCCCGGTGGGTTTGGGTAGAGGGGGGGTGGCCCCCAGGCTGGGTGGTAGGGGGGGAGGTGGGTCCCGGGGGGTGGTGAGGGAGTGGGGCCCCCCAGGCGGGGGGTTTTTAGGGGGGGTGGTCCCGGGCTGGGGGTAGGGGGGGAGCGGGGTCCCCAGGTGGGTGGTAAGGGGAGTGTGGTCCCAGGCGGGGTTTTGGGGTAAGGGGGGTGTCCCCGGCTGGGGGGTAGAGGGGAGTGTGGTCCCCAGGCTGGGTGGTAGAGGGGAGTGTGTTCCCCAGGCTGGGTGGTAGAGGGGAGTGTGGTCCCCAGGCTGGGGGGAAAGGGGGAGGGGGTCCCGGGTGGGTGGTAGGGGGGTGGGGCCCCCAGGCTGGGTGGTAGGGGGAGCTGGTCCCAGGTGGGGGGGGTAAGGGGGTGTGGCCCCTGGCTGGGGGGTAGAGGGGGGGGTGTGGCCCCCCAGGTGGGTGGTAGGGGGAGTGTGGCCCCAGGCTGGGTGGTAAGGGGGAGGGGCCCCCGGGCGGGGGGTTTTAGAGGGGAGGTGGTCCCCAGGCTGGGGGTAGGGGGAGGTGGTCCCGGGTGGGGGTAGGGGGGCGTCCCCCCGGGGGGTGGTAGAGGGGGGGGGGGGGGTGGTCCCCCAGGCTGGGTGGTAAGGGGAGCGTGGTCCCCGGTGGGGGGTGGGGGAGCGTGGCCCCAGCGGGTGGGAAGGGACGTGCCCCCGGGGGGTTTTTAAAGGGGGGGTGTCCCCGGGCGGGTGGTGAGGGAGCTTTGGGCCCCAGGGTGGTGGTAGGGGGGAGCGTGTCCCCCAGGCGGGGGGTAGAGGGGAGGTGCCCCAGGGGGGTGGTAGAGGGGAGCGTGGCCCCAGGCTGGGGGGTTTAGAGGGGGCGGGGTCCCGGGCTGGGTGGTGGAGGGGGGGGGCCCCCCAGGCTGGGTGGTGGGGGGCGGGGCCCCCCCGGGTGGGTGGTAGGGGGAGCGTGCCCCCCAGGCTGGGTGGTAGAGGGGAGGGGGGCCCCCAGGCTGGGTGGGGAAAGGGAGGGGGGGGCCCCCGGCGGGGGTTAAGGGGAGGTGTCCCGGGTGGGGGTAGAGGGGGGTGGCCAAGTGGGGGGGGAAGAGGAACGTGCCCCGCGGCTGGTAAAGGGGGAGGTGGCCCCCAGGCTGGGTGTAGGGGGGAGGGGGGGCCTTAGGTGGGTTTTAGAGGGGGGTGGTTCCCCCGGCGGGGGTAGAGGGGGGTGCCCCCGGGGCTGGGTGGTAGGGGGGAGTGTGGTCCCAGGCTGGGGGGTAGAGGGGGGGGTTTGGCCCCCCAGGTGGGTGGGTAGAGGGGAGGTGGTCCCGGGCGGGTGGTGAGGGGAGTGTGGCCCCCGGCGGGTGGTAGAGGGGGGGGGGCCCCCAGGTGGGTGTAGAGGGGAGTGTGGTCCCAGGCTGGGTGGTGAGGGGGGGTGGGCCCCCGGCTGGGGGTGGGGGGAGTGTGGCCCCCAGGCTGGGGGTAGAGGGGTGGGTCCCCCAGGCGGGGTGGTTTAGGGGGGAGTGGGTCCCAGGCTGGGTGGTAGAGGGGAGTGTGGTCCCCAGGCTGGGTGGTAGAGGGGAGTGTGGTCCCCAGGCTGGGTGGTAGAGGGGAGTGTGGTCCCCAGGCTGGGTGGTAGAGGGGAGTGTGGTCCCCAGGCTGGGGGGTAGGGGGAGGTGGCCCCCAGGCTGGGGGTTTGGGGGGAGTGTGGTCCCAGGTGGGTGGTTTTGAGGGGGCGTGGCCCGGCTGGGTGGTAGAGGGGAGTGTGGTCCCAGGCTGGGTGGTAGAGGGGAGCGTGGTCCCCAGGCTGGGTGGTAGAGGGGAGTGTGGTCCCCAGGCTGGGTGGTAGAGGGGAGCGTGGTCCCCAGGCTGGGTGGTAGAGGGGAGGTGCCCCGCGGGTGGTAAGGGGAGGTGGCCCCGGCTGGGTGGTAGGGGGAGGTCCCCCAGGCGGTGGTAGGGGGAGGGGGTCCCCCAGTGGGGGGGAGAGGCTGCCCCAGGTTTGGTTAAAGGGGAGGTGGCCCCGGCTGGGTGGTAGAGGGGGGCGTGGCCCCCAGGCGGGGGTTTGGAAGAGGGGAGCTTTTGGGCCCCAGGCTGGGTGGAGGGGGGAGCGTGGCCCCCAGGTGGGGGGTTTAAAGGGGGAGTGTGGCCCCTAGGCTGGGTGGTAGAGGGGAGCGTGGCCCCCAGGCTGGGTGGTAGAGGGGAGCGTGTCCCCCAGGCTGGGTGGTAGAGGGGAGCGTGGTCCCCCATGCTGGGTGGGAAGAGGAACGTGACCCGCGGTAAAAAAAGGGGGGTGTGGCCCCCGGTGGGTGGTAGGGGGGGGAGCGTCCCTTCGGGTGGGGGGGTGGGGGGGAGCGTGGTCCCCCGGTGGGCGGTGGGAGGGGGAGCGTGTCCCCAGGTGGGTGGAGGGGGGAGTTTTTGGCCCTAGGTGGGGGGGGGGTGGGGGGGGAGCGTGGCCCCAGGGGGTTGTAGAGGGGAGCGTGCCCCCAGGTTGGGGGGGTAGGGGGAGGGGGGTTTTCCCCTCATGTGGGGGGAAGAGGAACGGACCCGCAGGTGGTAAAGGGGAGTGGGGCCCCCCAGGTGGGTGGTAGGGGGAGCGTTGGCCCCGGGGGTTTGGTAGAGGGGAGCGGTCCCCAGGTTGGGTGGTAAAAAGGGAGCGTGCCCCCCAGGGGGGTGGGGAGGGGAGGGGGCCCCCCTTTTGGGTGGGGGAGGAAGTGCCCCCGCAGGCTGGTAAAGGGGGTGTGGCCCCCCAGGTGGGGGGTAGAGGGGCGTTTTCCCCCAGTTGGGTGGTAGAGGGGAGCTTTTCCCCCAGGTTGGGTGGTGAGGGGAGGTGCCCCCCAGGCTGGGTGGTGGGGGAAAAGCGTGGCCCGCAGGGGGGGGAGACAAGGCCCGGGTGGGGCAACCACCCCCCCTGCAGCCGCCCAGGTGAGGAGGCTGTCCTCCAGGGGGGGAGACAAAGAGCCGGGTGGGGCAACAACCCCCCCAGCGCCCCCCGGGTGAGGGGAGCGTGTCCTCCAGGCTGGGGGAGACAAAGGGGGGGTGGGGCAACAAACGCCCGCAGCGCCCAGTCATCAAAATGGTGGGCAAAATTCCAACTTTTAAAATTCCTTTCGGGAAAAAACTTTTTGGGGTTTAAAAATTTATTTTAATACGTCAGAAGAAATGAGGGGAATATGTATACTGCTGTGAGGGGAAGTATGTAACTGCTGTGGGGGAAGGTTTTTTTTAAAATGTAAATGTGTGAGGGGATGTATATGCTGAGGGGAAGTTGTATACTGCTGTGGGGGATATGTTTTTGTGTGAGGGGAAGTATGTAAAATGCTGTGAGGGGATGTATACTGCTGGGGGAAAAGTAATTTTAAAAAATTTTTGTGGGGGAAGTTGTATTGCTTTGAGGGGAATATGTATCTGCTGTAAGGGAGATATATAAAAGCTGGAGGGGTGATATTGCTGTGGTGGGGTAGCTTTGTGGGGAGGTACTGTGTGGGGGGTGTGTGATTTCTCTGAGAGAAGTTGTATAATCCCCGTGAGAAAAGCCTTTTCTGTGATCAAGGTGTGAGAGTTAAAATTTAAAAAAAGAGAAGGTCTCTCCCCCCCCTTACTTCCTTAGCGACTGGCGCATCAAAAAAGCTCAAAAAAAATTCAGATGTTTGGGAGATATGGGAAGGAGGTAGGGGGGAGTGGAATGGTTGGCAGTGGATACAACTACTTCTATTTAGTACTGTTTCTATCTTAATATTGTGTTACTACAGTTTCACTAAAAGAACTTATGCTATCACAAAATCATTTGTTCCCTACTATTTTTGACTGTTGTCAATGGTGGCCCCGGTGTAGTTGTATACAACTCAAAAAAACTATTTCGATTTTATTTGTTGTTGTTACGGTGGTTTGCTGGGTTTGTGTGGCAAATTGCGGGGGTTGGGGAGGAGCGAGTGTACCAGGCAACATTTTTTCCTGTCCCCCCTTACTTTCCCTTTTCTTTGCTTATTATAATCGTTTTGTGTTTTTGACGTACAAAAAAGTGAGTGACCTAGCAAAATTGACTGGTAGATTTTTTTTTGATTTTAATATGGTATCCCGTAGCTCAATCGTAGCGCACTCAGCTCAAAGATAAAGGGCCGGGGGGGGTTTATCCCGGTCGGCTGGAAATTAAAGGGAAAGTTTCCTCAAGAACTGTGTCCCGTGTTCACCCCCTAGTAAAATGGGTACCGGGTGTTAGTGATGGTGTGGGTGCATCCCGGGCAAAATTGCCCAAATTTTCCCGGAAAGTCTGCATAACAAGCGGCTTTTTTTTAATGTAGCATGATGTAAAAGGGACTGTTACTTTTACTGTGCTTGTGAAATAAAGTTTTTTTTATATTATTATTATTAAAAACGTAGAAGGTGAAGACCCGGCAAATCCTGCCATAGGACTCCCAAAGGGTGCATTGAAAATCCTCACTTGTGTGTTTTACTATTTTGACCCCTAAGGGGGGGCTGCGTGGAAAGGGGCTCTTGATTTGGGGAAATTTGGGTCTGTGCTCCAATCCCCCGAATTAAGCCTGAAATTCTTTATCCTTCTCCCCTCAAGCGCGTTTAATCCCTTGGGTTTTTTGCGCCCCCTTTGATATTTTGAAAGGACAAGGTCAAGATATAAAGGTAGTTAACTCTGTTCTCTATAGTGTGTTTTTATTTTAAATTTTTACTGTTGATTTATTGAATTGTCACGTGTGGTTTTTTTCGTTTTTGAACCCTGCTGCATTTCTCTCCTCAATTATATATATATATTATATATTATATATATATTTTTAAAATATTTAAAAAATATAATATTTATATTTATTTTTATATTATATATATATATTTATGTCGTTTTCAGCATTTAGAGCTATTTGAGAATTTCGTTATATTTCCCAAAACGTATAATAACGTATAACAACGAATAATATCGTACAAAAGCTTACAAAAACGTATACAAGGAAATACTTATGTTGACATACCCATGTTGAGAAGTTGATGGTGTATGTACATGGTCAAGACACCTACCTGACGGTGGTGTCATGTTCGTGAGGAGACAGGAGAGACTGTGTCTCCTGACGGTACTGTCATGTTCGTCAGGAGACTGGAGAGAGACAGTGTCTCCCGACACGGATCATAGTTGCTGGTCACATACAGTTTGGTCTAGTACTACACGAGGGCTGTCTGTCTATCTGTCTGTCTCTCTTCTTCACCACCAATCAACAATAATATATAAAATACACATTAAACTCTCCTTGTATATACATCGACATATGCATCCCCTTGCTGTGTATATATCTGCGTGCTATTATTACTATTATTATTTTTATTAATATTAGTATTATTTTATTAGAATATTTATTAATTCGTCTTTTTATTGACAAAACAGTGTCGTGCTGCCTCGCGTATAAAATAAATTCCTTTACCGTAGTTCCCCCCCCCCCAAATACATTACCTTCCCTCCCCTGTAAACTCCCCTTCCTGCCACCGTGTCTCCCCCTCCCCGGACAGGAAGAGCCACCTAGCGTAAATGAGAGTGAACTATGTTCAGTTAGCCTGATACAATAGTCAACATTAATTACCAGTGATCACATTTTCCCTTTATTGTCCGGCATTGTCGTTGTCAGTCGCCCTAAATTGTCCGCTATAAATGGTTTCCTCTAATTGGCTTAACTGCGATAAATTGCCCTAAAAAAAAGATATATAATATATATAGAGAGCTGGTAACGGGGCTCCGAAAACATTGATTCTTCGCAGAAAATTTGGCGAAATAAAGGCAGTATGCTGGAACGTTAACTCTGTTTAAAACGGGAAATTACGGTCGATAAAACGAAGTTTGTTATTTTTTTTTTTTAATTTGTTGACCTTTTCGTTTTTTTAGAGTGATTTTTCCGTTATTGTGAAGATTGTTCTTGTAGGGTGGAGAGTAATGTAGAGTTATGGAGGATAACGTAGAGTTATAGAGGTTGATGTAGTTATAGAGGTTAATTATGGTAGTGTGTGGATGACGAGTAGATTATTCGTTTTGAAGTTAGATGTTAAACTGTTCTCTCTCTCTCTCTCTCTCTCTCTCTCTCTCTCCGTAACTGACAGCAGCATAACAATCATGAGGTTATATACAGCGAGTAGTGTGTATTTCTGTGTATATACACAGATCTGTATATTTACCGAGAGGTGTGTATCTCTTTGTATATAAACACAGAAGTGTATCTCTCAGTTTGTATACCTTGTCTTAGATAATATCCATATCTTAGATATTTTAGATAATAAGATATCTTAGATAACATATCTTAGACAATATCTATATTTTAGATATCTACGATATCTAGTGGTACACAGGTGACATGCAGCCTTTAAAGGACCCTCGTGTAGTCGATAGGCATCAAACCTAACAGGCCAGCTAACCCAGGTCTTGCATTTCCTAGAGTTACGACGTCTGTGAACTTAAAGTTAACCTAAGTTAACCTAAGCTAACCAACAAGAAGCTAACAGTACTGTTGTCCCGTGTGACTTATGTCTGATATCCAAGCTGATAATATGTTGCATGTTGACATATATGTATGTTGCGAGCCTAAGTACCACATACCTGTGTTGCAAGTGTATGCACGACATACATATGAGAGAGAGAGAGAGAGATGGTAAACACAGAATGGGAGATACAATATAAGAGAGACAATAAGTTTACCATGGAAGCAGAGAGGAAGGAAGCATCAAGTGTTACCATCAACTTATATATTACAAACATTACTAAGTTACTTGTTACGACACTTTAAACATCTGTAAACACTTCTTTCATAAACAGCTATAAACACGTGTTTCACAAATATCTGTAATTTAATCAGTGAGAAGCCTACCTGTGTGTGTGTGTGTGTGTGTGTGTGTGTGTGTGTGTGTGTGTGTGTGTGTTTGTGTTTTCAAGGGAGTCGAGACACAGCTCTTGGCCCCGCCTTTCAAAGTACCCAAACAGACATAGGCTGGCTCTTTTTTTTCTCTCCCCCCCTTCCTCCCTCCCTCTCTCCCCCTCCCTTTCTCTCTCTCTTCTCTCTCGAAGGCCCTGTCGTTTCTATACTTGAAACTGGGTATGGCCGTTTGCCATCATATGACGGCTTTATCGCTCCCCTGCACACGGATGTAATAAAATATTGTAAGATGAACACAAGTTATGTGTACGACTGTTACACCAAAGATCAACAGACAACAGATAGCTAAAGATCAACAGATAACGAACCAAACAAGACCAACAGACAACAGGTAACCAAGCAAGGTTAACAGACAACAGGCAACCAAACACGATCAACAGACAACAGGGAACCAAAAGAGGTTAACAGACAACAGGCAGCCTAAGCTCAACCGATAACAGAGCTTGACTAACAGAGAGAAACAGGAGCAACGGGTGGGGAGGAAGCTTGAGGCTGAGCATAACGGGATCAACAGGAAGAAAACCCTGTAAAAGTTGTGGAGGAGGAAACTTCTCCCTTCTAACCTCCCCAACAACCTTCCCACTATCCTCCCCACCTTCCCACCAACCTCCCTACCTCTCCACCAGCCTCATCTCCCCACCAACCTCCCCACCAACCCCCCCCAGTTTCAGGGTGAATATGATGCTGTCATTAAAGGATATAGCAGAGGCCAGGGAGAATATGATGCAATCTTCCTTGAATATGATGTATTTTGGCGGGATCATGACATTTTTGGAGGGAACATGATGTATTTTGGCGGGAACATCACATATTTTGGCGAGAATATGTATTTTGGCAGAACCTGACGTATTTTGGCGGGAGCATCACATATTTTGGCGGGAACATCACATATTTTGGAGGGAACATGACATTTTGGCGAGAATATGATGTATATTGAAGGGAACATGAAATTTGGGCGGGAATATGACGTATTTTGGCAAGAACATGACATATTTTGGCGGGAACATAACGTATTTTGGCGGAACATGATGTATTTTGAAGGGAACATGACATAGTTAAGCGGGAACATGATCTATTTCCCATGAAAAAAATCATGCATTTTGGCGGGAAAATGACGCAGTTTTGACCGCAATATGAGTCACACTTTTTTTTGACGAGGTCATGACGCATTGGGCATGACGCACACGACGCAAATGACGCAACATGACTGCTTTTTTTTTTGGCAAATCTGCAATATTTTTTTTTTTCGTTTTGGTCCAGAATTTCGATTATTGCAGCATAATTAATGGCGATATTTACGCCTGTAGCGAGTCATGTGTTTTGATATAAAATTTTTATTAACCAAATTATTAACCGAATGTTCATAATATGTTTAATATGTACAAATTGTTCCATCAGATTTAATAAATAATTTCCATAGGAGCAACACTTTAGCATTGTAACGGGAACAGACAGCACTGTTGACATTAACGGTGGGGGGGAAACGGTATCATCGGGGACAAGTAGAAGTGTGTACTACATCAACAGGAACAATGGTAGCCTAAGTTATATCAACAGGAACAACAGTTGTATAAGCTACATCAACAGGAAGAGCAACAGTAGCATAAGATACACCAGGAACAGCAACAGCAGCATAAGCTACATCAACAGGAAGAGCAACAGTAGCATAAGATACACCAGGAACAGCAACAGCAGCATAAGCTACATCAACAGGAACAACAACAGTAACATAAGTTACATCAACAGAACAACAGTAGCCTAAGCTACATCAACAAAAAAACAACAGTGGCACAAGCTACATAAAAAACGACAGAAGCATAAGTTACATCAACAGGAGCAACAGCATAAGCTACATCAACAGAACAACAACAGTAGCCTGAGCTACATCAGGAACAGTAGCATAAGCTACATCAACAGGATGAACAACAGTATCATAAGCTATATCAACAGGAACAACAACAGTAGCATAAGCTACATCAACAGGAACAGCAACAGTAGCATAAGCTAAAAAAAACATTTGTATTATTAACTAAAATACATGAACAGTAACACTCACAACAGCAACAGTAACACTCACAACAGCAACATAAACACTCACAACAGCAACAAAAACACTCACAACAGCAACAGTAACACTCACAACAGCAACAAAAACACTCACAAACAGCAACAGTAACACCTCACAACAGCAACAGTAACACTCACAACAGCAACAAAAACACTCACAACAACAAAAACACTCACAACAACAACAACAGTAACATTCCCAACAACAAAAACACAACAGCAACAAAAGCAAGCACAACAGCAATGTGGCTTCCTGAACAGCAATAGCCTCTCAAGAAAGTGGAGTTTTGAGACTTGCTGCACCAGCAACAGCAGTGTGCGGTCAGGCAGCAACACAGCATCAGCAACAGCAGTGTGCGGTCAGGCAGCAACACAGCATCAGCAACAGCAGTGTGCGGTCAGGCAGCAACACAGCATCAGCAACAGCAGTGTGCGGTCAGGCAGCAACACAGCATCAGCAACAGCAGTGTGCGGTCAGGCAGCAACACAGCATCAGCAACAGCAGTGTGCGGTCAGGCAGCAACACAGCATCAGCAACAGCAGTGTGCGGTCAGGCAGCAACACAGCATCAGCAACAGCAGTGTGCGGTCAGGCAGCAAACACAGCATCAGCAACAGCAGTGTGCGGTCAGGCAGCAACACAGCATCAGCAACAGCAGTGTGCGGTCAGGCAGCAACACAGCATCAGCAACAGCAGTGTGCGGTCAGGCAGCAACACAGCATCAGCAACAGCAGGTAGAACCAATAAAATAACAGCATCATTGTTTCACTGAGGGAATATGCAGCATTAGGATAAAATAACAGCAGCTGTGGAATTCAGGTCTTGTACAATATCAACAACAGCACTCGCAGCATTAGTTACTTAACGCATGCAGTGTAACAGCAACAGTAAATAAACAGCAACAACAGTAAAACAGCACATTTATTCTACAGTTTTGTAGTTTGAAAAACAGAAACAACAGCCCCATTGTAACGGTAATAATAGCAACACTAAGAACAGAAACATGAACAGCAACGACAGTAACATAACGGGAACAACAGGAACACCAGCAACAGTAAGAGTAGCAACTGAAAGAATGGCAGCAGCAGCTGTCAAAAAAAAAGAACAGCACAATGGCAGCGTGCAGATACGCAACGGCAGGAGGCGGAACAGGAAAAAGCAAAACAGTAACAGCAGAAAACAGTGGTAACAGCATGAAGTTAATGCAGCTGCGGCATCAGCAAAAAGAAGGAACTGCATCAGCAAGAGTAACAGCAGCAGCATCAGCAGCGCTGTGTCAGCACAGGCACAAACAGCAGCAGGAACAGCAGAAGAAATAAGTGGAACAGCGCTATAACAACAGCAAAAGCAAACGCAACAGCAACACCAACAGCAGCAACAGCAACACCACCAACAACAGTAGCAGCAGCAGCGGACAGCAAACAGCAAGGGGCGCTGTGTCGGTGCGGAGTTATACAGCAGAAAATGTAGGCTTGCTGTCCATTATGGAAAACACAGCACACTGGAACCGATAATGCTGTTAAAGGAGTTGTGTGGGTACCGCTCTCGATTTCCGCACCGCTGCAAACTTTTTGAATTTGAGGATGGAAAATAGTCTCAAAGTTGGTGGTCTTCTTTCTTGTAGGGCTGAAATGTGACAGTGGAATATTATATCTACCGCTGGAGGAAGAAGCTGTGGCCGGGGGTAGTGAAGGAGGAGGAACGGGAACAGACGAGATGAATAGGAGTAGAGGTGGTGGTAATAGTAGTACTAGTAGTAGTGGTAGTAGTGGTGGTGGTGGTAGTAGTAGTAGTAGTGGTAGAAGTGGTATTAGTAGTAGTAATAGTGGTTGTAGTAGTAGTGGTGGTGGTAATAGTAGTAGTAGTAGTAGTGGTAGTAGTAGTAGTGGTAGTAGTAGTAGTAATATAAGCCAAAAAGCATTATGGAAAGGACTCATAAACATCCATACTCTCGACCTCACTGATCTTTCTCACACACACACACAAGCACACACACACACACACACACACACACACACACACACACACACACACACACACACCACACACACACATACACACACACACACACACACACACCACACAACCACACACACACACACACACACACACATACACACACACATACACACACACACACACACACACACACACACACACAACACACACACACACACAACACACACACATACACACACATACACACACACACACACACACACACACACACAACACACACACACACATACACACACACACACACACACACACACACACACACACATACACACACACACACACACACACACACACACACACACACACATACACACACACACACACAACACACAACACACACAACACACAACCACACACAACACACACACACACACACACACACACACACACACACACACACACATACACACACACACAGAGAACTGGCAGGGAAGCCAGTTAATGAGATGATGGAATATGTAGCAACAAAATGCAAGGAGGCTGAGGAGAGGTTTGTACCCAAGGGTAACAGGAGTAATGAAAAAGCCAGGATGAGCCCATGGTTTACCCAAAGGTGCAGGGAGGCAAAAACCAAGTGTGCTAGGGAATGGAAGAAATATAGAAGGCAAAGGACCCAGGAGAATAAGGAGAACAGTCGTAGAGCCAGAAACGAATATGCACAGATAAGAAGGGAGGCCCAAAGACAATATGAAAATGACATAGCAGCGAAAGCCAAATCTGACCCGAAACTGTTGTACAGCCACATCAGGAGGAAAACAACAGTCAAGGACCAGGTAATCAGGCTAAGGAAGGAAGGAGGAGAGACAACAGGAAATGACCGTTTAAGTATGTGAAGAACTCAACAAGAGATTCAAAGAAGTGTTCACAGAGGAGGGCAGAAGGGACTCCAGAAAGACGGAGAGGTGGGGCACACCACCAAGTGCTGGACACAGTGCACACAACCGAGGAAAGAAGTGAAGAGGCTTCTGAGTGAGCTAGATTTCCTCAAAGGCAATGGGGCCAGATAACACTTCCCCATGGGTATTGAGAGAGGGAGCAGAGGCGCTATGTGTACCCCTAACAACAAAATTCAATACATCTATCGAAACAGGGAGATTGCCTGAGGCATGGAAGACAGCAAATGTAGTCCAATCTTTAAAAAGGAGACAGACATGAAGCACTAAAAATACAGACCAGTGTCACTGACATGTATAGTATGCAAATCATGGAGAAGATTATCAGGAGAAGAGTGGGGGAACACCTAGAAAGGAACGACTCATCAACAAACAGCCAGCATGGTTTCAGGGACGGGAAATCCTGTGTCACAAACCTATGGAGTTCTATGACATGGTGAAAAGCAGTAAGACAAGAGAGAGAGGGGTGGGTGGATTGCATTTTTTTGGACTGCAAGAAGGCGTTTGACACAGTTCCCCACAAGGGGATTGGTGCAAAAACTGGAGGACCAAGCAGGGGATAACAGGGAAGGAAATACAATGGATCAGGGAATACTTGTCAGGAAGACAGCAGCGAGTCAATGGTACGTGGCGAGGTGTCAGAGTGGGCACCTGTGACCAGCGGGGTCCGCAGGGGTCAGTCCTAGGACCAGTGCTGTTCCTGGTATTTGTGACGACATGACGGAAGGAATAGACTCTGAGGTGTCCCTGTTTGCAGATGACGTGAAGTTGATGAGAAGAATACACTCGATCGAAGACCAGGCAGAACTACAAAGGGATCTGGACAGGCTGCAGACCTGGTCCAGCAATTGGCTCCTGGAGTTCAATCCCACCAAGTGCAAAGTCATGAAGATTGGGGAAGGGCAAAGAAGGCCGCAGACGGAGTACAGTCTAGGGGGTCAGAGACTACAAACCTCACTCAAGGAAAAAGATCTTGGGTGAGTATAACACCAGGCACATCTCCTGAAGCGCACATCAACCAAATAACTGCTGCAGCATATGGGCGCCTAGCAAACCTCAGAACAGCATTCCGACATCTTAATAAGGAATCGTTCAGGACCCTGTACACCGTATACGTTAGGCCCATATTGGAGTATGCGGCACCAGTTTGGAACCCACACCTAGCCAAGCACGTAAAGAAACTAGAGAAAGTGCAAAGGTTTGCAACAAGACTAGTCCCCAGAGCTAAGAGGTAAGTCCTACGAGGAGAGGTTAAGGGAAATCAACCTGACGACACTGGAGGACAGGAGAGATAGGGGGGACATGATAACGACATACAAAATACTGAGGGGAATTGACAAGGTGGACAAAGACAGGATGTTCCAGAGATTGGACACAGTAACAAGGGGACACAGTTGGAAGCTAAAGACACAGATGAATCACAGGGATGTTAGGAAGTATTTCTTCAGCCACAGAGTAGTCAGTAAGTGGAATAGTTTGGGAAGCGATGTAGTGGAGGCAGGATCCATACATAGCTTTAAGCAGAGGTATGATAAAGCTCACGGCTCGGGGAGAGTGACCTAGTAGCGACCAGTGAAGAGGCGGGGCCAGGAGCTCGGACTCGACCCCCCGCAACCTCAACTAGGTGAGTACACACACACACACACACACACACACTCACACTCACACACAACACACACACACACAACACACACACACACACACACACACACACCACACACACACCACACTCACACACATACACACCACACACACACACATACACACCACACACACAACACACACATACATACACACACACACACTCACACACATACACACCACACACACACAACACACAACACACACACACACACACAACACACACACACACACACACACACACATACACACACACACACACACACACACTCACACACATACACACACACACACACACACACAACACACACCACACACACACACAACACACCCACAACCACACACACACACACCCAACAAACCACACACACCACACACCCCACACCACACACAACATACACAACACACCCACACACACACACACAACAACACAACACACACACAAACACACACACCACACCACACACAACACACAACACAACCACACACACACCCCACACACACCACACACACACATACACCCCACACAACACATAACACAACACACCACACACACAAACCCCCCAAACACACTACACAACACACACACACACCACACACAAATACACAACACCACACACACACACCACACACCACATACCCAAAAACACATACACACACACACACCCACACACACACACACCACATAAACACACACACACACATCACACACACACAACACACCACGCACATAATAGTGGACTGACGTACCCCCGGAAAATGATTGCATTTTGATAGACCCAAAAGTTTATCCAATTTTATTCGCATCCGGGGCTGGGCAAATGTGCATCCCCTAAATTTCCAAACGTCATATACTTTCCCAAACGTCTATAATTTCAACGTATATACATTTCCAAACGTCATATACTTTCCAAACGTCAATTTACTTTTCCAAAAACGTATTACTTTTCCAAACTTTCATATCTTTCCCAAAAACGTCATATACTTTCCCAAAAAGTCTATACATTTCCAAACGCTATACATTTAAAAGCGTCCACACATCACAACTCTTATACTCTTTTTTAAATGTTATTTACCGGCTGTTCCGCAACACCAGGCTGGTAGGTCCACACAACACCAGAGCATGGTAGGTCACAACAACACCAGAGCATGGTGCGTCACACAAAAAACCCCCGGCGGGTTTTAGCGTAAACACAACACCAGAGCTGGTAGCGTCACACAAAACCCGAGCTGGTAGCGTCACACCAACACCAGGCAGGGGTACGTCACACACAACATGGTTCCCCTTTATGTTGTTTTGGCATCTGAACACTTTGCTGCTGCGCTGCTGCCTCTTGGGTTATTTGTTAGGAAGGCTTCACTACCCATGCTCTGGCGTTTTATACTTATTTGGGTGTTATTCATGTTTGGGCGTGTTATTAAAATCTGGCAGTGCTTATCATGTTAGCAGTGCTTTTTTCATGTTGGCAGTGCTATATCATGTTTGGCAGTGCTATATCATGTTTGGCGTGCTATATCAGTTTGTCAGTGTTTTTATCATGTTGGCAGTCTTATCTGTTTGGAGTGCTATATCTGTTGGCAGTGCATATCATGTCTGAGTGCTTATATTTTTGGCGTCTTTATATGTCTGGCAGTGCTATATCATGTTTGGCAGTGCTTATATGTTTGCGTGCTTATCATGTTTGGCGGTTATCATGTTTGGCAGTGCTTTATCTTGTCTGGCATCCCCTAATCAGTTTGGCTGCTATTTCATGTCTAGCAGGCTTATCATGTCTGGCGTGCTTATCATATTGGCGTGCTATATGTTGGCAGTGTATACAGTTTGGCAGGTATATCTGTCTGGCAGTGCTATATCTGTTTGGCAGTGAATATGTCGGGAGGCTATATATGTTGGCGTGTATTCATGTCTGGCGTGCTTATCATGTTTGGCAGTGCATATCATGTTTGGCGTGTATATCATGTGGGGCAGTGCTTATATGTTTGGGGAAGTGTATATCATGTTGGGTGCTATATCTTTTTGGCAGGTTATCATGTTTGGCGTGTTTCTGTCTGCAGTGATATCAGCTGGCAGTGCTATATCATATCTGGCATGCTATTCATGTTTGGCAGTGTATATCTGTCTCGCAGTGTTTCCCCTGGTCTTGCTATCTAGCTTGCTTTTGGGTTTTTATCGATCGTTAGAGAGAGGAGGGGGGGGGAGAGGAAGAGTGGGGGAGAGAGAGAAGAGAGAGAGACTGATCCCCGACTGGTACCCTTTGATGCCGGCTTGGCCAATGACACTCTGACAGAACGGTGGCCCTTTTCCATGAAAAACCATCATTCAGTCCCAATTTTTAAAATTTGATTAATGATGATTGTTAGTGACCTGTTCACTTGTTCAACATTAAAAATATTACACACACCAAACTATCGAGTATTTTTTAAAGAATCGTTTTTTAATTTTTTCAAAGGGTATATTTATTATTTAATAATTTTTTTATATATATTATTTTATTTATATTAATTTTAAGGTAATATATTTTTTATTTTAATTTATATAATTTATAATTTTATTTATATATTTTTTTATATTATGATTTATATAATTTAATATATATTTTTAATATATTATATATAATATTTTTATATTATATATATTTTTAAAAATATATATATATATTTATAATATATATTCCCCTCATTATAAAATTAAAAATATAATATTTATGTATATTATATATTTATATATTATTATATATATATATATTTTATATATATATTATATATCTTTTTGTGTTTCAACGGGTTTTTCTGCATTTTGATATCCTTTTTTTTTTGTTTTCTTTTAGGTGCGTGTATTAATTTATACAGGGGGATTATTTATGCATGAGTATCACGCATTTTTTAATGTGTATGTTGAAAACCTAAAAAGAGGTTGCATACAGGGGGGTTTAAGTGATTTGGGCCAAAAACCTCATGCAAAATTTCAATGAATTTTTTACACTTTTTCCAAATTTTAAAAAATGGGTGGGATACCACTTGCTGTGACACCACTACCCCTTGCTGTGGACCACTACCTTGCTGTGCGCCATACCCCTTGTGTGGTGCCATATATTGTGTGGTGACCACTAACTTGCTGTGCGACCACCACACTTTCTGTATGACCCCTACCCCTTGCTGTGAGACCATATTGCTGTGGGCGACCACTCCATTTGTGGTGAACCCCTACCCCCTGCTGTGCGACCATACTATTTCTGTGGTGACCACTACTCTTGCTGTACGACCAACACAACTACACCACTACCTTGCTGGACACCCCAATAAATTGTTGGGACCACTACTACTTGCTTGTGCGACCCCTACACTTGCGTGGGAAAACCCCTTCTATTCTGGTGACCTACCCCTTGCTGTGACGACCACTACTTGCTGTGACGACCCCTACCCCTTTTTTGTGGGGACCATAACCTCTTTTAGCCCACTATACTTTCTGTGGTGACCCCTACTACTTGCTGTGACAAAACCCCTCCCTTGCTTTTGGTGCACTACTACTTGCTGTGATGACCACTACCACTTGCTGTGACGACCACTACTACTTGCTGTGACGACCACTACCACTTGCTGTGGTGACCACTACCACTTGCTGTGACGACCACTACTACTTGCTGTGGTGACCACTACCCCTTGTGTGACGACCTACTACTCGCTGTGACGACCATATACTTTCTGTGATGACCACTACCCCTTGCTGTGACGACCACTACTCTCGCGTGACGACCACTCCCCTTGCTGTGTGCCCACCCCTTGGTGCGACCCCTCTCTCGCTGTGACGACCACTACCATTCTGTGGTGACCATACACTTTCTGTGACGACCCTATCTTGCTGTGGTGACCCTACTACTTGCTGTGACGACCACTTCCATTGCTGTGACGCCATATACTTTTCTGTGGTGAAAAACTATACTTGTGTGCGCCCCCCCACCCCCTTGCTGTGACGACCACTACTACTTGCGTGGGGACCCCTACTACTTGTGTGACGACCCCTACCACTTGCGTGACGGGCCCCTATACTTTCTGTGATGAACCCCACCACTTGTGTGGTGACCATACCCCTTGTATGACGACCACTCCCTTCTGTGATGACCCTACCACTTGCTTGATGCCCTCTTGCTGTGGGGGACCACTTACTTGTGTGTGACCACTTCCACTTGCTGTGACGACCTACTTTGCTGTGACGACCCTACCATTGTGTGGTGCCATACCCCTTGCTGTGACGACCACTACTATTGTGTTGTGCCACTATCTTGCTGTGACGACCCCCTACCACTTGTGTGGGACCCCTCTTGCTGGACGACCCCCTACCCCTTGCTGTGGTGACACTACCTTCTGTGATGCCCCCTATACTTGCTGTGGTGCCACTACCCCTTGTGTGATGACCCTACCTTGCTGTGGTGACCCCTACCCCTTGCTGTGGGCCACTACCACTTGCTGTGGACCATACTACTTGTGTGGTGCCACTCCACTTGCTGTGGGGACCCCTACACTTGCTGGTCGACCCCTACATTGCTGTGGTGACCATACATTGCTGTGTTGGACCCTTACCCTTGCTGTGATGACCCTTTCCCCTTGCTGTGACGACCCTTACTTGCTGTGGTGAAAACTACTACTTGCTGGGTGACCACTACCCCTTGCTGTGACGACCCTACCACTTCTGTGATGCCACTACCACTTGCTGTGATGACCCTACTACTTGCTGTGATGACCACTACCCTTGCTGTGACGACCACTACTTTCTGTGGTGACCCCTACACTTTCTGGACGACCAACCCTTGCTGTGGGCGACCACTACCGCTTGCGGGACGACCCCTCACTTGCTGTGGTGACCACTACCACTTGCGTGACGACCAGTACCACTTGCGTGTGACCCTACCCTTTCTGTGAGACCCTACCACTTGCTGTGATGCACTCCACTTGCTGTGACGACCCTACCCCTTGCGTGATGACCCTCCATTGTTTTGACGACCACTACCATTGCTGTGACGCCGTACCACTTGCTGTGATGAATACCATTGCTGTGGGGGACCGTACCATTGCGTGATGACACTACCAATTGCTGTGCGACCCTACCCCTTGCTGTGGACATCCACTTGCTGTGACGACTTCTACCACTTGCGGATGCCACTACCATTGCTGTGGGCGCCACTACCCCTTGCTGTGACGACCCCTACCCTTGCTGTGTGAACATACCACTTGCTGTGACGACCCCTACCACTTGCGTGACGACCCAACCACTTGCTGTGATACCCTACCATTTCTGTGAGACCCCTACCACTTGCTGTGCGACCATACCCCTTGCTGTGACGACCCCCTACCCTTGCTGTGAGCCACTACCACTTGTGGATGGCACTCCACTTGCTGGTGACCCCTACACTTGCGTGACGCCCCTCCACTTGCTGGATGACCACTACCACTTGCTGGACGACCACTACCACTTTCTGTGACGCATCCACTTGCTGTGATGGCCCTACCCTTGTGTGATGACATCCACTTGCTGTGAGACCACACCACTTGTGTGATGACCCTACCCTTGCTTTGCGACCCCCACCCCTTGCGTGACGACCCCTACCATTTTCTGTGATGACCACTACCCTTGCTGGTACCACTTGGTTGGACGACCCCCTACCCCTTGCTGTGACGCCCTCCACTTGCTGTTGAGACCCTACCACTTGTGTGACGGACTCCATTTTCTGTGATGCTTACTCCTTGCCGTGACGCCATACCACTTGCGTGACGCCATACCACTTGCTTGTGACCCTACCACTTCTGTGAGACCACTACACTTGGTGTGATGACCACTACCCTTTCTGTGTGCACTACCCCCTTTTTGGCGACCACCCACTTTCGTGACAACCCCTACCTTACTGTGACGTCACTACCACTTTCTGTGAGCCCTACCACTTGCAGTGCGCCACTACCTTGCTGTGATGCCACACCATTGCTGTGAGCCACTACCCCCTTGCTGTGGTGACCAACCCCTTGCTGTGCGACCCCTACCACTTCTGTGAAACCTCCACTTGCTGTGTGACCCCTACACTTGCGGAGTGGCGCCACTACCACTTGGTGACGGACCACTACATTTCTGTGGTGACCCACCACTCCACTTGCGTGAGACCACTGCCCTTGCGGGTGACGACCACTACCACCCTACTCATCACCCCCACAACCCCACAAGACTGTGGTGCAATGATGAAGCTCGGGTAAGGTAGAGAGTGGGAGGGCAGGATGACAGGGAAGGGCCAGACTGGGTAAGGTTTAGAGGGGGGGGGGGGGCAGGGGAAGGGGTGTATTCTGGGGGTGTTTTTAGGGGTGTATCTGGGGTGTCTGTAGGGGGTATCCCGGGGTGTTTGTAGGGGTGTGTCTGGGGTGTCTGTAGGGGTGTATCCGGGGGGGTTTGTAGGGGTTTTTTCCCGGGGTGTTGTGGGGTGTTCTGTGGGGTCTGTGGGGTGTATCCGGGGGTTTTAGGAGGATCCCGGGGTGTTTGAGGGGGTATCCTGGGGTGTTTGTAGAGGTGTATCCCGGGGGTTTTTTTTAGGGGTGTTTCCGGGGGTTTGTAGAGGTGTTCTGGGTGTTGGGGGGTGTATCTGGGGTGTTTGTAGGGGTTTATCCCGGGGTGTTTGTAGGGCTGTATCTGGGGTGTTTGTGGGGGGTATCCCGGGGTGTTTTTTAGGGTTTATTGGGGTGTTTGTAGGGGTGTCCTGTGGGTTTGTGGGGTGTATCCCGGGGTGTTTGTTTGGGGTGTATCTGGGGGGTGTTTTTAGGGTGTATCTGGTGTGTTTGTAGGGGGTACCTGGGGGTTTGTAGGGGGTTTTTCCTGGGGTGTTTGTTTTTGGGTGTATCCTGGGGTGTTTTTAGGGGGTTCCCGGGGTGTTTTTGGGGTTTATCCTGGGGGGTTTGTAGGGGTGTTCCTGGGGTGTTTGTGGGGTGTTTTCCCGGGGTGTTCCTGGGGTTTTTTGTGAGGTGTTCCTGGGGGTGTTTGTAGGGGTGTATCCTGGGGTGTTTGTAGGGGGGTTCCCGGGGTGTTTGTAGGGGTGTATCTGGGGGTTTTTTGGGGTGTATCGGGTGTTTGTAGGGGTGTTTCCTGGGGTGTTTGTAGAGGGGTATCCTGGTGTGTTGTAGGGGTTTTTTTCCTGGGTGTTTGAGGGGTTTATCCCGGGTTTTTGTAGAGGTGTGTCTTGGGGGTTTTTGGGGTGTATCCCGGGGTGTTTGTAGAGGTGTATCCCGGGGTGTTTTTAGGGTTTTATCCTGGGGTTTTTTAGGGGTGTATCCTGGGGTTTTTTTGTTTGAGGTGTATCCCGGGGTGTTTTTAGGGTGTATCCCGGGGTGTTTGTAGGGGTGTATCCTGGGGTGTCTGTAGGGGTGTATCTTGGGGGGGTTTTTTAGGGGGTATCCTGGGGGGTGTTGTAGGGGTGTATCCTGGGGGGTTTGTAGGGGGGTTTCCTGGGGGTTTGTAGGGGTGTATCCCGGGGTGTTTGTGGGGTTTATCCCGGGGTGTTTGTGAGGTGTATCCCGGGGTGTTTGTAGGGGTGTATCCCGGGGTGTTTGTAGGGGTGTATTAGGGTGTTGAGGGGTTATCTGAGGTGTTTGAGGGGTGTGTCCTGGGGGGGTCTGTTGGGGGTTCCCGGGGTGTTTGTGGGGTGTTCCCGGGGGTGTCTGTAGGGGTTTTTTCTGTGGTGTCTGTAGGGGTGTATCCTGGGGTGTTTGTAGGAGTGATCCTGGGGTGTTTGTGGGGTGTTCCTGGGGTGTTTGTAGAGGTTATCCGGGGTGTTTTAGGGGGGTTTTTCCCGGGGTGTTTTTTAGAGGTGTATCCGGGGTGTTTTTAGAGGTGTATCTGGGGGGGTTTGTAGGGGTTTATCCCGGGGGTTTGTAGAGGTGTATCCTGGGGTGTTTGTAGGGGTGTATCCGGAGTGTTGTAGGGTGTATCCTGGGGGTTTGAGGGGGGATTTGGGGTTTTGTTGGGGTGCCTGGGGTGTTTGTAGAGGGTATCCGGGGTGTTTGTGAGGTGTATCCTGGGGTGTTTGTTGGGGGTACCTGGGGTGTTGTAGGGGTGTATCCTGGGGTGTTTATAGGGTGTATCCGGGGTGTCTGTAGGTGTGTATCCTGGGGGGTTTGTAGGGGGTGTTCCCGGGGTGTTTTTAGGGGGGGTATCCGGGGTGTTTTTTAGGGGGTTTTTCCTGGGGTGTTTGTAAAGGGGGTATCCTGGGGTGTTTTTAGGGGGTGTCCCGGGGTGTTTTGTAGAGGTTATCCGGGGTGTTTTTTAGGGGGTATCCTGGGGTGTTTTGGGGTGTTTGTAGGGGGGTATCCCGGGGGGTCTGTAGGGGTTTTATCCCGGGGTGTCTATAGGGGTGTATCGGGGTGTATCCTGGGGTGTTTGTAGGGGTTTTCCTGGGGGTTTGTAGGGGGGTATCCCGGGGTGTCTGTAGGGGTGTTCCTGGGGTTTTTTTGTGGGGTGTATCCCCGGGGTGTTTGTGGGGTTTATCCTGGGTGTTTGTGGGGGTTCCCGGGGTGTTTGTAGGGGGTATTGGGGTGTTTGTAGGGGTGTATCCTGGGGTGTTTGTAGGGGGTATCCCGGGGTGTTCGTTAACAAAAAAATTGAAAAATCATCGTAAAAATTTAATAATTGTAAAAAATTTACCTTTCTTTACAAATCAGTGTTTCCCTTAGGGGTTTATAAATCTGTTCAACAAAGTTTTCTAGACTAATGTTGACATTGAACACTTCTGGGGTGAAAAGGGGCTGCTGGGGCTGGTTTTAAATCGATCCGTCGACGTTGTCTCTTGGCTTGTACGTTTGAGGGTGTGGCTGTTTCCCCCCCCCCTACCCTAGGGAGGCGAGGTTAGGGGGGGGGGAGGGGGGGGGAGAGAAGGAACGGGAAGGGAGGGGGGTTGCTCAAGTTGCTCTCCCTCTATCCCTCAGACTTCCCCAGTCCTCTCCCTCACGCCCCCCTCCCCCACTTTCCCCAAACCCCTTTCGGAAAAATTGAGAGAGAAAAACAGAGAGAAAAAGAGTGAGAAAAAAAGGGGAGGAAAGAGGAAGGGGTTTGCTAAATCGGGCTTTCTGCTGATTATCTTGTTGTCTTTTTAAATGGGGTTGCTATTATTCAGACAGTGAAGCAAGGTAAAGAAGCAGAAAGGGTCTCTTCCCCCCCTTATGGCCCCCCTCATGAAAAAAGGGGGAAAAAAAAAGAAGGAACCGTTTAGTTCCCGAGTCCCCCACATGCAGGTTGTGCAGTCTAACCACCAGGAGTCTACCCGGGGTCTACAGGGGTCTACCAGGAGTCTACCAGGAGTTCCTGGAGTCTACCTGGAGTCTACCTGGAGTCTACCTGGAGTCTCCTGGAGTTACCCGAGAAGAGGGAGCAAGGAGTCCCCAGGTCCCAGGTTAACCCCCCCCCCACCCCCCACCCAAGGAAAAAAAAATTTTATAATGTTTTAGAGTGAAGACAAACAAAAAAAAAATGGCCAAAGGGAAATCCTTTTATTTTTTTAATATAAAGGTAAAATGGAGCTTTATGAATTGGTGTTGGCCGAGCAACATGTTTCCTGCTTATAATGGTGGTGGCAAACAAGCAGTGGAAGGCGAGGTAAAACGCCAGCCAGCAACAGGTAGTTAGAAATGTTATGAATTTCCCCCAGGTTGAGATTTAAGACACTGTTTAACAGTTTGGTATCTTTATTGTTGAAAACGTTTCGCCCTCACGGTAGACTTCTTCAGCAAATGCAGATGAGAAAGATGGTAGGGAGCAGGAAGTATGGGGAGGTAAAGATTATCTATATCTCAAACCCTTAGAGAAGTAGTCTGAGGTGGTCAGTCCCTCAGCCTGGAGATGATTTTTTGCTCCTGGTTGGAACGTTTTGAAGCTGAAGCATGAGAAAGGGTCTTTAAATACTGTCGATGGTGAGGGGGCGATCTCAAAGACGTGCAGGGGGGCGGGATTCCTTAGTGAAGCAGGAAGCAAGAATTGAGGGCCATCAGAAGCCTATGTCCCATCAAGGCGGTCCCCTTTGGGATCCAACCCCTTCCACCGTAATAGTAAGAGATGAAGTTTCCCAAAAATAAACATAGACAAATGTTGCACAGGTTTTTCTTCACGCAATTGTCGGTATTGTTTCCCTTTTCAAAAAAAACTGGTTGCAAAAGTTGAGTTGTGTGTTTATGATTTTTGATAATTTTTGATAGATGGTGTTGTGGGTGTGGGTTTTTGATGAAAGTTGACGAAGTTGATAGTTGGTGTTTGTGTGTGTGTGTTTAGAAGTGTTGATTTGAGAGTTGTGAGTGTGTGTGTGGTTGTGAATGTTGAGAATGTTGATAGTTGGGGTTTGTGTGTTGTGTTGAGAAGTGTTTAGTTGGAGTTGTGAGTGTGTGTGGTGTTGATGAATGTTGACGAATGTTGATAGATGAGTGTTGTGTGTGTGTGTGTTGATGAATGTTGACGAATGTTGATAGCCGAGTGTTGTGTGTGTGTGTGTGTGTGTGTGTGTGTGTGTGTGTGTGTATTGACGAGTGTTGATAGTTAAGTGTTCTGAGTAAATCTAACCTTAAGAACAAATAAAAGAAAGCAAAAACAAAACGAGAACATAAAAAACCGACAGGAATAAACCAAACGTAAAACAAACCCTTGACCTAAACCATTTATTTTGTCTTGGCAGGTGAGGGGGGGGGGAGGGCGGAGAGGGGTGGTGGGGGTTGGTGGGAGAGGGAATATTACCCACAGGAAACGACCTCTCTATTTCCCCCTCCCGCTCCCCCCTCCCCCACATCCATTTCTCCCCCCCCTGAAAATCGTAACTAAAAAAAAAATATGTTACACTGGAGAGAAATATATATATATGGAGCGTAAAAATGTGAACTGGAAGAGGCGATTTCCCGCCCAGGAAATTGCGACGTAGGGGAGAGTGAGGGCGCAGCTAGGGGAGAATGGGAATGGTGGGCGGGGGAGAAGGTGAGTGGGCGGGGAGGGAGGGGGGGTTATGTAGAGGACGGGGGAGGGGGAGTAGGAGTCGTTGGGGGGGGAATGAAAGGGAGTGATGGAGGAATAATGTAGAGGGGTGGGGGGAAATAAGAGTGATGGGGTGGTTATGGGGAGAATGGGAGAGAGGTGGGGAATGTGTGACCGGGGGGGGGGATATAAGAGTGGCGGGGAGAGAGAGGGAAAGCAAGAAGGGGAAATAAATAAGGGAACACAGTGAGAGAAAAAGAAAACTGAACTATTGCTGTCATGATCTTCCTGGACCATTGTTTATGGTCCACCTGGACCATTGTTATGGTCCACCTGGACCATTGTTATGGTCCACCTGGACCATTGTTATGGTCCACCTGGACCATTGTTATGGTCCTACCTGGACCATTGTTATGGTCCACCTGGACCATTGTTATGGTCCACCTGGGCCATTGTTATGGTCCACCTGGACCATTGTTATGGTCCACCTGGACCATTGTTATGGTCCACCTGGACCATTGTTATGGTCTACCTGGACCATTATTATGGTCCACCTGGACATTGTTATGGCCCACCTGGGCCATTGTTATGGTCCACCTGGACCATTGTTATGGTCCACCTGGACATGTTATGGTCCACCTGGACCATTGTTATGGTCCACCTGGACCATTGTTATGGTCCACCTGGGCCATTGTTATGGTCTACCTGGGCCATTGTTATGGTCTACCTGGGCCATTGTTATGGTCTTCCTGGACCAGTATTATGGTCTACCTGGACCATTGTTATGGTCTGCCAGGGCCATTGTTATGGTTTACCTGGACCATTATTATGGTCTACCTGGGCCATTGTTATGGTCTACCTGGACCATTGTTATGATCTACCTGGACCATTATTATTGTTATGGTCTTGCTGGACCATTATCACATCCCATTCCCTTCCCTTCCGCACAACCTTCTCCCTCCCCCTTCTTCCCCTCTCTCGTCTTCCCTTTCTCCCCTCCCTCCTCTTTCCTTTCTCCCCTCCCTCCTCTTTCCTTTCTCCCCTCCCTCCTCTTTCCTTTCTCCCCTCCCTCCTCTTTCCTTTCTCCCCTCCCTCCTCTTTCCTTTCTCCCCCCCCTCCTCTTTCCTTTCTCCCCTCCCTCTTTCCCTTTCTCCCCGCCCCTCTCCTTCTCCCCTCCCTTCTCTTCCCTTTCTCCCCTCCCTCTCTTCCCTTTCTCCCCTCCCTCTCTTCCCTTTCTCCCCTCCTTCTCTTCCCTTTCTCCCCTCCCTCCTCTTCCCTTTCTCCCCTCCCTCTCTTCCCTTTCTCCCTCCCTCTCTTCACTTTCCCCTCTCCCTCTCTTCCCTTTCCATTTTCCCCACATCTCCCCACCTTCATTCTCTCCCAGTTCTGTCCCCCTTTCCCTTTCTTCCCCCCTCTCCCTTCCCCTCTCCTATATTTCCCCCTCTTGCAATCCTCCCTCCCCCTCCCTTAATCTCACGTTAACACTATGGGTAAATCAAATAAGGTCGATTCTTAATTGCAATATCACTGAAGCTTAAACCTAATATCCCTTAATGTGTTCCTCCACGTTGATGAGAAGATGTCTGCCACGGTGCACCTCTTATTGTCACGGTGCACCTCTTATTGTCACGGTGCACCTCTTATTGTCACGGTGCACCTTATTGTCACGGTGCACCTCTTATTGTCACGATGCACCTTATTGTCACGGTGCACCTCTTTTTGTCACGGTGCACCTCTTGTCATGGCGCACCTTATTGTCACGGTGCACCTCTTGTCACGGTGCACCTCTTATTGTCACGGTGCACCTCTTATTGTCACGGTGCACCTCTTATGGTCACGGTGCACCTTATTGTCACGGTGCACCTCTTATTGTCACGATGCACCTTATTGTCACTGTGCACCTTATTGCCACGGTGCACCTCTTTTTGTCACGGTGCACCTCTTGTCATAGTGCACCTTATTGTCACGGTGCACCTCTTATTGTCACGGTGCACTTCTTATTGTCACGGTGCACCTCTTATTGTCACGGTGCACTTCTTATTGTCATGGTGCACCTCTTATTGTCACGGTGCACCTCTTATTGTCATGGTGCACCTCTTATGGTCACGGTGCACCTCTTATGGTCACGGTGCACCTCTTATGGTCACGGTGCACCTCTTATTGTCACGGTCCATCTCTTATGGTCCCAGCGCACCTCTTATTGTCACGGTGCACCTCTTATTGTCACGGTGCACCTCTTATGGTCACGGTTCACCTCTTATGATCACGGTGCACCTCTTATGGTCACGGTGCACCTCTTACGGTCACGGTGCACCTCTTACGGTCACTGTGCACCTCTTATTGTTACGGTGCACCTCTCATTGTCACGGTGCACCTCTTACGGTCACGGTGTACCTCTTATTGTCACGGTGCATCTCTTATGGTCACAGTGCACGTCTTATTGTCACGGTGCACCTCTTATTGTCACGGTGCACCCCTTATGGTCACGGTTCACCTCTTGTGATCACGGTGCACCTCTTATGGTCACGGTGCACCTCTTACGGTCACGGTGCACCTCTTACGGTCACTGTGCGCCTCTTATTGTCACGGTGCACCTCTCCTTGTCACGGTGCACCTCTTATTGTCACGGTGCACCTCTCATTGTCACGGTGCACCTCTCATTGTCACGGTGCACCTCTTATTGTCACGGTGCACCCCTAATGGTCACGGTCGACCTATTATAGTCACGGTGCACCTCTTACGGTCACGGTGCGCCTCTTATTGTCACGGTGCACCTCTTTTTGTTACGATGCCCCTTTTATTGTCACTGTTCACCTCTTATTGTCACGGTACACCTATTCTTATGTGCACCTCTTATTGTCGCAGTGCACCTCTTATTGCCACGGTGCACCTCTTAATGTCACGATACACCACCTCTTTTTGTCACGGTACACTTATTGCCCCGTTATATCTCTTATTGTCACGGTATACCTATTGTCACGGTACACTTATTATTGTCACGGTAAGCCTACTGTTGTCGCGGTACACCTGTTGTCACGGTACACCTCTTATTGTCACGGTACACGATATCACACTGTTGTCACCCCGTGTATACTCATAACTCATTGTTTGAGAGGTAATTAGCTCACAGTAATTAAAAATAATTGATGCTTAATGAACCTTGCCTTCATACGCTCGTGGAAGCACTAAATCCGTAGGTGGGTTAGCCAATGGAGAGGGTTTAAAACCTATCTACCGCGCCTCACCTTTCCTTAGTGTCCGCATCGAGATGTGTGGCGTTATTTTTGATGGTTCAGTCCTCGAGGTCAGCGAAGCGCTCTTGTTCCAAGGAACTGAAGCTCCCCCTCTTCCCTTCCCCTCGAATCAAACATCGCCTGTCATTCCCAGAACGCTTTGCGACCCTTACGTGTTTGGCGCTTCATCCCCGTGACTGCGATCGCTTGGAAGTGAGGTTTGTTGAGATATGGTTGAGACAGTACCAGCGGCCACAGCCACAACTGCAGTAACAACCACAGCTGCAGTAGCAACCACAAATGCAGTAACAATCACAACTGCAGTAACAATAACTGCAGTAGCAACCACAACTGCAGTAACAACCACAACTGCAGTAACATCCACAACTGCAGTAACAACTGCAGTAGCAACCACAATAACTGCAGTAACAACCACAATAACTGCAGTAACAACCATAACTGCAGTAGCAACAACAATAACTGCAGTAACAACCACAACAACTGCAGTAACAACCACAACAACTGCAGTAGCAACAACAATAACTGCAGTAACAACAACTCGACACACATACTGCAGTAACAACCACAACAACTGCAGTAGCAACCACAATAACTGCAGTAACAACCACAACAACTGCAGTAACAACCACAACAACTGCAGTAACAACCACAACAACTACAGTAACAACCACAACAACTGCAGTAACAACCACAGCAACTAGAGTAACAACCACAACAGCAGTAGCAACCACAACAACTGCAGTAACAACCACAGTAACTGAAGCAACAACCACAACTGCAGTAACAACCACAATAACTGCAGTAACAACCACAGCAACTAGAGTAACAACCACAACTGCAGTAACAACCACAATAACTGCAGTAACAACCACAGCAACTAGAGTAACAACCGCAACAGCAGTAGCAACCACAACTGCAGTAACACCCACGATAACTGTAGTAACAACCACAACTGCAGTAACAACCACAACTGCAGTAACAACCACAACAACTGCAGTAACAACCACAACAACTGCAGTAACAACCACAACTGCAGTAACAACCACAACAACTGCAGTAGCAACCACAACTGCAGTAACAACCACAACAACTGCAGTAGCAACCACAACAACTGCAGTAACAACCACAATAACTGCAGTAACAACCACAACTGCAGTAACAACCACAACTGCAGTAACAACCACAACTGCAGTAGCAACCACAACTGCAATAACCACAACTAGAGCAAGAAGCACAGTAACTGCAGTAATAACCACAACAACTGCAGTAACAACTGTAGTAACTGCAGAAACAACCACAACTGCAGTAACAACCACAACAGTTGCAATAACAATCACAACTAGAGTAACAAGCACAATAACTGCAGTAACAGCCACAACAAATGCAATAACCATAACTAGAGTAACAACCACAACTACAACAAGTATAGTAACAACTACGACAGCTACAGTAAAATCCACGGCAACCACAGTAGCAACCACAATAATGACATGCACAGTCACAATATCAACCACAACAAAAACAAGAATAGCAACCCAACAATAGCAACCACGACAACTACAACAATAGCAACCACAATAGCTGCAATAACCACAACTACAGAAACGTCAGTAAAATTAAACAGAGCTACTGTATTAACTACAACAGCAACAACCACTGCAGTAACAATAACAACTATCTCTGAGGGATGGTGGTTGATCTCAGTATATTATGATAATCATAATTAATTTATACTGAAAATGATTACAGCTGAAGTGCTGACAATAGAACACAGTCTATCCATACTGTTGGCAGAATAGATCAACACAGGTTAAAATGCTTGGCCAGGAGCTACGAATCGACGCTTAGAAACATTACGTACTTAGACGGAGGTTTAAGATAGGTATGAAATTGCTAGGGGTAAGCCCAGTCACGTCCAATGAAAAGCGGGACATTTGAGCTGTGACTCGACCCCTGAGAACGCAAACAGGTAAAGCAAACACACAGCTTTAAGAACAGGTATGAAGAGGAATGAGGCTGAGAGGTAATGAAATATAACCAAGGAATTTGGAGTACGTTTAGCGTCACTTGAAGTACCTGTATAACACGAGTAATATGTGCAAGCTGATGTTTGTGTTGCAGGGAGGGAGGAGGGTGGGGAAACGAGGAAGAGGCGTGCAGGTGGAGGAGAGAAGTAGTGAGAGTAGCAATGGGAAAGAATGTCTTCAGTAACTGGAGAAGAAGAGAGTAATGTTTAGAAGTGCAACTCTAGACGAAGATAGACGTAGGAGGGAGTGTAGAGGAGCAAGGTGAGGGAGTGTAGAGGTGCAAGGTGAGGGAGTGTAGAGGTGCAAGGTGAGGGAGTGTAGAGGAGCAAGGTGAGGGAGTGTAGAGGTGCAAGGTGAGGGAGTGTAGAGGTGCAAGGTGAGGGAGTGTAGAGGTGCAAGGTGAGGGAGTGTAGAGATGCAAGGTGAGGGAGTGTAGAGGTGCAAGGTGAGGGAGTGTAGAGGTGCAAGGTGAGGGAGTGTAGAGGTGCAAGGTGAGGGAGTGTAGAGGTGCAAGGTGAGGGAGTGTAGAGATGCAAGGTGAGGGAGTGTAGAGGTGCAAGGTGAGGGAGTGTAGAGATGCAAGGTGAGGGAGTGTAGAGATGCAAGGTGAGGGAGTGTAGAGGTGCAAGGTGAGGGAGTGTAGAGGTGCAAGGTGAGGGAGTGTAGAGGTGCAAGGTGAGGGAGTGTAGAGGTGCAAGGTGAGGGAGTGTAGAGGTGCAAGGTGAGGGAGTGTAGAGGTGCAAGGTGAGGGAGTGCAGAGATGCAAGGTGAGGGAGTGTAGAGGAGCAAGGTGAGGGAGTGTAGAGGTGCAAGGTGAGGGAGTGTAGAGGTGCAAGGTGAGGGAGTGCAGAGATGCAAGGTGAGGGAGTGTAGAGGTGCAAGGTGAGGGAGTGTAGAGGTGCAAGGTGAGGGAGTGTAGAGGTGCAAGGTGAGGGAGTGTAGAGGTGCAAGGTGAGGGAGTGTAGAGGTGCAAGGTGAGGGAGTGCAGAGATGCAAGGTGAGGGAGTGTAGAGATGCAAGGTGAGGGAGTGTAGAGGTGCAAGGTGAGGGAGTGTAGAGATGCAAGGTGAGGGAGTGTAGAGGTGCAAGGTGAGGGAGTGAAGAGGTGCAAGGTGAGGGAGTGCAGAGATGCAAGGTGAGGGAGTGTAGAGATGCAAGGTGAGGGAGTGTAGAGAGTGCAAGGTGAGGGAGTGTAGAGGTGCAAGGTGAGGGAGTGTAGAGATGCAAGGTGAGGAGTGTAGAGTGCAAGGTGAGTGAGTGTAGAGATGCAAGGTGAGGGAGTGTAGAGGTGCAAGGTGAGGAGTGCAGAGATGCAAGGTGAGGGAGTGTAGAGATGCAAGGTGAGTGAGTGAGAGATGCAAGGTGAGGAGTGTAGAGGGCAAGTGAGGAGTGCAGAGATGCAAGGTGAGGGAGTGTAGAGATGCAAGGTGAGTGAGTGTAGAGATGCAAGGTGAGGGAGTGTAGAGGTGCAAGGTGAGGGAGTGAGAGAGCAAGGTGAGGGAGTGTAGAGGTGCAAGGTGAGTGAGTGTAGAGATGCAAGGTGAGGGAGTGTAGAGATGCAAGGTGAGGGAGTGTAGAGGTGCAAGGTGAGGGAGTGTACAGGATGCAAGGTGAGGGAGTGTAGAGTTGCAAGGTGAGGGAGTGTAGAGATGCAAGGTGAGGGAGTGTAGAGGTGCAAGGTGAGGGAGTGTAGAGGATGCAAGGTGAGGGAGTGTAGAGATGCAAGGTGAGGGAGTGTAGAGGTGCAAGGTGAGGGAGTGTAGAGGGCAAGGTGAGGGAGTGTAGAGGATGCAAGGTGAGGGAGTGTAGAGATGCAAGGTGAGGGAGTGTAGAGGTGCAAGGTGAGGGAGTGTAGAGGAGCAAGGTGAGGGAGTGTAGAGGTGCAAGGTGAGGGAGTGTAGAGAGTGCAAGGTGAGGGAGTGTAGAGGTGCAAGGTGAGGGAGTGTAGAGGTGCAAGGTGAGGGAGTGTAGAGGTGCAAGGTGAGGGAGTGTAGAGAGTGCAAGGTGAGGGAGTGTAGAGGTGCAAGGTGAGGGAGTGTAGAGGTGCAAGGTGAGGAGTGTAGAGGTGCAAGGTGAGGGAGTGTAGAGGTGCAAGGTGAGGAGTGTAGAGGTGCAAGGTGAGGGAGTGTAGAGGTGCAAGGTGAGGGAGTGTAGAGGTGCAAGGTGAGGGAGTGTAGAGGTAGCAAGGTGAGGAGTGTAGAGGTGCAAGGTGAGGGAGTGTAGAGTGCAAGGTGAGGGAGTGTAGAGGTGCAAGGTGAGGGAGTGTAGAGGTGCAAGGTGAGGAGTGTAGAGGATGCAAGTGGGAGTGTGAGGTGCAAGGTGAGGGAGTGTAGAGGTGCAAGGTGAGGGAGTGTAGAGGTAGCAAGGTGAGGGAGTGTAGAGGTGCAAGGTGAGGGAGTGTAGAGGAGCAAGGTGAGGGAGTGTAGAGGAGCAAGGTGAGGGAGTGTAGAGGTGCAAGGTGAGGGAGTGTAGAGGTGCAAGGTGAGGGAGTGTAGAGGTGCAAGGTGAGGGAGTGTAGAGGTGCAAGGTGAGGGAGTGTAGAGATGCAAGGTGAGGGAGTGTAGAGGTGCAAGGTGAGGGAGTGTAGAGATGCAAGGTGAGGGAGTGTAGAGATGCAAGGTGAGGGAGTGTAGAGGTGCAAGGTGAGGGAGTGTAGAGGTGCAAGGTGAGGGAGTGTAGAGGTGCAAGGTGAGGAAGTGTAGAGGTGCAAGGTGAGGGAGTGTAGAGGTGCAAGGTGAGGGAGTGTAGAGGGGCAAGGTGAAGGAGTGTAGAGGGGCAAGGTGAAGGAGTGTAGTGTAGAGGGGCAAGGTGAGGGAGTGTAGAGGGGCAAGGTGAGGGAGTGTAGAGGTGCAAGGTGAGGGAGAATAGAAGCGTAAGATGAGGGAGTATTGAGGGGAAGTCTCCTCCCATCTCATCATCTCCCCCCCCCTCTCCTCAGCCTCACAATTACACCTCTCGCTTCCCATCTCCCTCCTTCGCTCTCTAACCAGAATAACACACACAAACCAAGTACTTCCCTTCACCCCCATTCCCTACACCCATTCTCACATAAACTCTTCCTCTCTTCCCACTATTCCTAACACTGCCACTTCTTATCCCTCTCCCTCCCATGTTGTATACACTACTACTCTCTTCTACTCACCCTCCTTCAGAAGCCACCCACAGTACCAGAACTCCCATCATAAAGTGAACGATAAATGTATCAGTGTGTGGAACACAAATGCAGATTGAATCCCAAACAAAAGTGATGAGTTTTATGACAGAGTAGCAGAGGAGCAGCCAGATATTATGGCTATCACAGAGACAAGACTTTCTGGAATGATAGCCAGTGCATTATTCCCAGAGGGGCACCTTACTGTGAGAAGTGTGAGAGCGGAGGAGGAGGAATGGTGACAGTAATGGTAAGACGACCCTGACGCTTGGTCACCTTAATGGGGTGGTGAGGTTTGAATCGTGAGGTTGTGCGTTTCAGGGAGGCATAGAACTCTTTGCAAAGGGTGCTTGCTTGACTAAGACTCCAGAATCGCCTTTTTTCATAAATGGCGGGAACATTTCCTCTTTGTATAAATTTGTTGACACAGACAAAAACACTGAACATAATACAAAGCTCGATGAGTACGAGCGCACGCACGCACACACACCACACACACACACACACACACACACACACACACACACACACACACACACACACACACACACACACACACACACACACACACACACACACAACACACACTCCACACCCCTGCAACCACAAATAGGTGAGTACACACACTCACACACTCACACACACACACACACACACACGCAAACACACACACACACACACACACACACACACACACACACACACACACACACACACACACACACACACACACACACACACACACACACACACACACACACACACACACACACACAAAGGGATCTGGACAGGCTGCACACCTGGTCCAGCAATTGGCTCCTAGAGTTCAATCCCACCAAGTGCAAAGTCATGAAGATTGGGGAAGGGCAAAGAAGATCGCAGACGGAGTACAGTCTAGGGGGCCAGAGACTACAAACCTCACTCAAGGAAAAAGATCTTGGGGTGAGTATAACACCAGGCACATCTCCTGAAGCGCACATCAACCAAATAACTGCTGCAGCATATGGGCGCCTAGCAAACCTCAGAACAGCATTCCGACATCTTAATAAGGAATCATTCAGGACCCTGTACACCGTGTACGTTAGGCCCATATTGGAGTATGCGGCACCAGTTTGGAACCCACACCTAGCCAAGCACGTAAAGAAACTAGAGAAAGTGCAAAGGTTTGCAACAAGACTAGTCCCAGAGCTAAGAGGTATGTCCTACGAGGAGAGGTTAAGGGAAGTCAACCTGACGACACTGGAGGACAGGGGAGATAGGGGGAACATGATAACGACATACAAAATACTGAGAGGAATTGACAAGGTGGACAAAGACAGGATGTTCCAGAGATTGGACACAGTAACAAGGGGACACAGTTGGAAGTTGAAGACGCAGATGAATCACAGGGATGTTAGGAAGTATTTCTTCAGCCATAGAGTAGTCAGTAAGTGGAATAGTTTGGGAAGCGATGTAGTGGAGGCAGGATCCATACATAGCTTTAAGCAGAGGTATGATAAAGCTCACGGCGCAGGGAGAGTGACCTAGTAGCGATCAGTGAAGAGGCGGGGCCAGGAGCTACTACTCGACCCCCGCAACCTCAACTAGGTGAGTACATCTAGGTGAGTACACACACACACACACACACACATACACACACACACACACACACACACACACACACACACACACACACACACACACACAAAACACACACACACACACACATACACACACACACACACACACACACACACACACACACACAAACACACACACAAACACACACACACCCCTCTCATGGTAATCCGGTACACTACCAAACACAGTAAAAGCATATAACTATTGCCACCAATTTTCATATATATGGAGGGCTGGGATTGTGGCAGACACACCCTGACGCACACACCTCCATCACACATTGTTATAGTCATGGTATTGATAAATTCCTATGTTCATAGACAGCGAGGGGAAGGTGGAAGCAATATATAAACTGTGACGTAGACAACGAATAATCATCCAGAATATATAGTGTGCGTTACGATGGTGCTACCTCATTCAGGGCATATACATTGTGGGTTATAATAGTGACAGAGACACACTGTTCCCTCTCCTTTCTCTTTCCTCTCCTCCCCTCTCATTTTTCTCACCCCATACCCCATCCCTCTCTTGCGTGTGTTCTGCCCCCTCAGTAGAGTAAGACGTCTCTTGCAGCAAAGACGTTTGCTACTCCTGCAGCAGAGAAAAACGTGTCCTACTACAGAGTAAGATTCCTCCTCCTCCTCCTCCTCCTACAGCAGAATAAGGCGTCTCCTCTTCCTACAGCAGACTAAGACGTCACCTTTTCTTCCTACAGCAGAGTAAGACGCCTCCTCCTCCTCCTACAGCAGAGTAAGATGTTTCCTCCTACAGCAGAGTAAGACGTCTCCTCCTCCTACAGAGGAATAAGACGTCTCCATATATTGAATCAATAAGGAGCAATTTAGCGGCTGGCTGGCCCCGCTCAAGATCTGGCTGGCAAACAAATAAACCACTTTGGTATCCTTGATTTAGCCCATAACCAGGTTTGTGGCAGCCCAGAGTGGAGACCACCTTGTGTGGAATGTTGTAGATGGTGGAGGTGGGGGAGGAGGTAGAGGGAGAGATGAGGTGAAGGGGGGGGGCAGATCAGGGAGGAGGCAGGAAAGGACGGAGACGTGCAGGGAAGGAAAGGAGGGAGGGAAGAGGAAGGGGTAAAGGTAGGGGTGGGATGGAGGAAAGGGAAGGAGTGCAGGGAGACGAGAGAATGACAGGTCATCTAGAAGATTTTTTTGAAGGGAGGGAGGGGAGGAAGGGGTGAGGTGGCAGCCGTGTTTAGGAGGCGTAAATTTTTAAACAGAGGATAATTTTTGAGGCAAGAGAGGAATAATTTTTTTTAAGAGCTTAGCTTTTATTTGAGGATGGTTAGACTTCTCTTGAAGGATGAAGCTTTTTCTGAAGGAGCTGCAATATTATTTGAGGTGAGGAGACATAATTTGCAATCTGTAGACTCGTGCTGGTCACTGTTTAGGACATCACTTCTCTCCAAGTGTTCCACTACTTTCCTGATAATCTTCTCCACTACCTTACATAGTATTCATGTCAGTGACGCTGGTCTGTAGTTCATGCTTCCTGGTTGTCTCCTTTCTTAAATATGGAGACTACTTTCAGTCTCTTACAGGTCTCTGCCAAGTGTCCTGTATTCATTTATTTTAGCTAGTGGTTCAGAGAGTGCTTCTACTCCCCTGCCTTGGATGTATCCAGCTCACTCAAAGGTTCTTTCACCTATTCACCTATTGCGTATAAGGTATCTAGAACTCTTTACCTTCACTTCCTCGACGCTGGATCATGTTCAGTATTCGTTACCTCCACCTCCCCGATCCTGGGTCATCTTAACATATGGTGGTTTGTGCGTAGATGTAAGGTTCTCTCTGATAGTGGTACCAATCTTCCCAATCTATAACGTGGTTTTCATGGTCAGTTTTGGAGTCAAATTTCACCTTAAGGATATCAAGTTCGTCCACTGGTACCAACAATCTCCCATTCTTTCTTACCACTGCTCCAGTTTTACCATCATAGTGCATAGAGACCATCGTCATTTGTGTTTTCTCAGGAACAAATGTGACCTGCCATCGTTTTTCTCAGGCTGATGTAGCTGGTGATTGAAGTAACTTATAGCAGCTGGCATTTTCTCTCTTGGATACGTAAATGTCAGAGTACAGGCGTCTGCATATGTATGGGATCTGGGATGAAATAAAGGTCATTGAAGTAGACATTCCATCCATAACAATGGTCCAAGCATACTTTCCCGTGGAACACGGGTACCAGCAGGATGTCTGGCTGACAATGTCCCGTTGAGAACTACGCTTACAAATCTACCTTGAAAGTAATCACTGAGGAGACATAGTGTAGAGCTGGCGATTCCCAGTGCTTGCAGTTTTGCCAAAAGTTCTTGGTGTCATACTCGGTCGAAAGCACCAGCAATGTTTAGTGCTACTACAGAGCTGACCTTGGATTCATCCAGTGTGTGGTGCCACTTAGTGGAGAAGTTTTACAGCAGATCAGCTGTACATTATCCTTTTCGGAAGTCATATTGACGGTCACAAAGAAGCGAGTAGTAGTCGAAAAACGCTGTCATTTGCCTGTTGCTGCTGATTTCCGTTCTACTCTTTTTATGAACAGGGACTAATTTGCCTCTTTCCACAGAAAAGGCCATTGACACTGTGCTAGGCAGTGCTGATAGGTGTGAGCTAGAGGTGCTGCTAGCTTGTCTCTCTCGTGTTCTTAATGGGCTGAAACAATTATTTCCATCATCACATCTATTATCTTAATCCTCCACATTTCTGGTCGACCTTGTTGGGCCCCAGTTCTCCCAGTCTGTTTGTGGTTGAAATCACCTATGATTAACAGCCTTGTTTTGTATGTATGGTGTCAGCCATTGCTTTGCTGTTTCTTTTGTATTGCTGTCATGGTCTGCTATTTAGTGGTGGGTTGTAAGTCACTGATGCTACTACTACTACTTTGGGTCCCCCAGTCTCGACTGTGCTCATGATTTATCACCTCTTCGCAAACCCACTGAGTGCTGATCAGCTGTATTCCTTCTCATCCCCTCCCCTTTTTCCTGTGCAGGGTGTGGGAGGGAGGAAGGGGGAATTTACAAAAAGAATGTGTGTGGGGGAGGATTAGGGTACTGTGGGGGTGAAGGTAGAGTGGGGGTAAAGGGAGTGTGGGGGTGAGGATAGTGTGGGGTGAGGGCGAGAAGCACCCCACCTACTAATTATTGATCTAGTATAAATTGATGATCGCCAACTCTAACAGGCTTAGAGGTAAGCTGTTAAGCTTTGGTGGGGGAGTGGAGGGGGAGGAGGAGGAGGAGGAAGGTTCGGAGGAAGAGGTGGGGGAGAGTGGAGGACAGAGGGGTTATAAACAGAAAGGGGCACCATGTATATACAGTACACAGAGGTAGGTTGTGTGAGCAGGCGCGCTTACTCGCCTGCAGAGATAGAAACGTATGTGTGTGTGTGTGTGTGTGTGTGTGTGTGTGTGTGTGTGTGTGTGTGTGTGTGTGTGTGTGTGTGCTCACGTATTTGTGGTTGCAGGGGTCGATACATAGCTCCTGGCCCCGCCTCTTCACCGATCGCCACTAGGTCCTCTCTCTCTCTCCCTGCTCCATGAGCTTTATCATACCTCGTCTTAAAACTATGCATGGTTCCTGCCTCCACTACGTCACTTCTTGACAACTCTATGAGTAAAGAAATACTTCCTAACATCTCTTAACATTTCTTTGAGATGTTAAGAGAGTGGTGAAGCAATGTAAAAAGAGAGCAAATGAGAGAGTAGATGAGATGTTATCAACAAATTTTGTTTAAAATAAGAAAAAGCTTTGGAGTGAGATAAATAAGTTGAGGAAGCCGAGGGAACGAAAGGATCTGATAGTTAATAATAGGAGAGGAGAGTTATTAAATGGAAAGTTAGAGGTATCGGGAAGATGGAGGGAATATTTTGAGGAATTGTTAAATGTTGATGAAGATAGGGAAGCTGTGATTTCCTGTATAGGGCAAGGAGGAATAACATCTTGTAGGAGTGAGGAAGAGCCAGTTGTGAGTGTGGGGGAAGTTCGTGAGGCAGTGGGTAGAATGAAAGGGGGTAAGACAGCTGGGATTGATGGAATAAAGATAGAAATGTTAAAAGCAGGTGGGGATATAGTTTTGGAGTGATTGATGCTTTTATTTAATAAATGTCAAGGGATTGGCAGGGAGCATGCATAGTTTCTTTATATAAAGGCAAAAGGGACAAAACAGAGTGCAAAAATTATTGGGGAATAAGTCTGTTGAGCATACCTGGTAAAGTGTATGAGAGAATTATTATTGGAAAACAATAAGAGTAAGACGGAGGGTAGGATAGCAGATGAACAAGGAGGCTTTAGGAAGGATAGGGGGTGTGTAGACCAAGTGTTTACAGTGAAACATATAGGTAAACAGTATTTAGATACGGGTAAAGAGGTTTTTGTTGCATTTATGGATTTGGAAAAGGCGTATAACAGGCTGGATAGGGAGACAATGTGGCAGATGTTGCATATGTATGGAATAGGTGGTAGGTTATTGAAAGCAGTGAAAAGTTTTTACGAGGATAGTGAGGCTCAGGTTAGAGTATGTAGGAGAGAGGGAGATTATTTCCCGGTAAAAGTAGGTCTTAGACAAGTCTGCTTGATGTCACCGTGGTTGTTCAATATATTTATAGATGGGGTTGTAAGTGAAGTGAATGCTGGTTCTTGGCAAGAGGTATGGGGTTAAAAGATAAACAATCTAACACAAAGTGGGAGTTGTCACAGTTGCTCTTTGCTGAACAGGTAAAACTGGTCATTAGCAAGAACTTATCTAAAATTTCCTCTTATACGTTTAATGATATATTTATTTTTTCATTTATGTTAATGTAAAAATTAATAATTTTTTACCAAAAGAACCTTAGAAAACTTACCTAACCTTATTTTAACAAGCGCAATTTAATTTAGCCTAATCCAGCTAAATAGATATTAGATAAGTTTACAATAATTTAATAATAAACACAACGAAATATATATTTTTTTTCGTTAGGTTCAGAATGATTTTTGCGAAATTACTGCATACACAAATTTTCGCTTGCCTTATTCGACAAGAAGAGCGTTGATATTTAAGCCAAAATCGCAAGCTTTGCCTTTAGCACGACATATATATATATATATATAATATATATTAATATATATATATATATATATATATATATATATATATATATATAATATTATAATAATATATATATACGGGTAATTCACACTATCCTTTCAGTAGAAACAGAGCTTATTGAGTTGCACAAAATGTGGGTTTGAAGCCAGTATGTAAAAGTCCATCTCTAACTGCCTTTGGAAACAAATTCCAGAAGCCAAGTATCCCAGTCTTCAGAAATCTGGCGTCCAACTACTATGTTTTTGGGGGGACAACTTTCCGCTGTGAATCTCTTTTCAGTGTAATGAAATTTATCAAGCCAAAACATGGTGGTGTCCGCACTAACAGCCTTGACATCCTACTAGCCAGGTGGATTCCCTCTTGCTTCCTGGCGACCACGAGAGAGATGGTCTTCTACAGCCAGCTGTTGGATACCTTTGTGTATATCACAGCTATTACGAGGATGATCTGTCAGACGATAAACTGTCAGAAGATGACTTCTTGGGCGACCTTGACTCAGACATGTCGGACTCAGATGATGATGACGGCTTCTACGGTTACTACCGTCACAAAGCCCTCTGGGGTCCTCCCGTGACCTATCCTGACGGGAGGCAGACAGCCGGGAGTGGACAGGTCTTAGCCAAGGGAGTGGACGAAGGTTCTCTCGCTACCATATATATATATATATTAATTTAATATATTATATATATATATATATATATATATATATATATATATATATATATATATATATATATATATATATTATATATATATATATACACGGTCAGAGGCTCGACCAGGATAGATGGACAGGAAATAATACTGTAAAACTCTACGGATCTTTTGTGCCACGTTTTACTAAAAAAAATCATAAGATTTGTGTCGTATTAATGGATTTTTTTAGCAAAACGTGGCATAGAAGATCCGTAGAGTTTTATGGTATTATTTATTGTACTAGACATCTATCCTGGTCGAACCTCCGACCCTCTAAGACAAAGGGACTAGGATGTTATTCCTTGATTCTGGTGCAGGGCTCTTGATTCAAGTAATGGAGGCTTCTGTTAAAAAGACACTTGGGGTACATTATAGATATGTTTCGATCTTGAGATCTTTTTTACTGCAAACATACATGGGAGCATGAGAAACATAGCTATATCAAGGAAAAGGAACTTCTGCAGTAAAATGAACTTTAGTAAGGTCAGGTGAGCGGAAAATCTTGGGTAGTGTCGGGGCTGAGGGACGGAGCACCACCTCAGACTTAGCACTTCATGTCGTCCACTGTCTCCAGTATATATTCTCTGTGTGTAAATTAGACACACGTGCAACATCTGGGTACCTTTATTGTAGACGTTTTGCCATACAGTGGCTTTATCTGTACAAATTCAAGGACATAATTGGAAGACAGTAGAACTATATAGTTTTAGTAATAGTATTGGTGGTAGTAATAGTGGTGGTAATAATAGTAGTGGTGGTAATAAGGGTGGTAGTAATAGTAGTAGTGGTAGTAATAATGGTGGTAGTAATAGTAGTGGTGGTAGTAATAGTAGTGGTGGTAGTAATAGTAGTGTTGGTAGTAATAGTAGTGTTAGTAATAGTAGTTGGGGTAGTAATAGTAGTAGTAATAGTAGTGGTGGTAGTACCAGTAAATTTGTCTACTCGGCTACAGTATGAATTTTTTACAACATTTATCAAGTCTTGGTTTTGTCTATGAAGATTCACTTTCTTTGACAGTCTTGACCACGTGTCAACAATGTAACATAAACACAAAAATCATCTCCATTATATAATGTGAAGACAAAAATCTTGTCCATTATATAACGTGAAGACAAAAATCTTGTCCATTATATAACGTGAAGACAAAAATCTTCACCATAGTCTTGAAGAACAGAAATAGAATACATGACACTCAGGGAAAAAAATGGGAAACTTTTTAAAGAGAGAGAGACATTACTGATGGTAAAAGGTAACAGGAACCTTGACAGGAGAGGCCACGGCTGTCAGTTGCCCGTCAACATGTCTGCTGGGGATGTCTGCCTTACCGGCAGACATTATTCTGCTGCTCGATAAATAAGGCTTCTTTCCCACTGCATCTTGACCTCTCAGTACAGTCAACTCCACTTATAAACCTCCTCTGTTCTGTGTAATATTTTTTAAATATGATTGAAAAGATGTAGAGAAATGTGAAGGCCTTTCAATGCGTCATTAATTTTTATGTACTTTTTCAGTAGCATTTTTAAAAAAATGTACTAAGTAGAGGAGCTTTTTAAGAGAGCTTGTTGTTGCAGGTTTAAGACAAAACTTGGTATATACATTGTTGGTAGAGGGGAAGTTGAGGGCCAGATTTCAGCTTTTGACTCTCTCTCTCTCTCTCTCTCTCTCTCTCTCTCTCTCTCTCTCTCTCTCTCTCTCTCTCTCTCTCTCTCTCTCTCTCTCTCTCTCTCTCTCTCTCTCTCTTGTGTTTATGTTTTGGTTATATCCTTCATATGAACTGGCAGTTTTTTTTTTAGTCCATGTTTATGTCAAGTGACAGAGGGATATTTAACATTATTGAGTTAACTGGTTAATTAACCTTGAATGATGAGGTTTAGCGTAACTGTTAAATATTTTAATTGCCTTACTCTGTATACCTTATTCCTGCTACGATGTTTTTATAATTTGTATGGACGGTCTGATACTTCAAAGGTGATAATGTGCTTGATAAAAATGTAATGAAGGAGTTTGTTGAGATCACCTCTGTAGAGGCTTCTAGTGTCATAGATCACCTCCAGAGGCTTCTAGTGTCATAGATCACCTCTAGAGGCTTCTAGCGTCATAGATCACCTACGCTCTAGATAGTCACTCTAAGGCTCAGTGTCATGGATCACCTCTAGAAGCTTTAGCGTCATAGATCATCTCTAGAGGTTTCTAGTGTCATAGATCATCTCTAGAGGTTTCTAGTGTCATAGATCACCTCTAGAGGCTTCTAGTGTCATAGATCACCTCCAGAGGCTTCTAGTGTCATAGATCACCTCTAGAGGCTTCTAGCGTCATAGATCACCTCCAGAATCTTGCCAGTTGTTCTCGTCATCTTTCTATATTACGACAAGATCTGTGCAACGTGCTGTGTCTTCCAACAGTGTTTTGATGGTGCCTTGTAATTAGGTAGATTTTTTTTTCACCCTCCCCATCCATTCCCCCACAGAAGAGTCTCCTATCCTTGGGGAGGAGGATTCCGTGGACTGGACGTGGGATGATTTCTGTCTCCCAAGCACTGTGGAAGGAGGCTCGGCATTTTCTACGGCTTGAATGTCGGAGATGCTTCCTCTTTCGACCAAAATTTCGATCCTGTGTGATCCCAATGGGTCTTTCAGGATCCAAACTAGGAGTCAAATCCGTGTCAGAAGAATACTGAATAAACGCCATTGTGATACCAATGTTCAAGGACGGACGGACAGGAGGCTCTACACTGCATACTTGTATCTCGGACAACCGTCCCATTTAAGATGTATGAAAATATAACAACAAAGAGGAAGAGGTGGATAAACACTATTTTTCCTTATGGAGGCTTTTGACACAGATCCTAAAAGGAAATTGACACGCGAAAGGGAGATGCAGGCAATAGTAACATAAAAGGTGCTAACATGGATAAAACAATACCTGAAAGACAGTATAATGAATAAAACACCAAGGTGGATAGCTGTAACAAATGACGGTCCAAAGGATCTGTCTAGGACCTGTTTTGTTCCCAATTTAAATAAATGATCCTTTAGCTGAAATTCTAATATCAAACTTTTTGGATTATTAAAAAGTACTGAGGATGATATAAACGGATAAACGGAAAAAAAAGCCTTCAGGGACTGCAGAAAGAATCATACAGGCTGTAAGACGGGTCAGGCCTTCGGCCATTAGAGCTCAACCAGAGCAAATGCAAATTACTGAAAAGAGGCTCTTCAGACACCACAACGTACATGAACGATAAGCCAACGAGAGTGTTTGTTGAAGAAAAGGATCAGGTACTTAAATAAAAAATCATATAAAATGTCTTTACAGCATAAGCACATGACCGATCCTCGAGTGTGCGCTAACTGTGGGGATCCCTCGACTAGCAAAGAACAAATAATTCAGAAGTTTACCACGAAATTAGTACCGTACAACAAGATCTGTGAAGACTAGACACACCAACTCTGGAGGAAAGAAGAACTAAGAGAAGATGCGCTTACAACATACAAAACATCCAGGGCATCGACTGAGTATACAAGAATAATGATATTTGGAATCAAGCCAAAAGGAAAAAAGATAGATACTGAACATCCACAGGAATCGAAAATTTAATAGAAAGCACTTTACAGTGTAATAATAATTTGAACAAGCTAAGAACATCTTTTACCGTATTGCAAGTGAAGAACTAAGCCAGTTTAGTTCATCCAGCACAAGAAGTGGTGGAGACTTGACTCCTTAGCGAGCTACAAAGTGAGTCATATTCTACACATGGGATCAAAAGTAAATATAACAGGACTAAGCCTTGTCAGTCAATCGAAAGACGAGAGGCAGCCAGGAGCCAGAGTCTGACCAGGTAAACTCAGCTAGGTAATTATGTAAGAAGCACTAGGGATGGAGCAGGTAAGTGTGCGAGTTGCCCACATTACCAGAAGCGGTGCTCGCTAGAAACAAGAAAGAACGGGCACAATGTCACTGTATTAAGACGCATACTTTTCATACAGAATATATAATCGACATAAAAAAGCCATTGCGAGGTTTTCCTTCCGAGACGAGAGCGTCCCCGCCTTTCTCTATCCCCCCCTCTCTCTCCCCTTCCTCATTCTGCTCCTTCCCCTCCCACATCCCACCCCCTCCCGTCCCCTCGTCCTCCTTCTTGTCTTCGCTTCTCATCTCTCCGCCTCGTGTCCTCCTCCCGCCTCTCCCTCTCCCAGACATCCAGAGGAGACGCTCAGAAGAAGACAAGAGCGCCATTATCTGTCTTTTTCATTGTGTGTGCACCAACCAAATTATCATGGAAAAATGAACACTGGCTTTTCTCTCGGCTTGTAAAAAGGACAGGGCGGGTAAAAATTTACATATACATTACATATTAGCATTTTGTACGTCGCTCAGCGCTTGATGAGACGCTGCCTGCCAGATGTGCGACCACCACCACCACTACCACCACCATCACTACCACTACCACCACCATCACTACACTACCACTACCACCACCACCACTCGACCTGCCTCCTGCCACCTGCCGCGCCTGCCTTTTCATCCTCCTCACCTGCCCGCCTGTCTGCTTTCTCTTTTGCCCGCCCGCCCTCCTATCTGCTTTCTCTCTTGCCCGCCCGCCTGTCTGCTTTCTCTCTTGCCCGCCCGCCCTCCTGTCTGCTTTCTCTCTTTCCCGCCCGCCTGCCTGTCTGCTTCCTCTCTTGCCCGCCTGTCTGCTTTCTCTCTTGCCAGCCTGTCTGCTTCCTTTATTGCCCGCCTGTCTGCTTTCTCTCTTGCCCGCCTGTCTGCTTTCTCTTTCCCGCCTGTCTGCTTCCTCTCTTGCCCGCCCGCCTGTCTGCTTCCTCTCTTGCCCGCCTGTCTGCTTGCTCTCTTGCCCGCCTGTCTGCTTCCTCTCTTGCCCGCCTGTCTGCTTTCTTTCTTGCCCGCCTGTCTGCTTTCTCTCTTGCCCGCCTGTCTGCTTTCTCTCTTTCCCGCCTGTCTGCTTCCTCTCTTGCCCGCCCGCCCGCCCGCCTGTCTGCTTTCTCTCTTGCCCGCCTGTCTGTTTCCTCTCTTGCCCGCCTGTCTGCTTCCTCTCTTGCCCGCCTGTCTGCTTTCTCTCTTGCCCGCCTGTCTGCTTTCTCTCTTGCCCGCCTGTCTGCTTTCTCTCTTGCCCCCCGCCGCCTGTCTGCTTTCTCTCTTGCCGCCCCCGCCTGTCTGCTTTCTCTCTTGCCCGCCCGCCCGCCTGTCTGCTTTCTCTCTTGCCCGCCCGCCCGTCTGTCTGCTTTCTCTCTTGCCCGCCCGCCCACCTGTCTGCTTTCTCTCTTGCTCGCCTGCCCGCCTGTCTGCTTCTCTCTTGCCTGTCTGCTTTCTCTCTTGCCCGCCTGTCTGCTTTCTCTCTTGCCCGCCTGTCTGCTTTCTCTCTTGCCCGCCCGCCCGCCTGTCTGCTTTCTCTCTTGCCCGCCCGCCCGCCTGTCTGCTTTCTCTCTTGCCTCGCCTGCCCGCCTGTCTGCTTTCTCTCTTGCCTGTCTGCTTTCTCTCTTGCCTGTCTGCTTTCTCTCTTGCCGCCCCGCCCGTCTGTCTGCTTTCTCTCTTGCCCGCCCGCCCACCTGTCTGCTTTCTCTCTTGCCCGCCCGCCTGTCTGCTTTCTCTCTTGCTCGCCCGCTGTCTGCTTTCTCTCTTGCCTGTCTGCTTTCTCTCTGCCTGTCTGCTTTCTCTCTTCCGCCCGCCCGCCCGTCTGTCTGCTTTCTCTCTTGCCCGCCCGCCCACCTGTCTGCTTTCTCTCTCTTGCCCGCCCGCCTGTCTGCTTTCTCTCTTGCCCGCCCGCCTGTCTGCTTTCTCTCTTGCTCGCCCGTCTGTCTGCTTTCTCTCTTGCCCGCCCGCCTGTCTGCTTTTCTTGCCCGCCCGCCCTCCTGTCTGCTTTCTCTCTTGCCCGCCCGCCTGTCTGCTTTCTTGCCCGCCCGCCCGCCTGTCTGCTTTCTCTCTTGCCCGCCCGCCTGTCTGCTTTCTCTCTTGCCCGCCGCCTGTCTACTTTCTCTCTTGCCCGCCCGCCTGTCTACTTTCTCTCTTGCCCGCCCGCCCGCCTGTCTGCTTTCTCTCTTGCCCGCCCGCCTGTCTGCTTTCTCTCTTGCTTGTCTGCTTTCTCTCTTGCCCGCCCGCCTGTCTGCTTTCTCTCTTGCTTGTTGCTTTCTCTCTTGCCCGCCCGCCTGTCTGCTTTCTCTCTTGCCCGCCCTCCCGAATGTCTGCTTTCTCTCTTGCCCGCCCGCCCGCCTGTCTGCTTTCTCTCTTGCCCGCCCGCCCGTCTGTCTGCTTTCTCTCTTGCCCGCCCGCCCGCCTGTCTGCTTTCTCTTGCCCGCCCGCCTGTCTGCTTTCTCTCTTGCCCGCCCGCCCGTCTGTCTGCTTTCTATCTTGCCCGCCCGCCTGTCTGCTTTCTCTCTTGCCCGCCCGCCCGAATGTCTGTTTTCTCTCTTGCCCCGCCCGCCTGTCTGCTTTCTCTCTTGCCCGCCCGCCCAATGTCTGTTTTCTATCTTGCCCCCCGCCTGTCTGCTTTCTCTCTTGCCCGCCCGCCCGTCTGTCTGCTTTCTCTCTTGCCCCCCGCCTGTCTGCTTTCTCTTGCCCGCCCGCCTGTCTGCTTTCTCTCTTGCCCGCCCGCCCGTCTGTCTGCTTTCTATCTTGCCCGCCCGCCTGTTCTTTTTCTCTCTTGCCCGCCCGCCGAATGTCTGTTTTCTTCTTGCCCGCCCCCGTCTGTCTGCTTTTTCTCTTGCCCGCCCGCTGTCTGCTTTCTCTTGCCCGCCCGCCTGTCTGCTTTCTCTCTTCCCGCCCGCCCGTCTGTCTGCTTTCTATTGCCGCCGCTGTCTGCTTTCTCTCTGCCCGCCCGCCGCCTGTCTGCTCTCTCTCTTGCCCGCCCGCCCGCTGTCTGCTTTCTCTCTTGCCGCCTTCTGCTTTCTCTCTTTCTCAGTTGTTACCTTCGTTCTCGCCCACCTGCCTCACACCCACCCACCTGCCTCACCACCCACCCACCTGCCTCACCAACCCACACTGCCTCACCACCCACCACCTGCCTCACCAACCACCCACCTGCCTCACCAACCACCACCTGCTCACCACCCACCCACCTGCCTCACACCACCCACCTCTCTCCCACCTGAAGACACCCACACCCTCCCCCCCTCCTCGCTAGTCTTATTCTATTTTCACTTCGCTTTATTACCAATTTCCTCTTTATTACCATTTGCTCTTATACCTTTTTTTATTTTTCATATCTACGTTAATTTTGTTATCATCGTCAGACTCTGTTATTGTTTTTCTCTTGACTCCTTGCTATCTCTCCTTTATTTTATTCTCTTCTATTATTTCTCAACTTCTTCACGTTTTATTACTAAATAAAGTCTTATTACACAGGAATTTTTATGTTTTTCCTGATTATCATTATTATTGTCATTATAGCTGTTGTTATTATTATTATTATTATTATTATTATTATTATTATTATTATTATTATTATTGTGTTATTCTTGTAGTGAAGAAGTTTGAAAATATTATAAACTATATATATTACACTATATTTCGTAGTTTATTATTATTATTATTATTATTATTATTATTATTATTATTATTATTATTATTATTATTATGTTATTCTTGTAGTGAAGAAGTTTGAAAAATTTTATAAACTATATTTCGTAGTTTATGGAAGAGAGAGAGAGAGAGAGATGAGAATGAGGTGGGGGAGGATGAGGACGATTTAGAGGAGCATAGAGGGGAAAAGTAGGAATGGGTGGGAGGGGAAGACGACGACGAGGAGGAGGGGATGAGGTGGGGAGGGGAGGGAAGGAGGAGGGGGAAAGAGGGGAAAGGGGAGGGAAGGAGGTGGGAAGGGGGGGGGAGGGAAGGAGGGAGGGAGGGGGGAGGGAGAGAAGGAGGTGGGAGGGGAGAGAAGGACGGTGCGTAAAAATAGTGGGCTCCAAAATGTATTATGAATTTGTAGGAGAGAGGGTGGGGAGTGAGAGTGAGAGAGGGAGGGTGAGAGTGAGAGTGAGAGAGGGTGAGAGTGAGAGAGAGGGAGGGTGAGAGTGGGGAGAGGGTGAGAGTAGAGAGAAGGAGGGTGAGAGTGAAGAGGAGGGAGAGTGAGAGTGAGAGGAAGGTGAATAAGGAGAGGGAGGGTGATAGAGAGGAGGGTGAGAGTGAGTAGAGGGAGAGAGTGATAGTGAGAGTGAGAGTGAGAGGGAGAGTGATAGTGAGAGGGAGAGTGAGAGGGAGGGTTGCCAGCCTTCACCAGGCAAAATGACGTAATTGGAAAATGAAAGAAAATGGAAATCACGCTGACTGGTGATGCTGTTTATCCCTTCCTTCCTTCCTCTCCTTCCTTCCTTCCTTCCTTCCTTCCTATATTCCTCCTTTCCTTTCCGCTCCGTACCTTCCCCCTTACTCCTTTCCTCTCTTCATCCCTCTTCCTCCTCCATCCCTCCCTCTCTCCCCTTCTCCTCCCATCCCTCCTTCTCTCTCCCACCCTTCCTCTCTCCCATCCCCTTTCCTCTCTCCCATCCCTTCCTCTCTCCCATCCCTCTTTCCTCTCTCCCATCCCTCTCTCCTCTCTCCCATCCCTCTTTCCTCTCTCCCATCCCTCTTCTCTCATCTCTCCCATCCCTCCCTTCTCTCTCCCATCCCTCTTTCCTCCCCCATCCCTCCCTTTCTCCTCCCATCCCCTTTCTCTCTCCCTCTCTCTCCCATCCCTCTTTCCTCTCTCCCATCCCTCTTTCCTCTCTCCCATCCCTCTTTCCTCTCTCCCATCCCTCTTTCCTCGCTCCCATCCCTCCCTTTCCTTCACTCACGAGTAATATTTAAATTGAACATAATTCATCATTACAATTTCCAGTAAAATATACCAGAAGCTGTGAGACGTTATCTGGTTCATCTGAGATCCATGTCATGGTAAATGTTATCTTCAAGACTTGTATTCATCACTTAACATTCATTAACATACATACAGAGTAATGGTGACACCGTCACCAGTTTCACAACATCGACAGTGATACTGTGGAAAGTTACTGATGTTGACAATATTAACAGTGGCAGGGGACCAGGTGCTGAGCCTTGGGGTACACCACTCGTCACCTTTCCCATTACCACCATACTCTTTTTTGAGGAATTAGTCACCTTGGTATTTTTATGTTGTCTTTATATCACTGAAAGAGTCACTAGTGGGCGAAACGTTTTCAAGATACCCAGGTGTTGAACATGTGTCTAATTCCTCATCTTGTCGGTACTGTATGCCATTACTGCAATACCTCCTTTATCACCATTTACTATCTACCTTCTCTTATCCAGGTATTCCTGTATCCGTTTGAGCTTTCGTGTTCCTTCTGCCTCTTCTAGTGTGTATCAGCTTGATGCATGAAGCAGGATCATAAACTTTCATACATTCCAGGAACATGCAGTCTACCCATCCCTCACTCTCCTACTTTCTCTTACTTTCTCGTACAACTCAAAGTGTTTTAAGAACATTCGTCATCTAGGAAACTCCGTGTTACTTTAATTTACGTGTCCGCATCTTTCCATACTGTTAAGTTAGGTAAGTTTTGTCTGGAAACAGGACATGTGTTTCCTGACGCGCGTCATGATGACCCGCAGCTGGAGCTTTTGGTCATCTGATCGAGGCCTTCCACTGGCTTACCCCTCCACCCCCTTTAAAAATTCTGATTATGAATATAAATATTTATTGAAGTTTTTACCATGCTGTCTTCTACTCTTATGTTGTACATCTATCGTGCAGTAAATTTCTCACTCTATCTATCGTACAAGTCACTTGTTACTTGCGTCACATCCACCACATCATTATTAAAAAAATCTTGCAATGGACAGGAAATATAATTAACAAAAAATCTAACAAACCATTTGAAATTTAAAAAAAATATATATATAAAGTTAAAAATGCATCTCAGGAAATTATGTCTCCTGATGTTTTTTTTTTTTTTTTTTTTTGAAAACATTCGCAATAAATTTTCGGTGTTGTGGACATGATATAATGAAGGTGTGGCTTGGTTGGTGCCGCTCTTGTTCCTGCTGCTGCCGCAGCCACTCCTTTGATAAATATAGTCACAGCGAGAGTTTGGATGGCCCTCATATTGCTGATTTTTTTTATACCTAATTCAAATTGCTGACTTAATGTAATATAATAGAAAATAATATAATATTTATTTTTTATTATTAACACATCGGCCGTTTCCCACCAAGGCAGGGTGGCCCGAAAAAGAACAACTTTAATCATCATTCACTCCATCACTGTCTTGCCAGATGCGCACTTATAACTACAGTTATAAAACTGCAACATTAACACCCCTCCTTCAGAGTGCAGACACTGTACTTCCCATCTCCAGGACTCAAGTCCGGCCTGCCGGTTTCCCTGAACCCCTTCATAATTGTTACCTTGCTCACACTCCAACAGCACGTCAAGTCCTGAAAACTATTTGTGTCCATTCGTTCCTAACACGCTCACGCACGCTTGCTGGAAGTCCAAGGCCCTTGCACATAAAACCTCCTTTACCCCCTCCCTCCAACCTTTCCTAGGCCGACCCCTACCCCGCCTTCCCTCCACTACAGATTTATACACTCTCGAAATCATTCTGTTTCATTCCATTTTCTCTACATGTCCGAACTACCTCAACAACCCCTCCTCAGCCCTCTGGATAATAGTTTTGGAAATCCCGCACCTCCTCCTAATCTCCAAACTATGGATTCTCTGCATTATATTCGCACCACACATTGCCCTCAGACATGACATCTCCACTGCCTCTAGCTTTCTCCTTGCAACATTCACCACTCATGCTTCACACCCATGATGAAATTAAGACACATGTGCAACATCTGGGTATCTTTATTGTAGACGTTTCGCCAACCAGTGGCTTTATCAATACAAATTAAGACACATGTGCAACATCTGGGTATCTTTATTGTAGACGTTTCGCCATCCAGTGGCTTTATCAATACAAATTCTAGGACATAACTTGAAGACAGTAAGACTATGTACAGAAGATGTTGCACATGAGTCTTAATTTCATCTTGTCGGTATTATATACCATTCTTGCACAATTTGTCAGACACTGCAACATCATGGAATCTTGATTCTGAGGACATGTACATAACCTGTCACGACTACGACCTACTACTACAATAACCCATCCTCTTTGGGAATGGACACTTCACTGGGATCCCGCCTACCAGTGGAATATACCCTCGTCTGCTACACTGACGTCTATATAAGCCAGAGTCTTGCTTTGTTCAGAAATCTCACGACTAACGGTGCTCTATCGCACTACTTCAAGTTGAGGACTGATTACTTCATCTTTGTACATAGTCCTTCTGTCTTCAAGTATATGTCTAAATATTAGTATTGATAAGCCACTGTGATGGGAAAGCGTCTACAATAAAGTACCCACATTTACATGTGTCTTAATTTCATCTTTCGGTATTATAATACCATCTGCTCACACCCAATAAGAGCGTTAATAAAGTATACTCATTATACACTCCCTCTCTTGCTTCCATGGATAAAGTTATTTGTCTCGACTGACTCCAAAGTGCACCACTCACCTTTTTACCATCGTCAATTATATGATTCATCTTATCTTTCATAGACCCATCTGCTGACACGTCCACTCCCAAATATCTGAATACATTCACCTCCTCCATACTTTCTCCCTCCAATCTGATATCCAATCTTTCGCTACCTATTTTTGTTTTGTTATCCTCATCACCTTACTTTATATATAAATAATATGGAGAGCCCGATGATACGGACTTGTAAATGAGAGTGAGTCATGCCCTTTTTTATTTATAGCAAGGAAATGAGTTGAGTTATATAAGCCAGAAGTTGCTTGAAGCATTGCTGTGGTATCCTGGTACACTGGTTACTGCATTACGAAAGAGAAGAACGAACATGGGTTCACTTGTCCCCACGCTCTGGCTGCTCAACATCTCTCCAGCTTCAGTTTGATTTGGCGGAGTAGTCCCTGCCGCTCTTCCTGGACCTCTGCCGTAAGTTACTAGGTTTGCACCGTTTGTTTCAAACACAGCACACCCCTGGCGAGCCAGCTTTCACTACTGTGTTTTCAGTCTGCTCCAGGTGCATCTGCCCTTCCTTGCTAAGATGAAGCCTATCCTCTTCATCTGTGGCCTGGATGGGCTCACCTCACAGCAGCAGGTGGGCTAATATAACTGCCGTTCCTGGATACTGACTCAGATCTATCTCTAGGCAATGGATGGCAGGGTATACTACCGGTATTGAACGACTCATTTCCTCAAGCATGATTTATTAAGGTATCTGAGATTGAGGTTTTTTCTGAAATGAAAATAAAAAAAGCGTGTGGTTTTTTTTCCCCAGGAAGTTTGGGGGAAAATCGTATTGTGCCCAACTGCCAACAAAGTTCTCCCAGTTTACTTCCAAACTGCAATCCGTTCTCACTGTATTCATCCTGTTATTTGGTTAAAATGGATCTTTATTTACTATGACTCGTAGGTGTATTCCGGCCGACGGTACTTAAAACAGCCTGTGACCCCATACCATGGGGTGGTTGGCTCGTCTACTTTTAAAGCAAACGACTTGGAACTTATTTCCCAGGGCACCCAGATCCTGGACATAATGGGCAGGTACCCGGGCCCTGTCGGGACCCTTTGGGCGTTTGAATGGTCAGGACCCGGGCATGTCAGACCCGGGGGCGAAAAATGGGCAGGTACCCGGGCATTCAGGACCTGGGCGATGAATGGGCGGGTCCCAGGCATGTCGAATCGGGGCGGGAAAAGAGCGGGACCTAGGGCACGTCGGGACCCTGGGCGATAAATGAGCAGATGCAAATGAAAAAATTTGCTTCTAAAATGACCTTGAGGCTTTAATTTTTGTTCGGGGACTGGGGGTTTATTTTTAAAAGGGCTGCTTCCCGGGGGGACCCCACAGACGAGCGTAAGGGTTCCTTCAACAGACTCTCCCTACGAGAAAGTTCTTTGGTTCGATGAGAAGACAGCCCTTTTCAAGTAACGTGGCTTTTAACCGTTAAGAACTAAGAACGAAGGAACATGCAAAGGCCTCTGGCCCTTTCGAGGCGGGTCCAAGTTCCCCCCGGCTTAACCAAGCACCCAAACCCTAGTCGGGTCAGGTCCTTGCTTGGGGGGAACAGGGGCAACCGACCTTTTAGCAAAAACCCACGGGTCTACTCACACCCACCCCATACTATGTATTTACCCAAACCTATTTTTTAAAGCACACAACTTTGGCCTCATAAGTCTTTTGGGCTGTTCCACTCATCCACAACCTATTACCAACCCGACTTTCCCATATCCTTTTCCCAAACTGAATTTTTTTAACTTTTAAAACCAGCTGCGAGTCCTGTCTAGGCAGATTTTTCAGCCACTAAATTTTTCATCCCCTTTTTTATTCCTGTTTCCATTTTACACCTCAACATATCCCCCCTAATTTAAAGTCTTTTTAAGAGTGCAGTTTCAGGCCCTTTGTCTATCCTCATGGGAAGGTTTCTGATACATGGGATCATCTTTGTCATCCTCCTTTGTACATTTTCCAGGAATTTATATCCATTCTGTAATACGGTGACCAAAACTGTGCAGCATAATCTAAATGAGGCCAAACCCAAAGGGATGTATAGAGTTAAAAGAACAACCTGAGGACTCCAAATTTTTATGCTTCTTGATATGAAGCCAAGGATTCTATTAGCTTTATTGCGAACACTTAGCACTGTTGTCTTGGTTTCAGATTACTGCTAACCAGAACTCCTAAATCTTTTTCGCAATCCGTAAAAATTAAGATCTACATAATTTAGTTTATATGTGGCATGGTTTTTGTCCTTCCAACATTTAGAACTTTTGCATTTGTCTATATTAAAACTGCATCTGCCACTTCTCCGACCAGCATCAGTCTATTCAAACTTCCTGGAGTGCTCGAATGCCTCGTCAGAAGAATTCGACGGCCTTTTTTGGGGTGTCAATCGGCAAACTTGCCGATGTCGCTCTTTTATGCCCTCATCTAGTCGTTTATGTAGATTGTGAACAGCAGGGGGCCCAACACTGACCCCTGTGGAACACCGCTCGTGACGCTTCCCCACTCTGATTTCTCCCCATTTATGCAAACTCTCTGCTGCCTATTTGTCAACCATTGCCTCTATCCAGGAAAAAATTTCTCCTCCTATTCCATGTGCTTTAATTTTCCTCAATAGTCTCTGATGTGGGACCCTGTCAAAGCCTTACTGAAGTCCATATACACAATATCATATTCATTACCATGATCTACCTCCTCAAATACCTTAGTGAAAAAAGTTAATAAATTCGTAAGGCAGGAACGCCCCTTTTTAAAACCATGCTGAGATTCGTTGATTAATTTATGCTTTTCAAGGTGGCTACGAACTGCCTCGGCAATTATTGATTCCATAAATTTTCCCACTATGGAGGTTAGGCTTATTGGTCTATAGTTCGAAGCTAAGGACCTGTCACCTGTTTTGAAAATAGTATCACATTTGCCATTTTCCACTTATCTGGCACCATGCCCGTTTGTAGGGGATATGTTGAAAAGATTAGCCAAAGGTGTGCTAAGATCCTCTTTACATTCCTTTAGAACCCTTGCATACAGTTCATCAGGGCCTGGGGGTTTGTTAGGTTGTTTAATTTATCTATTTGCCTAAGGACCATGTCACTTTTGACCCTAATAGTGCACAGTTTATTATCGTCCTGTTCTACATAATTTATCATTATGGTATATCGCTGGTAACCTCCTGTGTAAAAACTGAGAGGAAGTATGTGTTTAAAAAATTTTAAAAACATTTCCTTATCACTGTCATGAGCTGACCCGAGGAACTTTTGAGGGGCCTATCTTTTTTCCCGATCTTACTTTTGTATACCTGAAATAATCCTTTGGTTAGTCTTCGATTCTCTTGCAAATTAAAACCCCTAATCTCTTTTTTTCTTTTCTAATTCCCTTTTTTATTTCTCTCTTAACGAATATATCGATTTCTTAATTGCCCCTCTCCCTTTTGATTTGCCTAAAAATGCCTCTCTTTTGACAATCAGATATTTTAATCTTTTTCATCCATTTAGGATAATTTTTGTTTGATCTGATTTCCCTTTTTTGGAACAAAATTTTGACGAGCACAGAACTATGCCCTGGAAACATCATATGGGCAACCATCACCACCTACCTGACCCTTATCAGGTCATTCCAGTTCAGCCCATAAGTAATTTTTCAGTCCTAGAAAAAACCCAAGCGAAAGTCAGGGACGGAGACTTAAATGCCATTATTGGGGAAATTTTCCGATATATTAAAACTGATGTTTTGTGATCACTCTCCCCAAGTATCATTAACCTCAGTTTTTAATTAGTGTTTCCCTCGGGCAAAAACCCAAAGTCAAGGAGGTTTTTTTCCCCAAAGTTGGCTCTGTCACAAATTTTTAAAAAAAAAAAACAACCGGAGGGTATCAAAAAAGTCACCCGACCTAAATTTCCTGTAAAATTTTGCTCCAGTCAATCTTCTATAGTTGAAATTCCCATTAGCACAACATTTTCGTAGTAATGCCTTACGAATTTCGTCCCAAGAAGTTTACTGCACTCCCTATAAAGTTTTGGGGGGCCCTGTAAATCACCCCCCAAAAAATTATTTTTCTCGGCCCTGAGAAGCGTAACCAAACAATTCAGTGGCTGCGCTCAAATTTTAATATCTTGTCTTACACAAAAATTTAAATTGTCTCTGACATCATCGCTACCCCCACCTTTTGTTGCCCCCGTCATTGGAAAAATTTTATCCTTGTATGTGACATTCAGGGGGCATTCTCTATCTTTCAGATTGAGCCGGGTCTCTGTTATAGCAAAAATTTTCTTTTTCCGCACTTGAAATTTAATCTTATCATTATCTTATTCTAACACTCCTGTTTATTAGTATATAACCTTAAGGAGCTAGTCCCTTGCTCCCTCTGCTGCCCCCCCTTTGTTCTGCCTGTTCTATTGTCTTTATTTTAATTTCTGCAAAAGCCTTTTAAAATTTTAATTTTTCCAACCCTAGGTTCAACCCTTTTTCCCCCCACACAAACCCTACCTCATCTTCCATCATTTTAAAATCATAGGCATTTCCCCAAGGGGCCTTCTCAACGAGTCGAAAATGCTACCCCCCCAGCCCCAGAAAAAAGTACCCCATCCTTGCAAAATTTTCTTTTTTTGCCATAAAATTTGTTCCATTTTGTAAATGAAGGATTGCAAGTTCCTTGCTTTCTGTCACCCCAAAACTTACACCAATTGCCCTAGACAACCTTCATTTCCTACCCCCTTCTGGGCAAGATGCTACTTGATTGGGTCCCCCCCTTTAACTTAAGAAACTTGCTGACCGTACTTATCTAGCGCTCTTCTCCCCTACCCTTCCCAATATCATTTCCACCAGCCTGAGAAGATAATGGGCTTTTTCCCCTTTACCTACATGATATTTCCAGCCTTTGCAAGTCCCCAACACCAGCTCCAGGGAAGCACACCTATCCTCACTTCTTTTCCTATTACAAAAAAGCACGGTCAAAATTTTCTTTTCCCGAGAGTCACCAACCACAAAATGCGCTTCCTTTTTATTACGGGGCATATACCCTACCCTTCACTGGGCCCCTGAAGTACATTCACCCGGAGAACAAGGAAGGCGATTTCCTACCTTCAACTTCACTCTTTAATTTCCTTACCTGATCGCCTCCCATACTGTGAACAACTCGCCACTTGCAGAGTGCTGGGGCTGCACCTCACTGCTGGTTACTTTTCTACCTCCCCAACTCAGCCCCCCACGCGGAGACAGACGCACCTCACTGCAGAAGTTCTTCCCACAAACCCCCACCCACACTCTCTCCCCGACCCAGAGGTGGACCTTAGCCTCCTAATCTCCTCCTGGAGAACAAAACCTCCTCCTTCAACTCTCCAACCTGGTTTTTTTAAAACACTGCAGAACCCAACCCTGCTTTGTAACCGCCACGTAATCCCAACACCAGGGTCTGGACCCACTGACGACTGACACTGACGACTGACGACTGACCCTGACGACTGACGACGACCACTGAAAGACTGGCGACTGACCACATCTTGTGCCCGAGATCGTTCTACTAGCTCAGGAATAGTTTATAATCACCGGGGGACTGCAGAACCTCGGGACGCTTTAGGGGATACTTTTTGTTACCGAAGCGTAAGGAAAAAGTGGGGATTTGGGAAAGGGGGAAAAAGGGGGTATGAAATAACTATGCGGCTTTTTGGACTGATTCCCTGTGAGGGGTTTGGGACAGATAGAAGCCGGGTGAACAGGAGGGGAAGTGCTGCTCTGTTCTCTTTTTAAACTTGTTTATTGCTTTTGAGAGAGAGAGAGATAGAGTGTTTGTGTTGTGGTTTTTGTGTGTGTGTGTTGGGGTTGTGTGGGTGTGTGGTGGCGCGCGCTCACCTATTGTGTTGCAGGGGTTGGTCACGCCCCCTCCTCAACAAATCCAACCCCCCCCTTCCCCCCATACCAACTCCCCAACAAACATACTCCCCTCTACGAGCATGTCATCTACCAACATCAATTCTCTTCCCAGCATACTACCCCCCCCCCCCCCCAATATACCAGCCTCACCCCATACCCTCAGCAACAACAGTAATTATACACTTTAAAAAAATTCTCTTCGTTGAATTTAATTCTGAACTCAACTGAATGAATGAGATCACGTGGTACAGACAACAGAAATGGCGGAACCACTGCTGTTACTTGTTAGGCTGACTTGAGATCACGTGGTACAAACAACAACAATGGCGGCAACCATTGCTGTTACTTGATTGGCTGAATGAGATCACGTGGTATAAACAAAACGTAAAATGTGCCGAACCCTCACCTGATACTTTATAAACTTTATTTGAAGTTAAGGGGCCACTCCTTATTGATATTACTTGCTGACCTGTGTTATTTTTTGGCCAATAAAATCGAATTATTAGCTCGATCGAATTACATTAATCATGGAGAGGGGGAGAGGGAGGGGTTTCCTTATGGTCTTGTATCCTTGTGCTGGTGGAGGGCTCTTGATCCAAGGAATTGTAGCTGCCTTTCCGTCCTCCCATTCCTCAGGCACTCTATGGCCCTCTACGGGTCTTGTAACAATGTTAACCCTGACGAAATATTCAGACGTAACTATGATTATTTTAAGGCGTCTTGTTTCCTGTACCTCTGTGCTAGTTATTTAGCCAGTACTAAGTACGTCTTACAGGGCAACTTAAATGTCCAACACAACAGCCTTGGTAACCATTTTTGTTCTGAGAATACTGAAGAAAATTTAAGGAAATTCTTAAGTGGGTTGTTAGAGTGTGTGGTTATAGTAGTAGTGCTGCTGAGGGTCTGATAGTTATGAATGTGTATGAGAAATAACTTGGTCTATAAGAAACTGATGAGAATGAGAGGAAGGCTAGTCTCCAAGCACTGAGTTAATTCAACTTAACAATGGTGGGTGAGTTTGGATGGGAAGTCATTACAGGAATTAAGACAGAGGTATATGATGAAACCTGAGCTATGAAACCAAAACCAGAGCTATAAAACCAAAACCAGAGCTTTGAAACGAGAGGATTAATGTTGAAAGCGTCAAAATAATAACTTTTTTAACATTTTTTGAAACAGTGACAAGAAAGGCAGAGTGAGAGTTGTTTTATCTATGATAATATCAGAATATAGAAGTGAATTATACTTGTTGAGACATGACCTGACAGAATAAAAGTGAAATGTGATAAATGGGTGATTGTAAGTGTTCTTGCTCACTGTGCGGCTGCATGACTGTGTAACACCTACACAACGTTACACTACCCACTGAACATACACTGCATGACTGTAACACCTACACAACGTTACACTACCCACTGAACATACACTGCATGACTGTGTAACACCTACACAACGTTACACTACCCACTGAACATACACTGCATGACGTAACACCTACACAACGTTACACTACCCACTGAACATACACTGCATGACTGTAACACCTACACAACGTTACACTACCCACTGAACATACACTGCATGACTGTGTAACACCTACACAACGTTACACTACCCACTGAACATACACTGCATGACTGTAACACCTACACAACGTTACACTACCCACTGAACATACACTGCATGACTGTGTAACACCTACACAACGTTACACACCCACTAAACAACACTGCATGACGTAACACCTACACAACGTTTCCCCAAACTGAACATACACTGCATGACTGTGTAACACCTACACAACGTTACACTACCCACTGAACATACACTGCATGACTGTAACACCTACACAACGTTACACTACCCACTGAACATACACTGCATGACTGTGTAACACCTACACAACGTTACACTACCACTAAACATACACTGCATGACTGTAACACCTACACAACGTTACACTACCCACTGAACATACACTGCAACTGTGTAACACCTACACAACGTTACAACAAACCCACTGAACATACACTGCATGACTTTTGTAACACCTACACAACGTTACATTTAACCCATTGAACATACACTGCATGACTGTGTAACACCTACACAACGTTACACTACGCACTGAACATACACTGCATGACTGTGTAACACCCGCACAACGTTACACTACCCATTGAACATACACTGCATGACTGTGTAACACCTACACAACGTTACACTACCCACTGAACATACACTGCATGACTGTGTAACACCCCCAACGTAAAACAAACCCACTGAACATACACTGCATGACTGTGTAACACCTACACAACTTTACACTACCCACTGAACATACACGCATGACTGTGTAACACCCGCACCAACTTACACTACCCACTGAACAAAACACTGAAAGACTGTGTAACACCCGCACAACTTTTACCCCTACCCACTGAACATACACTGCATGACTGTGTAACACCCTCACAACGTTACACTACCCACTGAACAAAACACTGCATGACTGTTTAACACCCGCACAACGTTACACTACCCACTGAACATACACTGCATGACTGTGTAACACCTACACAACGTTACACTACCCACTGAACATACACTGCATGACTGTGTAACACCCGCACAACGTTACACTACCCACTGAACATACACTGCATGACTGTGTAACACCCGCACAACGTTACACTACCCACTGAACATACACTGCATGACTGTGTAACACCCGCACAACGTTACACTACCCATTGAACATACACTGCATGACTGTGTAACACCCGCACAACGTTACACTACCCACTGAACATACACTGCATGACGTGAACACCTACACAACGTTACACTAACCCACTGAACAACACTGCATGACTGTGTAACACCCGCACAACGTTACACTACCCACTGAACATACACTGCATGACTGTGTAAAAACCCGCAAAAACGTTACACTACCCACTGAACATACACTGCATGACTGTGTAACACCCGCACAACGTTACACTACCCACTGAACATACACTGCATGACTGCGTAACACCCGCACAACGTTACAGTACCCACTAAAACATACACTGCATGACTGTGTAACACCCGCACAACGTTACACTACCCACTGACATACACTGCATGACTGCTAACACCCCGCAAAAAAACGTTACACTACCCACTGAACATACACTGCATGACTGCGTAACACCCGCACAACGTTACACTGCCCACTGAACATACACTGCATGACTGCGAAAACACCCGCACAACTTACACTACCCACTGAACATACACTGAAATGACTGTGTAACACCCGCACAACGTTACACTACCCACTGAACATACACTGCATGACGGGTGTAACACCCGCACAACGTTACACTACCCACTAAAACAACACTGCATGACTGCGTAACACCCGCACAACGTTACACTACCCACTGAACATACACTGCATGACGGGCGTAACACCCGCACAACGTTACACTACCCACTGAACATACACTGCATGACTGTGTAACACCTACACAACGTTACACTACGCACTGAACATACACTGCATGACTGTGTAACACCCGCACAACGTTACACTACGCACTGAACATACACTGCATGACTGCGTAACACCTACACAACGTTACACTACGCACTGAACATACACTGCATGACTGTGTAACACCTACACAACGTTACACTACCCACTGAACATACACTGCATGACTGCGTAACACCTACCCCAACGTTACACACCCACTGAACATACCTGCATGACTGTGTAACACCCGCACAACGTTACACTACCCACTGAACATACACTGCATGATTTGTGTAACACCTACACAACGTTACACTAACCCCAGAACAAACACTGCATGACTGTGTAACACCTACAAAACGTTACCTCCCCACTGAACATACACTGCATGACTGTGTAACACCTACACAACGTTACACTACTCACTGAACATACACTGCATGACTGTGTAACACCTACACAACGTTACACTACCCACTGAACATACACTGAAATGACTGTGTAACACCTACACAACTTACACCTCCCCCACTGAAACATACACTGCATGACTGTGTAACACCCGCACAACGTTACACTACCCACTGAACATACACTGCATGACTGTGTAACACCCGCACAACGTTACACTACGCACTGAACATACACTGCATGACTGTAACACCTACACAACGTTACACTACCCACTGAACATACACTGCATGACTGTGTAACACCCGCACAACGTTACACTACCCACTGAACATACACTGCATGACTGCGTAACACCTACACAACGTTACACTACCCACTGAACATACACTGCATGACTGTGTAACACCTACACAACGTTACACTACGCACTGGCGCTCAAAAAAAAACAGCATTCACGATTTTTGTTGGCAAGTTTTACCGTCATTTGAAAGTATAACAACAGTCGGGAGACAAAGTTAATAAGGCGAGCGGGACAAAAAGGTGATTTTTCTGTGCGGGTCTCTAAACATGATTATGATAAAACGAGCGACACTCAAACGCGATTATGAAAAGCAGGATATGCGCCTTAGCGTTTTTTCCCCAAGATTTTGTCCTGAGAAACGGAGCAGCGGAATAATGCAATCGTCGCTTTGCATATTTTCTTTGCCACATTAGATGCCTTATTTTGGGCTGCTGGGATATACATGCAGAGGCATTATAACTTTCAACGTCTTGGAGAGGCAAAAATATAAATAAAACGAGATGTGGGAGGGGTGTGTGAGGGGGAATGAGGTGTGGGAGGGGTGTGTGAGGAGGTATGAGGTTGAGGGGGGGAAAGAGGTGTGGGAGGGGTGTGTGAGGGAGGAATGAGGTGGGGAACATGTTGGAAGGGGGTGTGAGAGGGTATGAAAGGGAGGGAGGGTGGGGTGAGGGATGAATGAGGTGTGGGAGGGGTGTGGGGACGGGGGAAAGAGGGGTGTGAAGGGGGAATGAGTATGGGAGGGGATATAAGGGGTGGGAGGGGGTTGAGGGGGTATAGGGTGGGAGGGGGGTATGAAGTGTGGGGGGGGGTATGAGGTGTGGGGGGGGTATGAAGATGGGAGGGGGTAAAAGGTGTGGGGGGGGGGTGAGGGGTATAAGGTGTGGAGGGGGGTGTGGAGGGGGATGAGGTGTGGGAGGGGTTATGAGGTGTGGGGGGGGGTATGAGGTGTGGAGGGGGTGTGAGGGGTATGAGTGTGTGGGGGGGTATGAGGTGTGGGAGGGGGGAAAATTTGGTGTGGGAAGAGTGTGTGGGGGTATGAGGTGTGGGAGAGGGTGTGAGGGGGTATGAGGTGTTTTGAGGGGGGATGAGGCGTGGGAGGGGGTGTGAGGGAGGAATGAGGTGTGGGAAGCGTGTGGAAGGGGTGTGAGGGGTTATGAGGTGTGGAGGGGGGTGAGGGGTATGAGTGTGGGAGGGGGTATGAGGTGTGAGAGGGGTATGAGGTGTGGGAGGGGGGTATGAGGTTGGGAGGGGGGTGTGAGGGGGTATGAAAGGGGTGGGAGGGGGGGATGAGGGATGGGAGGGGGGTATGAGGTGTTGGAAGGGGGTGTGAGGTGTGGGAGGGGTGTGAGGTGTGGAGGGGGAGTGAGGTGGGGGGAGGGGTATGAGTGTGGGAGGGGGGGTGAGGTGTGGGAGGGGGTGGGGAGGTGTGGGAGGGGGGGTGTCAGATGTGGGAGGGGGGGGTGAAGTGTGAGGGGGGTATGAGGGGTGGGGGGGGTATGAAAGGTGTGGGAGGGGGTGTGAGGTGTGGGAGGGGGTGTGAGGTGTGTGAGGGAGGTATGAGGTGTGGAGGGGGTATAAAAGGGGTGGGAGGAGGGTGTGAGGTGTGTGAGGGGGTGTGAGGTGTGGGAGGGGGGTGAGGTGTGGGAGGGGGGGGGGAGGTTGTGAGGGGGTTGAGGTGTGGGAGGGGGGTGTGAGGTATGGTAGGGGGGTGGGAGGGGGGTATGAGGTGTGGGAGGGGGTATGAGGGGGGGAGGGGGGGATTAGGTGTTGGAGGGGAGTGTGAGGTGGGGAGGGGGGTGTGAGTTGTGTGCGGGGGTATTTGGTGTGGAGGTTGGTGGTGAGGTTGTGGAGGGGGTGTGAGGGGTGGGGAGGGGGGGATGAGGTGTGGGAGGGGGGTGTGAGGTGTGGTGAGGGGGTATGAGGTGTGGAGGGGGTGTGAGGTGTGGGAGGGGGTATGAGGTGTGGGAGGGGGTGTAGGTGTGGGAGGGGGGTATGAGGTTGGGGGGGGGGTGTGAGGTGTGTGGGGGGTAAGGGGTGTGAGGGGGTATGGTGTGGGAGGGGGTGTGAGGTGTGTTTTGGGGGGTATGAGGTTGGGAGGGGTGTGAGGTGTGGGAGGAGGGTGTGAGGTGTGGGAGGGGGGGTGTTAGGTGTGGGAGGGGTGTGTGAGGGGTGGGGGGGGGTGTGAGGTGTGGGAGGGTGTGTGAGGTTGGGGGGTGTGTGGTGTGGGAGGGGGGTGTAGGTGGTGGGAGGGGTGTGTGAGGTGTGGGAGGGGTGTGGGGGGGGGGTGTGAGGTGTGGGAGGGTGTGTGAGGTGGGAGGGGGGTGAGGTGTGGGAGAGGGGTGTGAAGTGTGGGAGGGGGGTGTAAGGTGTGGGAGGGGGTGAGGTAGGGGGTGTGAGGTGTGGAGGGGGTGTGAGGTGTGGAGGGGGGGTGAGGTGGGAGGGGTGTAGTGTGGAGGGGGTGTGAGGGGGGGAGGGGGTGTGAGTGTGGGAGGGGGTGTGAGGTGTGGGAGGGGGGTGTAGGTGTGGAGGGGTTGTAGGTGTGGGGGGTGTAGGTGTGGAGGGGGGTGGAGTGTGGGAAGGGGGTGATGTGTTAGGGGGTTTTAGGTTTGGGGGTTAATGTGGAGTTGTGGAGGTGTTGGGGGGTAGAGTGTGGAGGGGGTGGTTTGTGAGGGGGTATGAGTTGGAGGGTGTGAAGGTGTGGAGGGGGTAGAAGTGTGGGAGGGGGTGTGAGTTGGGAGGGGTATGAGTGTGGAGGGGGTGGAGGGGTGGGGTAGAGTGTGTGAGGGGGGAAAGAGGGGTTTGAGGGGTTAAAGAGGTGTGGGGTTGGGGAAAAGGTTGAAGGGGTTGAGGTTGGAGGGTGGTGGGTATGAATTGGGGGGTAGAAGGTAGGAGGGGGGTTTGAGGTTGAGCAGGGGTGTAAGTGTGTTATGGGTAAAGGTGTGGATGGGTGTGAGGTGTGGGAGGTTATTTAGTTGGAGGGGTGTGAGGTGGGGAGTGGGAGTGCGATGTGGAGGGGGTGGAGTGTGGTGGGGGTGTGAGGATGTGGGAGGGGTCGGGTGTGGAGGGGGTGGAGGTGTGGGAGGGGGGTGGGGTTTTGGGAGGGGTGGGAGGTTGGGGGAGGGGGGGTCGGAAAGGGGTGGGGGGGGGGGTTTTGGGGGGTGTGGGAAAGGGGGGGAGTGGAAGGGGGGGGGGGGTGGAGGGGGGGGGTGGGAGGGGGTGGGAGGTGGGGGGGGGGGGGGGAGGTGGGGGAGGGGGTGGGGGGGTGGGGGGGGGGGAGGAAATAGGGGGGGGGTGTGGGGGGGGGGTTGGAGGGGTGGGAGGGGGTGGGTAAAAAGGTTTTGGGGGGGGGGTTGAGGTGTGGGAGGGGGTTGGGGGGGTGTGGGGGGGGGGGTTTGGGGGGGAGGGGGGGTAAGAGTGGGAAGGGGAAGGGATAAAAGATGAAGTAAATTTGTTGGGTCAGTCTTGGTTTTTATTCATTTAAAAAAGTTTTATTTAACGTTTTGGAAAAAAAGAAATTATATTCCTTTTTAAAACCTTTTTAACATTTTATTGATTTAGTTAAACAGTGTCGGCATTAAACCCAAAAAAATATCCCATTTTTCATACAGTTTCAAAATTAGATAACACCCCCCCCCCACTCCTTCCCAAATTAATTTTTAAAAACCTACCAGTAACAAAAGTTTTTTACCCCAATAATTCCTACTTCAAATTGGGAAATTTTCATCGTAGCTACAAAACCGCCCACTGTTTGTTGCTGTTTTCAAAATGTTGTTGGCTGGGTTTCTACGTTTTTGGGTGTTCTACTGTTTTTGGGGGTTTTCTACGTTGTTTCGCTGACTTGGGTGCTACTACTGTTTTTGCTGCTCTGCAAAGTTGTTGCTGCTGGGGCTACTGTGTTTCTACTTTTTTGTTGCTGCTGGTGCTGGGTCCCGTTGCTACTGGGTTTTTTTGCTGCTGCTGCTGCTGTTTTCTACTGTTTTTTTGCCCAGGCTGGCCTGCTGTTGCACTGTTTTTGCTTACGCTGCCCGGGTGCTTTTTGCTACTGTTGTTTCTACTTTCTGCTGCTTTGCTGCGGGTTTTTGCTGCTGTTGCGCTGCTGTTTCTACTTTTGAAATTTCGCGGTGCTTTGCTCGTTTTTCTACGTTGTTTCTAAAAGCTGCGCTGTTTTGCTACTGTTTTTGCTGTGTTTTCTGCTGCTGTTGCTAACTGTTTTTTTGCTACTTTCTGCTGCTTTTTGTTGCTACTGTTTTTTTGCTGCTGGTGCAGCTGCTGCTAAAAGGGTTTTTGCTGCTGTTGCTGGCGCGTTTGCTACGGTTTGTTGCTACTTTCTGGTGCTTTTTTGCTAAATGTTTTTTCTGCGTTGCTGCTGCTGTTGCTACTGTTTTTTGCTCGCTGCTCGTTCTATCTTTTTGTCTTTCTGTTGCTTTTTTGCTGCTGTTTTTTGCTACGCCCGCGGTGTTGTTGCTACTGGTTTTTTTGCTGTTGCTGCTGCTTGGGTTTCAAAATGTTGTTGCTACGCGCTGGGTTTTTGTTTGTACTGTTGCCCGCTGCGGCTAGCTTGCTGCTACTTTTTTTTGCTGCTGTTCGCGCTGGTTTTCTACTGGGTTTTTTGCAAATGCTGCTGGTGTTGGTTTCCACTGTTTTGCTGCTGTTGGGTGCTCTGTTGGGTAAAATGTTGTTGCAAATGCTCTGGGTGGGTTTCACTGTTTTTTTGCTGCTGTTTCTGTTGCAACTTTTGTTGCTAACTGCCGCTGCTGTTTTCTAAATGTTGTTGTTGTTGCTGCTGCTGCGCTAAAAGTTTTGCTGCTGTTGGGTGTTATACCCGTTGTTTTCTGCTGCTGTGCTAAATGTTTTTGCTGCTGCTGCGCTGCTGCCCAACTGTTGTTGCTGCTGGGTTTCTGTTCAAAAATTTTGGGGCAAATGGCTGTGTTGCTACGTTGCTTTCTGTTTGGGTGCGCGGCGCTTTTGCACTTTTTGTTTCTACTGCGCCGGGTGGGGTTGCCCAAACCCCTTTTTTGCTACTGCTCCTGCTGTTGTTGCTGCTGCTGCTGCTGTTCTAAAATGTTTTTGCTACTGGGGTGCTGGGAGTTTTTTGCTGCTGCGCTGCTGTTGCTACTGGTTTTTGGGAAATGCGTTTGCTTTCTGTTTTACGTGCCCCAGGCCCGCTGGTTTGGGGACTGTTGTTAGCTACCCGCGGGTGTGTGTTGGCCAGCGGGTGCTCTGGGTTTCTACTGTTTTTTGCTACTGCTGCCTGTTTTTAAACTGCTTGGGTGCTGCTGTTGTACGTTTTGGCCCACTGCTGCGGGGTTGCGCTGCGCGCGTTGCTAAAAAGTTGCTGCTGTGGGTTTCTACTGGGTTTTTTGCTACTTCTGCCCGCTGTTGCTGGGTGGTGCTGCCCCCGTTGCTTAAAAAAAGGGGTGTTTCGCCCGCTGCTGTTCTAAATGTTGGGGTACGCTGCTGCTGTTTTTTGCTGTGCTCTGTTGCACTTTTTGTTGCTGCTGCTGCTGCTGGGTTTCGTGCTAGGGGCTAACTGTTTTTTGCTGCGTTGCTCTGCTTTTGCTACGTTGTTGCTTTCGCGCTGTTTTTTGTTTCTGCTGTTCTGCGGGTTTCGATGCGCGGGTGTGGCGTTGCTTTCTGTTGTTTTCAAATGCTGCGCTGCTGTTGCTACTTTGTTCTACAGCTGCTGCCTTTTGTTGCTGCTGCTGCTGGGTGTTGTACTGTTTTGGGAAATTGGGTGCTGCTGGGTGTTGCTACAGTTTTTGCTACCCGCTGCTGGTTTTCCGGGTGGGTTTCCGCCCGTTGCTACTGTTTTGCCCCTGCGGGTGCCCTTTTTCTACTTTTTGTTGCTACTGCTGCGCAGGGTTTCACCCGTTCTACTGGGTTTTTTACTGCTTTTGCTGCGCTACAGCTTTCTTTTGCCCACGTTTCTACTGCTGCTTTTCTGTTGCTGCGGGTGGCTAAATTTTTGTTGCTACGCTTTTCCTGCGACTGCTCGTTGCTAAATGTTTTTTGCTTTCTTTCTTCCCGTTGTTGCGCTTCGCTTCTGGTTTTCCCAATTTTCCATTGCTGGGTGGGTTTCTGCTGCTGTTGCTGCTGTTTTTTGCTAAATGCTTTTCTGCTGTTGCGCGCTGGGTTTTTTTCCCACTGTTGTTTCTAAATGCTGCTGCTTTCTGTTCTAACTGTTGTTGGGTGCGGGTAAAATGCTGCTGTTGTTTCTACTGCTGCCCGCTGCTGCGATGTTGCCACTGTTGGGTTTCGGGTGTCTTTCTGCTGCTGTTGCTGGTGTTGGCCAAAAGCTCGCTTTTTTGCTGGGTGCTGCCTGGGAAATTGCAAATGGTTTTGCTACTGCTTCTGGGGTGCTGTTTTCAAAAGTTGTTGCTACTGCTGCCGCTGTTTTTGCTGCTGCGCGCTGCTGTTGCCAAATGGTTTTCTACCCGCTGCGCTGTTTCTGCTGCTTTTCTACTCTGCTGCCGTTCTGCTTTCTGGCCCGCTGTTTTCTACTGTTGTTTGGGGTTTTTCTGCGCTGCTGTTGCAACGTTGTTCCCACTGCTGCCCGCGCTGCTGCTGTTGCGTTTTCTACTGTTGTTGCTACCCGCTGCGTTTCCCTTTTCTACTGTTGTTGCTAAATGCTGCTGTTAAATGTTGCTGCTAACTGCTGTTGCTGTTTTCTGCTGCTGCCCGCTGTTGCTCTGCTGGTTTCTAAATGTTGTTTTCTTACTTGCTGCTGCTGCTGATGCTGGGGGCTCCCCACTACTGCTGCTGCCCGCTTTCGTTGTTGCTGGTGCTACTGCGCTGCTTGGGTGTGCTGCTGCTGCTGCCCGCTGCTGCTGTTGCAATGCTTGCTTCCCGTTTCTGCTGCGTTGCTTAAAGGTTTGCCCGCTGCTGCTGTTTTCTACTGCTGCTGTTTTTTTTCTGCGCTGTTTGGCGCTGCCTTTTCAAAATGTTGGTTTCGCTCTGCTGCTTTTGCAAATTTGCTGCTGCTGCCTTTTTCCAAAAGTTGCGCTGCTGCGCGTTGCTTTCTGCGCGTTTTCTTTCGGGTGCTGCCTGCTGTTGGGTTTCTGTTGTTGCTGCTGCTGCGCTCTGTTTTCGCGGGGCTGTTTCTACTGGGTTTTTGCTGCTTGCTGCTGGCTGCTGTTGTTGCTGCTGCTGTTTTCTTAAAAGGGTTGGGTTTCTGCCGCTGCTGCTGTTTTCTGGGTTTCGCTACTGCTGGGTGCTACTGCTGTTTTCTGGGTGCTGCCCGTTGGGTACTGTTGCCGCACCCGCTGCCTTTCTGCTGTTGTTGCGTGCCAAATTTTTTACTGTTGCTGCTGGGTGCTGCTGTTGCTGCAAATGCTGCTGCGCTGCTGCTGCTGCGTTTCTACTGCCGCTTTTCTGTTTTCAGCTGCTGTTGCTTTTTTTGTTTTTGCTTCTGGGGGTTTCAGTTTTCTGGCGCCCGTTTTTCTGGCGTTTCTGTGTTTGAACTGTTTGTTGCTACTCTACAGGGGTGCTGGGGCGTTGCTACTGGGGTGCGGTTTTGCTTTCAAGGGTGTTGCTTAACTGGTTTTTTGCTGCGCTGCTGTTTTCAGCGCAGCTGCTGCTGCTGCGCTACTGCTTTGCTGTTGCTGACTGCTGCGCTGCTGCCAACTGACCCAGGTTTTGGGGTTTGTTGCAACGCTGTCTGCTTCTGCCGCTGCTACTGCTGTTTGCTCTTGGGGAGGGTGCGCCAACGCTGTTGCTCCTCGCTGCTACCCGCTGGCTGGCGCAACTGGGTGGGTGCTGCCGCTAACTTTCTGCTTCTGTTTTTCGCTTCTGCTCTGCCCGCTGCCCGTGCTGTTTCGGGTGGCTCTTACTGTTTTTGTTGGGGACTTCTCCCCGCTAAATGCTGCTCTCTGCTTTCTGGCCCGCTGCTACTCAGCTGGCCGAGCTGCGTTGGGTGCTGGCCTGCTCGCTGCTGCTGCTTGCTGCTGCAACGCTGCTGCTTGCTGATACCGCCTGTTGATGGGGGCTTTTGCTGCTGCTACTGCTGCTACTGCTTTCTGCTGCCCGCTGCTAGCTCGCCCGCGCTGCTGTTTTGCTGCTGTTGCCCGGGTGCAAAAATTTCTGCTGCTACTGCTGCCCCAAATGCCCCTTCCCCGCTGCTACTGCCAGCTGCTTTCTGCGCTCTGCTGCTGCTTGGGTGTTGCTTTCTGCTACTGTTGCCCGGGTGCTTAAAATGCTGGTTCTGCGACGGGCTAATACTGCACTTCTCGGTACTATGTTGTTTCTGCTGCTGATTTCTTTCTAAACTCTGCTGCGTGCTTTTGCTGCTGGCCCGGGTACTGCCTGCTGCTTCTGGCTGGGTGCTACTGCCCGCTGCTTTTTCTCTGCTGTTTCTGCTTGCTAAGCTGTTGAGCCGCTGTTGCTGCTGCTTCTGTTGCTGGGTACAGCTTTCTTTCTTTCTGCTGCTCTGTGCTGGGTGGGTGCCGCTTGCTGCACTTTAAAACTGTCTGGTTCCCGCTTGCTGTTTCTGGGGCAATTTCCTCCCGCAAGCTCGCTTGGTTTGTTGCGCCTTTCTGCTGCTACTGCTGTTGCTTCTGAGCTGGTGCTGTTTTTTTCTGTTTCGCTTCTGCTGGCTACTGCTGTGCGGGTACTGCTGTTCTGCCACTGCTGCTCTGGGGTTTTTGCTCTACTAGCCCGCTACTGGGGTTTTTTGCCCGCTGCTTCTGGGGCCAAAATGCTGCTGCCCGGGGGCTAACCCCGCCCCCTTTGCTTTCACGCTCCGAGCTCGCTGTTGGAAAAGCTTTGCTACTGCTGTTGCTGCTACTGCTGCCCAACCTTTTCTGTTGGGTGCAAATGCTGGTTTTCGCTACTGGTTTTCGGGCTACTGCTCCGTTGCCCGCTACTGCGCTACTGCGCTTTCTGGGTACTGCTTTTTTTTCACTGCGCTACAGCTGCTTCAACTGCGTTTTCTTTTGGGTGCTACCCGTGCCGTTGTGTTCTGCTGTTTCTCTGCTGTTGCGAGTTTCAGGCTAAAGTTTTTGTTTCTCAGCTGCTTGTTTTTGCTGCTTGCTGCCCCTGGGGGGTTGGGTGCTAACTGTTTTCTGCATGCGCTTTGTTTGCTGCTCCCGTTGTTGGCTGCGCTGTTTTGCTGTTTCTGCTACTGCGCTGCTTTCCCCTGCTGTTTGTTTTTCTGTTTGCTGGGGGTCTGCTCTGGTTTGTTGTTTTTGGTGCTGCTGCTGCTGATGCTGTTGTTGCTGCTGTTGCTGTTGTTGCTGCTGTTGTTGCTGCTGATGCTGTTGTTGCTGCTGTTGCTGTTGTTGCTGCTGTTGTTGCTGTTGGTGGTGTTGTTGCTGCTGTTGCTGCTGATGCTGTTGCTGCTGCTGCTGCTGCTGCTGTTGTTGCTGTTGCTGCTGATGCTGTTGTTGCTGCTGTTGTTGCTGATGCTGTTGTTGCTACTGCTGTTGCTGCTGCTGCTGTTGTTACTGCTGCTGTTGCTGTTGCTGCTGATGCTGTTGTTGCTGTTGTTGCTGCTGATGGTGTTGTTGCTACTGCTGTTGCTGCTGCTGATGCTTGTATTGCTGTTGTTGCTGCTGCTGATGCTGTTGTTGTTGCTGCTACTGCTGCTGCTGCTGCTGCTGTTGTTGCTGCTGTTGCTGTTGCTGCTGCTGCTGTTGTTGTTGTTGTTGTTGTTGTTGTTGTTGTTGTTGCTACTGCTGCTGTTGCTGTCTGCTGCTGCTGCTGCTGCTGCTGCTGCTGTTGTTTCTGCTGTTGTTGCTGCTGCTACTTCCCCTTCATACTAAAGTCTTTTTCTTCTTATTTTTTTTTTTGCTTTTATTCCCGTCTTGTCCTCCACTGTCTTGCTTCTGGAACCAGTTATTGGAGATTTTCTTAAGTATCCCATTCATTTATTGTAAAAAAAAAAAGCATTTCTTTAGGAAATTCACAATACCTTGGCTGCAGCAGTTCACAATGTTGTGACTGGAGCAGTTCACAATGTTGTGACTGCAGCAGTTCACAGTTCACAATGTTGTGACTGGAACAGTTCACAATGCTGTGACTGGAGCAGTTCACAATGTTGTGACTGGAGCAGTTCACATGTTGTGACTGGAGCAGTTCACAATGCTGTGACTGGAGCAGTTCACAATGTTGTGACTGGAGCAGTTCACAATGTTGTGACTGGAGCAGTTCACAATGCTGTGACTGCAGCAGTTCACAATGTTGTGACTGGAGCAGTTCACAATGCTGTGACTGCAGCAGTTCACAATGTTGTGACTGGAGCAGTTCACAGTTCACAATGTTGTGACTGCAGCAGTTCACAATGTTGTGACTGGAGCAGTTCACAGTTCACAATGTTGTGACTGGAGCAGTTCACAGTTCACAATGTTGTGACTGGAGCAGTTCACAATGCTGTGACTGCAGCAGTTCACAATATTGTGACTGGAGCAGTTCACAGTTCACAATGTTGGTGACTGGAGCAGTTCACAGTTCACAATGTTGTGACTGGAGCAGTTCACAATGCTGTGACTGGAGCAGTTCACAATGTTGTGACTGGAGCAGTTCACAATGCTGTGACTGGAGCAGTTCACAATGTTGTGACTGGAGCAGTTCACAATGCTGTGACTGCAGCAGTTCACAATGTTGTGACTGGAGCAGTTCACAATGTTGTGACTGGAGCAGTTCACAATGCTGTGACTGCAGCAGTTCACAATGCTGTGACTGCAGCAGTTCACAATGTTGTGACTGGAGCAGTTCACAATGCTGTGACTGCAGCAGTTCACAATGTTGTGACTGGAGCAGTTCACAGTTCACAATGTTGTGACTGGAGCAGTTCACAATGCTGTGACTGCAGCAGTTCACAATGTTGTGACTGGAGCAGTTCACAATGTTGTGACTGGAGCAGTTCACAATGTTGTGACTGGAGCAGTTCACAATGTTGTGACTGGAGCAGTTCACAGTTCACAATGTTGTGACTGGAGCAGTTCACAATGTTGTGACTGGAGCAGTTCACAGTTCACAATGTTGTGACTGGAGCAGTTCACAGTTCACAATGTTGTGACTGGAGCAGTTCACAATGTTGTGACTGGAGCAGTTCACAGTTCACAATGTTGTGACTGGAGCAGTTCACAGTTCACAATGTTGTGACTGGAGCAGTTCACAGTTCACAATGTTGTGACTGGAGCAGTTCACAATGTTGTGACTGGAGCAGTTCACAGTTCACAATGTTGTGACTGGAGCAGTTCACAGTTCACAATGTTGTGACTGGAGCAGTTCACAATGTTGTGACTGGAGCAGTTCACAGTTCACAATGTTGTGACTGGAGCAGATTCACAATGTTGTGACTGGAGCAGTTCACAGTTCACAATGTTGTGACTGGAGCAGTTCACAATGTTGTGACTGGAGCAGTTCACAGTTCACAATGTTGTGACTGGTAGCAGTTCACAATGTTGTGACTGGAGCAGTTCACAGTTCACAATGTTGTGACTGGAGCAGTTCACAATGTTTGTGACTGGAGCAGTTCACAGTGTTGTGACTGGAGCAGTTCACAATGCTGTGACTGGAGCAGTTCACAATGCTGTGACTGCAGCAGTTCACAATGCTGTGACTGGAGCAGTTCACAGTTCACAATGTTGTGACTGGAGCAGTTCACAATGTTGTGAGTGGAGCAGTTCACAATGCTGTGACTGGAGCAGTTCACAATGTTGTGACTGGAGCAGTTCACAATGCTGTGACTGGAGCAGTTCACAATGCTGTGACTGGAGCAGTTCACAGTTCACAATGCTGTGACTGGAGCAGTTCACAATGCTGTGACTGGAGCAGTTCACAATGTTGTGACTGGAGCAGTTCACAATGCTGTGACTGGAGCAGTTCACAATGTTGTGACTGGAGCAGTTCACAGTTCACAATGCTGTGACTGGAGCAGTTCACAATGCTGTGACTGGAGCAGTTCACAATGCTGTGACTGGAAGCAGTTCACAATGTTGTGACTGGAGCAGTTCACAATGCTGTGACTGGAGCAGTTCACAATGCTGTGACTGGAGCAGTTCACAGTTCACAATGTTGTGACTGGAGCAGTTCACAATGCTGTGACTGGAGCAGTTCACAATGCTGTGACTGGAGCAGTTCACAATGCTGTGACTGGAGCAGTTCACAATGTTGTGACTGGAGCAGTTCACAGTTCACAATGCTGTGACTGGAGCATTTCACAATGCTGTGGACTGGAGCAGTTCACAATGCTGTGACTGGAGCAGTTCACAATGTTGTGACTGGAGCAGTTCACAGTTCACAATGCTGTGACTGGAGCAGTTCACAATGCTGTGACTGGAGCAGTTCACAATGTTGTGACTGGAGCAGTTCACAATGTTGTGACTGGAGCAGTTCACAGTTCACAATGCTGTGACTGGAGCAGTTCACAATGCTGTGACTGGAGCAGTTCACAATGCTGTGACTGGAGCAGTTCACAATGCTGTGACTGGAGCAGTTCACAATGCTGTGACTGGAGCAGTTCACAATGCTGTGATTGGAGCAGTTCACAATGCTGTGATTGGAGCAGTTCACAATGCTGTGACTGGAACAATTCACAATGCTGTGACTGGAGCAGTTCACAATGCTGTGACTGGAGCAGTTCACAATGCTGTGACTGGAACATTTCACAATGCTTTGACTGGAACAGTTCACAATGCTGTGACTGGAACAGTTCACAATACTGTGACTGGAACAGTTCTCAATGCTGTGACTGGAACATTTCACAATGCTGTGACTGGAACATTTTACAATGCTGTGACTGGAGCAGTTCACAATGCTGTGACTGAAACAGTTCACAATGATGTGACTGGAACAGTTCACAATGCTGTGACTGGAACAGTTCACAATGATGTGACTGGAACAGTTCACAATGCCGTGACCGGAACAGTTCACAATGCCGTGACCGGAACAGTTCACAATGATGTGACTGGAACAGTTCACAATGATGTGACCGGAACAGTTCACAATGATGTGACCGGAACAGTTCACAATGATGTGACTGGAACAGTTCACAATGATATGACTGGAACAGTTCACAATGCTGTGATTGGAGCATTTCACAGTGCTGTGACTGGAACATTTCACAATCCTATGACTGGAACAATTCAGTCAATGAATGGAACACTTTCGTCACAGTACCGTGGCTGGAACAGTTCAGTCACAGCATTACCAACTAGAACAATCCCGTCACAGCATTGTGACCGTAACAGCTGAATACCTTAACATCTCCACTGAGAACTGAATTGTGTGTAGGTTTAAATTTGTGAAACAGTGAAGACTTAATCCTCCTTGAAGGCAGTGAACCAGTGGCGTCCCAGACTGCAGACGCCAGTGTCATCACTCGATCCATCAGAGTTTTACGTCAAAACAATGCGTGCAAAACACGTTCTTAACTCGAAGTGACCTAGCTAGAGTCGTTCCCTTGAACGAATCTACCTCTTCTTCTTACTCATTTCTGTAACATTGCAAGATTCTAAACATGTGTTGATTGTAACATGAAAGGCCTGGACCAATCATTCAACACCCTACGTGGTTGTTTTGCATACATACACACACACAGACACACACACACAGACACACACACACACACACACACACACACACACACACACACACACACACACACACACACACACACACACACACATATATATATATATATATATATATATATATATATATATATATATATATATATATATATATGCAGGAAAGGTAGGGGGTGTGTGGACCAGGTGTTTACAGTGAAACATATAAGTGAACAGTATTTAGATAAGGCTAAAGAGGTCTTTGTGGCATTTATGGATTTGGAAAAGGCGTATGACAGGGTGGATAGGGGGGCAATGTGGCAGATGTTGCAAGTGTATGGTGTAGGAGGTAGGTTACTGAAAGCAGTGAAGAGTTTTTACGAGGATAGTGAGGCTCAAGTTAGAGTATGTAGGAAAGAGGGAAATTTTTTCCCAGTAAAAGTAGGCCTTAGACAAGGATGTGTGATGTCACCATGGTTGTTTAATATATTTATAGATGGGGTTGTAAGAGAAGTAAATGCGAGGGTCTTGGCAAGAGGCGTGGAGTTAAAAGATAAAGAATCACACACAAAGTGGGAGTTTGTCACAGCTGCTCTTTTGCTGATGACACTGTGCTCTTGGGAGATTCTGAAGAGAAGTTGCAGAGATTGGTGGATGAATTTGGTAGGGTGTGCAAAAGAAGAAAATTAAAGGTGAATACAGGAAAGAGTAAGGTTATGAGGATAACAAAAAGATTAGGTGATGAAAGATTGAATATCAGATTGGAGGGAGAGAGTATGGAGGAGGTGAACGTATTCAGATATTTGGGAGTGGACGTGTCAGCGGATGGGTCTATGAAAGATGAGGTGAATCATAGAATTGATGAGGGAAAAAGAGTGAGTGGTGCACTTAGGAGTCTGTGGAGACAAAGAACTTTGTCCTTGGAGGCAAAGAGGGGAATGTATGAGAGTATAGTTTTACCAACGCTCTTATATGGGTGTGAAGCGTGGGTGATGAATGTTGCAGCGAGGAGAAGGCTGGAGGCAGTGGAGATGTCATGTCTGAGGGCAATGTGTGGTGTGAATATAATGCAGAGAATTCGTAGTTTGGAAGTTAGGAGGAGGTGCGGGATTACCAAAACTGTTGTCCAGAGGGCTGAGGAAGGGTTGTTGAGGTGGTTCGGACATGTAGAGAGAATGGAGCGAAACAGAATGACTTCAAGAGTGTATCAGTCTGTAGTGGAAGGAAGGCGGGGTAGGGGTCGGCCTAGGAAAGGTTGGAGGGAGGGGGTAAAGGAGGTTTTGTGTGCGAGGGGCTTGGACTTCCAGCAGGCATGCATGAGCGTGTTTGATAGGAGTGAATGGAGACAAATGGTTTTTAATACTTGACGTGCTGTTGGAGTGTGAGCAAAGTAACATTTATGAAGGGATTCAGGGAAACCGGCAGGCCGGACTTGAGTCCTGGAGATGGGAAGTACAGTGCCTGCACTCTGAAGGAGGGGTGTTAATGTTGCAGTTTAAAAACTGTAGTGTAAAGCACCCTTCTGGCAAGACAGTGATGGAGTGAATGATGGTGAAAGTTTTTTTTTTCGGGCCACCCTGCCTTGGTGGGAATCGGCCAGTGTGATAATAAAAAAAATAAAAAATATATATGCAAACAATCGCAGACGGGCGATCTCAATTATGTAGAACAAGCCACGGGGGGTGGAAATCTTTAGCTCAAGTACTTCCACACACACACATACACACACACACACAAGAATTCACAGAAAAAGTGAAATCGTGTGGAAGATCTCCAGCAAGTGAGGCAGCAGCTACGGTTATACTTCCCCAGGGATCCGTCTCACACCTGGATACGCAATCCATTTGAAATTTCTCCCTCTGCCCCACACCTGTCACATCAGAAACAAGAGAAACTAATACGTATCGTATGATTGGCTACTGCAAATACAATTCAAACAGTAGCCACGTGCGGATTTGTGAGCCTTGAGGGTTATCAACGGCATTTGCCATAACATAACTATGCGAAGTTGATTTTTCTGCATTCACAACAGTGAAGACAGTCACAACAGTGAAGACAGTCACAACAGTGAAGACAGTCACAACAGTGAAGACAGTCACAACAGTGAAGACAGTCACAACAGTGAAGACAGTCACAACAGTGAAGACAGTCACAACAGTGAAGACAGTCACAACAGTGAAGACAGTCACAACAGTGAAGACAGTGTCACAACTTTTTAATGGACAACAAATTATATATCTGTCGAATGGTTTGTAATGGACATTACATTACATTATGGTGTCCCGTAGCTCGATCGCTAGCGCACTCAACTCACGCACTTGGGTTTGGAGTTCGAATCTCCGGTACGGCTGGAAAACATTAGGGACGTGTTTCCATAAGACACCAGTTGTCCCTGTTCACCCATCAGTAAAATGGGTACCTGAGTGTTAGTCGACTGGTGTGGGTCGCATCCTGGTACAAAACTGACCTAATTTGCCCGAAATGCTCTGCATAACAAGCGGCTTTCTATATAGTAGTATGTCATTGATGTCAGTTAGACCTGTATACCATGTACATGTTCTTGTAGTAATAGATATTATTTTATTATTAATCATTTGTAGAATATCCTGAAGGAGTCGAGGGAGGGATAAGGAGGAGACTTACCTGGATCCTAGCTTCGTTAAGCTTGGTCTTCCTGGCCAGCTCTTCCCTGCAGTAGATATCTGGGTAGTGACTCTTGGAGAATGCTGCCTCCAACTCCGCCAGCTGTTCCTGTGGGAGAGAGCCAGGTCACTTGGGGGCAGGCCAGGTCACTTTGGGGAAGGCCAGGTCACCTAACTGCAGTTTCACCACAGGTCATATTAATGAGTGATAAAGGTCACCTGGATTGTGAAAGAAGAAGACATAAATGGTGAGAGAAAGAAGACATAAATGTTGAAAGAAGACATGAATGGTGAGAGAAAGAAGACATGAATAGTGAAAGAAAGACGACAGGAATAGTGTGAAAGAAACAAGACATGAATGATGGAGAGAGTACTCACTTAGTTGTACTCACCTAGATGTGGTTGTAGGGGTCGATTCACAGCTCCTGACCCCGCCTCTTCACTAGTCGCTACTAGGTCACTCTCCCTGCTCCATGAGCTTTATCATACCTCTTCTTAAAGCTATGTATGGATCCTGCCTCCACTACATCACTTCCCAGACTATTCCACTTCCTGGCAACTCTGTGACTGAAGAAATACTTTCTAACATCCCTGTGATTCATCTGTGTCTTCAACTTCCAATTGTGACCCCTTGTTGTTGTGTCCCATCTCTGGAACATCCTGTTTCTCTCCACTTTGTCAGTTCCTCTCAGTATTTTATATGGCGTTATCATATCCCTCCCTATCTCTCCTGTCATCCAGTGTCGTCAGGTCGATTTCCCTTAGCCTCTCCTCGTAGGACATGCCCCTTAGCTCCGGGACTAATCTTGTTACAAATCTTTGCACTTTCTCTAATTTCCTTACATGCTTGGCTAGGTGTGAATTCCAACTGGTGCTGCATACTCCAATATAGGCCTAACGTACACAGTGTACAAGGTTCTGAATGATTCCTTATTAAGATGTCGGAATTCTGTTCTTAAGTTTGCTACTAAGTCTCTGCGATAAACACACCTTAAGCCAGCAGTTAGTAGAGCCAACAAGACTAGACAACACACTTGACCTTATCTTCACAAATAATGAGGACCTAGTAAGAGACATAACAATATCAAAAACAACTAATTCCGATCACAATCTAATCAAAGTCCAGACTTCCATGCATAGGGGTCCTAATCAGCAAAATGCATGTACCTGTGAAGGTATCTTCACAAAATACAACTTCAACAACAAGAACATCAACTGGGACCAGGTAAACCATGTCTTAAATGAAACATGTTGGGAAGATGTCTTAAATGACAAGGATCCAAACCAGTGCCTTGAAAGGATCAACTTCCTGGCAGCTGAAGCATGTTCTAGGCATATTCCCCTAAGAAAGAAGACGAGCAGGAGTAAACTGGAGAGAGAAAGACGCTCCCTCTACAGAAGACGACGAAGAATCACTGAGCTCCTGAGGAACGCTAGAATATCTGATACACGAAAGAAGGCGCTGACCAGGGAAGTGGAAACTATCGAACTTAAGTTAGAGGACTCTTACAGGAACTAGGAGAGACAGGAGGAGCTTAAAGCTATTAGTGAAATTGAAAGAAATTCGAAATGTTTCTTTTCATATGCCAAAAACAAGGCAAATACTACATCTAATATCGGGCCCTTACTCAGACAGGATGGGACTTATACAGACGACAACAAGGAAATGAGTGAAATACTGAAATCCCAGTACGACTCTGTGTTTAGTGAGCCACTAATCAGTCTGAGGATCGACTACCCAAATGATTTCTTCATGAATGAGCCTCAAAACTCCATAAATGTATTCCAGTTTTCCGACATTACCCTAACTCCGATAGACTTTGAAAAAGCCATTGACAACATGCCCATGCACTGAACCCCGGGCCCAGACTCGTGGAACTCTGTGTTCATTAAGAACTGCAAGAAACCCCTCTCACGTACCCTAAGTACACTATGGAGGAGGAGCTTGGACATGGGTGAAATTCCACAATCACTTAAAACAACGGATATAACCCCACTCCATAAAGGTGGCAGCAAAGATTAGCTAAGAACTATAGACCAATAGCTCTGACGTCCCACATCATAAAAATCTTTGAAAGAGTGCTAAGAAGCAGGATTGCAAACTACCTGGATTCCCAAAAACTGCACAATCCAGGGCAACATGGGTTCAGGGCAGGTCGCTCCTGCCTCTCACAACTGGTCAACAGAGTTAAATCGGAGGCTGCCATAGTGAAGAGCTCTGTTCTACAAGGCACAGTACTCGCCCCCATCCTGTTCCTCATCCTCATATCAGACATAGACAGAGATGTAACCCACAGCACCTTATCATCCTTTGCAGATGATACTAGGATCTGCATGAGGCTATCATCTATTGAGGACACTGTTAACCTCCAAGAAGATATAAACAAAGTTTTACAGTGGGCAGCGGAAAACAATATGATGTTCAATGAGGAGAAATTCCAACTACTCCGTTATGGAAAACTGGAGGGAATAATAACTAGAACAGAGTATGCTACAAACTCTGGCCGTACAATAGAGCGGAAAAATAATGTAAGGGACCTGGGAGTAGTAATGTCTGAGGATCTCACTTTCAAGGATCACAACAGTGCCACGATCACAAGTGCAAAGAAAATTATAGGATGGATAATGAGAACGTTCAAAACGAGAGATGCCAAGTCAATGATGTTCCTTTTCAAATCACATGTTCTCTTTAGGCTGGAATACTGCTGTACATTAACATCTCCGTTCAAAGCAGGTGAAATTGCAGATCTAGAGAGTGTACAGAGAACCTTTACTGCACGTATAAGTTCTGTCAAGCACCTTAACTACTGGGAACGCTTGGAAGCACTTGACTTGTACTCGTTGGAACGCAGGAGAGAGAGAGATAATCTGCACTTGGAAAATCCTGGAAGGAATGGTCCCGAATTTGCACACAGAAATTACTCCCTACGAAAGTAAAAGACTGGGCAGGCGATGCAAAATACCCCCAATTAAAAGTAGGGGCGCCACTGGTACACTAAGAGAAAACACCATAAGTGTCCGGGGCCCAAGACTGTTCAACAGCCTCCCACCAAGCATAAGGGGAATTACCAATAAACCCCTGGCTGCCATCAAGAGAGAGCTGGACAGATACCTAAAGTCAGTGCCGGATCAGCCGGGCTGTGATTCGTACGTTGGACTGCGTGCGGCCAGCAGTAACAGCCTGGTTGATGAGGCCCTGATCCACCGGGATGCCTGGTCGTGGACCGGGCCGCGGGGGCGTTCATCCCCGGAATAACCTCCAGGTAGGCGCCCGTATGCTGTAGCAGTTATTTGGTTGATGTGCGCCTCAGGAGATATACCCAGTGTTATACTTACCCCAAGATCCTTTTCCTTGAGTGAGGCTTGTAGTCTCTAGCCCTCCCCTAGACTGTACTTCCTCTGCGGTTTTCTTTGCCCTTTCTCAATCTTCATGATTTTGCACTTGGTAGGGTTGAACTCCAGGAGTCAGTTTCTGGACCAGGCCTGCAGCCTGTCCAGATCCCTTTGTAGTTCCACCTGGTTGTCGTCCGATTGAACTCTTCTCATCAATTTCACATCATCTGCAAACAGGGACACTTCTGAGTCTATTCCTTCCGTCATGTTCACATATACTAGAAACTGCACCAGTAATAGGATTGACCCCTGTGGAACCTCGTTCGTCACAGACTCCCACTCTGACACCTCGTCTCGTACCGTGACTCGCTGATGTCTTCTCGACAAGTATTCCCTGATCCATTGCAGTGCCTTCCCTGTTATACCTGCCTGGTCCTCCAGCTTATGAACTAAATCTCTTGTATGAAACTGTGTCAAAAGCCTTCTTACAGTCCAAGAAAACGCAATCTACCTACCCCTCTCTCTCTTGTTTTACTGCTGTCACCCTGTCATAGAACTCCAGTAGGTTTGTGACACAGGATTTCCCTTCTCTGAAACCGTGCTGGTTGTCGTTGATAAGCTCATTCCTTTCTAGTTGCTTCACCACTCTTCTGATAATCTTCTCCATGACTTTGCGTACTATACATATCAGTGACACTGGTCTGTACTTTAGAGCTTCGTGTTTGTCTCTTTTTTTTGGAAATTGGGACTACATTTGCTGTCTTCCATACCTCAGGTAGTCGCCCTGTTTCAATAGATGTGTTGATTGTTGTTAGTGGCACATATAGCGCCTCTGCTCCCTCTCTCAAGACCCATGGAGAGATGTTATCCGGCCCCATTGCCTTTGAGGTATCTGGCTCGCAGCAGCCTCTTCACTTCCTCCTCGGTTGTATGCATTGTGTCCAACACTTGATGGTGTACCCCACCTCTCCGTCTTTCCGGAGTCCCTTCTGTCTCCTCTGTGAACACTTCTTGGAATCTCATGTTGAGCTCTTCACATACTTCTCGGTGGTTTCTTGTGATCTCCCCCCCTTCCTTCCTCAACCTGATTACCTTGTCCTTGACTGTTGTTTTCCTCCTGATGTGGCTGTAGTGTACAACAGCTTCGGGTCAAATTTGGCTTTCGCCAAATTGGGTCTCCCTTCTTACCTATGCATATTCATTTCTGGTTCTACGACTGCTCTCTTTATTCTCTTGGGTACTTTGCCTTTTATACTTCTTCCATTCTCTAGCACACTTGGTTTTGGCCTCTCTACACCTTTTGAGTGAAACAAGGGCTCATCCTGGCCTTCTCGTTATTTGTGTTACCTTGCTAGTGCTCTGTCCCACTGAACCTCGTGCAGAAAATTCCTCATGCCTTTGTAGTCCCCTCTCTTGTAGTTTGGCTTCGTTCGTCGTGCCCTTCCTGCTTCCCTCTCCACTTGTAACTCTACTATGTATTCGAGGCTCAGAACCACGTAGTCAGTGGCCCGGAAGGGTCTTTCATATGTGATGTCCTCAATATCTTCACTACTCAAGGTGAATACTAGGTCCAGTTTTGCTGGTTCATCCTCTCCTCTCTCTCTCTGGTAGTGTCCCTTACATATTGGTAGATGAAGTTTTCCAGTACCACCTGCATCATCTTGGCCCTCCACGTTTCTGGGTGTGTGTGTGAGAGAGAGTTACATTTCCTTCTGAGACATCCCACAAATAATACGAGTCTTTAGAGATAACTCTACTGAGAGATAATATTAGAGTGAGGAGTACCTGCGTGAAGGTGGTGCGGTGTCTCCTGCGTGCGGGCGTGGGACAGGTGGTGGGCGTGGGCGTGGGCGAGTGACCCGTGGTGCACATTCCGCCCTCACTCTTCACTTTCTTGAAGGCTCCGTCACTACCTAGAACGGGAAGAAAGTTACCCTGAGATGTGTGAAGGACGGGAGACTGAGGGAGGGTAGAGGGAGGAGGGATAAGATGATAGATGGAGGGGAGAGAATTGATGTGGAAGTTCTTTTAAGGTTTATATATATATATAATATATATATATATATATATATATATATATATATATATATATATATATATATATATATATATATATTTATATATATATATATATATAACACAATGGCCACTTTATTAGGTACACCTGGTCGTTAATGCAATTATCTAATCAGCCAATCACGTGGCAGCTCCTCAATGCCTAAAAACATGCAGACATAGTCAAGAGGTTCATTTGTTCAGACTAAACTTCAAAATGGGGAAGAAATGGGATCTAAATGACTTTAACCTTGCAGCGAGTGTTGGTGACAGACGAGATGGTTTGTGTATCTCAGAAACTGTTGATCTCCTGGGATTTTCACGCACAACAATCTCTACAGTTTACAGAGAATTGTGTGAAAAACATAAAGCATCCAGTGAGCGGCAGTCCTGTGGGCGAAAACGCCTTGTTAATGAGAGAGGTTAGAGGAAGATGGCCAGACTGGTTCAACATGAAAGGAAGTGACAGTAACTCAAGTAACCACGAGTTATCACAGTGGTACGCTGAAGAGTATCTCTGAACATGTAACACGTCCAACCTTGAAATGGACGGGCTACGGCAGCAGAAGACCACACGGGGTTCCAATCCTGTCAGCTAAGAACAGGATACTGAGGCTACAGTGGGCACAGGCTCACCAAAACTGGACCTCTGAACATTGGAAAAAGCTTCACCTGGTCTGACGAATCGTGATTTCTGCTGCGACATGCAGATGGTTGGGTCAGAATTTGGCGTAAACCTTTGGGATGTGGCAGAACGGGAGTTTACAGCATGAAAGTGCAGAAGACAAATCTGCAGTAACTGTGTGATGCTGTCATGTCAAATATATAATATATATAATATAAAAGACTGGAACAATTCACAAATTACCCAGAATAACGTATCTGAACATTTCATAAAACCCACAATGCCATGGCATGTACAATTCACAAAATATTCGTACCATAGCTTCGTTAACGTTCGTATCATAGCTTCGTTAACGTTCGTATCTTAGCTTCGTTAACGTTCGTATCATAGCTTCGTTAACGTTCGTATCATAGCTTCGTTAACGTTCGTATCATAGCTTCGTTAACGTTCGTATCATAGCTTCGTTAACGTTCGTATCTTAGCTTCGTTGTCGTGGTATGTTGTCGTATTCACTCGAATAATAAAACCCTCAATTTTTCACTGTTTTAAGCAATTTTTAGAGGAAGTGATCCAGAGTGTACACTGTGCATACTATTATGATTATGGTGTATGATACCAACTTGATGAGCGAACTATACACACAACACAGTGGAAGATAAGGGGAATCAGTCCCTCAGCCTAGAGACCGATGTTCAGTACCTTTGTTTTCCATTGTCTTCTGTGTATACTTCTGCAAGACTGAGGGACTGATTGCCTATTCTTTTATGTATAATTTTGCAAGACTGAGAGACTGATTACGCCATCTTTTATGTACAATTCTTCAAGACTGAGGGACTGATTGCCTCAACTTCCACTGGCGAAATGTCTTCAAATAAAGCTACCCAGGTGTTGCACGTGTCTGGTTCCTCACATAATATTGCGTATCATTGACAACATTTTTTTCCAAGGCCACACTTGACCTCCGTCAACAAAAAGAATAAACAAGAGGCACAACTTTGTCTGTGTCACTCGTGCCTCCCCTGAGGCACTAGAGAAAAAAATTCAATCAATACTCAATTTGTAATCAACTCACATTGATAATCCCGTAAATCCCCCGTGTTCAAAAGAGAGCAGCTAAGGGGATTACTAGGATTGAGTGAGCATGTTGAGGTGGTGAAGTGCTCTCCAGCTTCTCAAGTGGACTGTACCACTTGTGTGTTGGCTGATACACTTGGAGAATTTATAGCACTCGTGTGTGCTAAAGTGGTGTCACTTTTTTTTAAGTGTTTTTTCTTTCAAGGGTCTTTCCACAAGTGTTCACCGCGAGATAGTGTGGGACAAAGGAAACGTATTTGCCATCACTCAGTCAGTAGTTGTCTTGCCGGAAGTGCGCAGACGACACAGTTCTTGAGGGATGATGGAGTTAGTGTGTATGTATGTTAGTACATGTGGTTGTAGGAATCGGTTCACAGTTCCTGGCCCCGCCTGTGTGTGTGTGTGTGTGTGTGTGTGTGTATGTTTTACAAAGGTTACTTAAGAAAACGTTTATCTAAATCAAATTACGTAGCTCTTAGTTGAAGCAGTTTCAAACTTGTAGTCGCACTTAATGACGTGCCATTTAGAGAACTGAAAACTGGGGAAATATTTTCATCCTACAGTAAAGAATAACTAAAAATCTTTCATTTAGGACGCGTTGTCTGTAGACTTTTATCATAGTTTGTAAATATTGTATTGTTAATGTTAGTTATGCAAGGAGAAGTTCCTAGGTCTATTGTGTATCCGTATATTTTGTTTCACCTACAAGATGGCGATGGCGGTGCACAATATTCTGTCCACCGCCCTCCACAGGATGGGTATGGCGGTGCATAATATTCTGTCCACCGCCCTCCACAGGATGGGTATGGCGGTGCATAATATTGTCCACTGCCCTCCACAGGATGGGTATGGCGGGGGCTAATATTCGGTCCACTGCCTCCACAGGATGGGTATGGCGGTGCATAATATTCTGTCCACCGCCCTCCACAGGATGGGTATGGCGGTGCATAATATTCTGTCCACTGCCCTCCACAGGAGGGGTTTATGGCGGTGCATAATATTCTGTCCACTGCCCTCCACAGGATGGGTATGGCGGTGCATAATATTCGTCCACCGCCCTCCAAGGAGGGGTATGGCGGTGCATAATATTCGTCCACCGCCCTCCACAGGATGGGTATGGCGGTGCATAATATTCTGTCCACTGCCCTCCACAGGATGGGTATGGCGGTGCATAATATTCTGTCCACCGCCCTCCACAGGATGGGTATGGCGGTGCATAAATATTCTGTCACTGCCCTCCACGGATGGGTATGGCGGTGCATAATATTCTGTCCACCGCCTCCACAGGATGGGTATGGTGGTGCACAATATTCTGTCCACCGCCCTCCACAGGATGGGTATGGCGGGCATAATCTGTCCACCGCCCTCCACAGGATGGGTATGGCGGGGGCATAATATTCTGCCCACTGCCCTCCACAGGATGGGTATGGCGGTGCATAATATTCTGCCCACCGCCCTCCACAGGATGGGTATGGCGGTGCATAATCTGTCCACTGCCCTCCACAGGATGGGTATGGTGGTGCACAATATTCGGGTCCACCGCCCTCCACAGGATGGGTATGGCGGTGCATAATATTCTGTCCACTCCCCTCCACAGGATGGGTAGGGGTGGTGCACAATATTCTGTCCACCGCCCTCCACAGGATGGCTATGGCGGTGCATATATTCTGTCCACTCCCCTCCACAGGATGGGTATGGTGGGTGCAAAATATTCTGTCCACCCCCCTCACAGGATGGGTATGGTGGTGCACAATATTCTGTCCACCGCCCTCCACAGGATGGGTTATGGCGGTGCACAATATTCTGTCCCACCTCCCTCCACAGGATGGGTATGGCGGTGCATAATATTCTGTCCACCTCCCTCCACAGGATTGGGTTTTGGCGGTGCACAATATTCTGTCCACCTCCCTCCACAGGATGGGTATGGTGGTGCATATCTGCCCAAACCCCCCCACAGGATGGGTATGGCGGTACATAATATTCTGTCCACCGCCCTCCACAGGATGGGTATGGTGGTGCATAATATTCTGTCCACTGCCCTCCACAGGATGGGTATGGTGGTGCACAATATTCTGTCCACTGCCCTCCACAGGATGGGTATGGTGGTGCACAATATTCTGTCCACTGCCCTCCAAGGATGGGTATGGGGGGTGCACAATATTCTGTCCATTTGCCCTCCACAGGAGGGGTATGGTGGTGCACAATATTCTGTCCACTGCCCTCCACAGGATGGGTATGGTGGTGCACAATATTCTGTCCACTGCCCTCCAACAGGATGGGTATGGTGGTGCACAATATTCTGTCCCACGCCCTCCACAGGATGGGTTGGTGGTGCACAATATTCTGTCCACTGCCCTCCACAGGATGGGTATGGTGGTGCACAAAAATTCTGTCCACCGCCCCCCACAGGATGGGTATGGTGGTGCACAATATTCTGTCCACTGCCCTCCACAGGATGGGTATGGTGGTGCACAATATTCTGTCCACTGCCCTCCAGGAGGGGCTTGGCGGAGCACAATAAAACTAACTAGTGATGTTAATTGTTTTATTGGGTTTAAAGTTGTGGACCACACGAGGATCATTAAGGCTGTATGCCACATGTACCTTAATCCCTGAAATGTGGATGTACGCAGTGAAATACGGGTAAACAAAGTGAAATATGGAAATACACAGTGAAACAGGGAAATACACAGTGAAATACGGATATACACAGTGAAATACGGATATACAGATATACACGTATACTCTCGGTGTATATACCTTCAAAATATAAAACACAAAAGTGATAGAATACTGCAGACGTCCTATGGCCCATGCTAGGCAAGTTCAACTCACATCCACTCATTGTACTTGCCTAAACTATATTTAAAGCTTCCCAAAACTCTCGCCTTCAATGGCACTGCCTTAGAGTTTATCCCCCTCATCTACTGCCTGAGAGTTTATCCCCCTCATCTACTGCCTGAGAGTTTGTTCCACTCAACTACTGCTGAGAGTTTGTTCCACTCATCTACTGCCTGAGAGGTTTGTTCCATCATCTACTGCCTGAGAGTTTGTTCCACTCATCTACTGCCTGAGAGTTTGTCCCACTCATTACTGCCTGAGAGTTTGTCCCACTCATCTACTGCCTGAGAGTTTGTCCACTCATCTACTGCCTGAGAGTTTGTACCACTCATCTACTGCCTGAGGTTTGTCCCACATCTACTGCCTGAGAGTTTGTCACACTCATCTACTGCCTGAGAGTTTGTCCCACTCATCTACTGCCTGAGAGTTTGTTCCCACTCATCTACTGAGAAGTTTGTTCCCCCTCATCTACTGCCTGAGTTTTGTTCCCACTATCTTCTGCCTGAGAGTTTGTTCCCCCCCTCATCTACTGCCTGAGGTTTGTTCCACTCATCTACTGCCTGAGAGTTTGTTCCCAAAAATCTACTGCCTGAGAGTTTTGTTCCCACTCATCTTTGCCTGAGAGTTTGTTCCCCCTCATTTTACTGCCTGAAGATTGTTCCACTCATCTACTGTGAGAGTTTGTTCCACTCATCTACTGCCTGAGAGTTTGTTCCATTCATCTACTGCCTGAGAGTTTGTTCCACTCATCTTCTGCATGAGAGTTTGTCCCACTCATCTACTGCCTGAGAGTTTGTTCCACTCATCTACTGCCTGAGAGTTTGTCCCACTCATCTACTGCCTGAGAGTTTGTTCCACTCATCTACTGCCTGAGAGTTTGTTCCACTCATCTACTGCCTGAAAGTTTGTTCCCACTCATCTTACTGCATGAGAGTTTGTTCCACTCATCTACTGCCTGAGAGTTTGTTCCAAACATCTACTGCCTGAGAGTTTGTTCCATTCATCTACTGCCTGAGAGTTTGTCCCACTCATCTTTTGCCTGAGAGTTTGTCCCACTCATCTACTGCCTGAGAGATTGTTCCACTCATCTACTGCCTGAGAGTTTGTCCCACTCATCTTCTGCCTGAGAGTTTGTCCCACTCATCTACTGCCTGAGAGTTTGTTCCACTCATCTACTGAGAGTTTGTTCCACTCATCTACTGCCTGAGTTTGTTCCACTCATCTACTGCCTGAAAGTTTGTTCCACTCCAGCCACTCATCTACTGCCTGAGAGTTTGTTCCACTCATCTACTGCCTGAGAGTTTGTTCCAAAAATCTACTGCCTGAGAGTTTGTTCCACTCATCTACTGCCTGAGAGTTTGTTCCACTCATCTACTGCCTGAAAGTTTGTTCCACTTATCTACTGTTGAGAGTTTGTTCCACTCATCTACTGCCTGAGAGTTTGTTCCACTCATCTACTGCTGAGAGTTTGTCCACTCATCTACATGCCTGAGAGTTTGTCCCACTCATCTACTGCTGGAGTTTGTTCCACTTACCTACTGCCCTGAGAGTTTGTCACTCATCTCTGCCTGAGAGTTTGTCCCATATCTATTGCCTAGAGAGTTTGTCCATCATCTATGCTCTGGAATTTGTCCCAATCATCTTACTGTCTGTGCGTTTGTCCCATCATTCTGCCTGAGAGTTTGCCCCACTATCTACTGCCTGAGAGTTTGTTCCATCATCTAATGCTGAGAGTTTGTCCACTCATCTACTTCTGAGTTTGTCCCACTCATTTACTGCTGAGAGTTTTGTTCCACCATCTAATGCTGAAGTTTGTTCACTCATTTTACTGCCTGTAAGAGTTTGTCCACTCATCTACGCCTGAGAGTTTATGACTCCAAAATCATCTATGCCTGAAGTTTGTTCCTATTCAATTGCCTGAGAGTTTGTACCATCAATCTACTGCCATGAAGATTTGCCCATACTATCTACTGCCTGAGAGTTTGTCCCATCATCTATTTTCCTGAGAGTTTGTTCACTCATCTACTGAGATTTGTTCCTA
>NC_069461.1:8262910-8282910 GCF_026875155.1 Cherax quadricarinatus | reverse complement strand
TTGGTTCCTCCTGCTCATCCTTTGGTTCCTTCTTCTCCTCCTTTGGTTCCTTCTTCTCCTCCTTTGGTTCCTCCTGCTCCTCCTTTGGTTCCTTCTTCTCCTCCTTTGGTTCCTCCTGCTCCTCCTTTGGTTCCTTCTTCTCCTCCTTTGGTTCCTTCTTCTCCTCCTTTGGTTCCTCCTGCTTCTTCTTTGTTCCTCCTTTGGTTCCTTCTTCTCCTCCTTTGGTTCCTCCTGCTCCTCCTTTGGTTCTTTCTTCTCCTCCTTTGGTTCCTCCTGCTCCTCCTTTGGTTTCTTCTTCTCCTCCTTTGGTTCCTCCTGCTCCTCCTTTGGTTCCTCCTTTGGTTCCTCCTGCTTCTCCTGTTCCTCCTGCTCTTCCTCTTCCTCCTGCTGCTCTTACTCTTCAGCTCCTGTTCGTCCTCCTGCCACATCCTCAGAAGCTGCAACAGAAGAAAACTTTGCCCATTTCAACACAGTAAGGATGGTGTTCACAACACTGTAAGGATGGTGTTCACAGCACTGTAAGGATGGTGTTCACAACACTGTGAGGATGGTGTTCACAACACTGTAAGGATGGTGTTCACAACACTGTAAGGATTGGGTGTTCACACACTGAAAGGGTGGTGTTCACAACCGTAAGGATGGTGTTCACAACCTGTAAGGTGGTGTTCAAAACACTGTAAGGTGGTGTTCCAACACTGTGAGGAGGGTTTTCCCAAAACCCTTGGGGATGGTGTTCAAAACACTTAAGGAGGGTGTTCACAACACTGTAAGGAGGGTGTTCCAACACTGTAAGGATGGGGTTCACAACACTGAAAGGTGGTTTTCACAACCGAAAAGGTTGGGTGTTCACAACACTGTAAGGATGGTTTTCACAACACTGTAGGATGGTTTTACAACACTGAAGGATGGGTTCACAACAGTAAGGATGGTGACAACACGAAAAGGATGGTTTTCACAACATTTAAAGGGATGGTGTTCACAACACTTAAAAAGGTTGGTTTTAAAAACACTGAAAGGATTGTTCACAACATGTAAGGGGGTGTTCACAACACTGAAAGGTGGTGTTCCAACACTGAAAGGTGGTGTTACAAACTGTGAGGTGGTGTTCCAACACTGTGGATGGTGTTCCAACATGTAAGGATGGGTTCACAACACTGTAAGGTGGTGTTCCAACAGTATGGAGGGGTGTTCAAAACATGAAGGATGGTTTTCAAAACACTTAAGGATGGTGTTCACAAATGTAAGGATGGTGTTAAAAACATGAAAGGATGGTGTTCACAACACTGTAAGGATGGTGTTAAAACCCTTTACTGTAACAAAATTATGGGGTTTTTAGTTAAGAAAAATATTGATAAATTGGTAATTATTTAATTTAAAATTTGAAAGACCAAAAAAAAAAAAAAAAATTTTTTTTGATTTGGGAAAAAATAAGGAATAAATTTTTTTATTATTTTTTTTTTTGTTTTGTTTTGTATTGTTTTTTTTAAGTTTTTTTTTTTTTTTTTTATTTTTTTAGTTAATTTTTTTAGCTTGATTAGTTAGATATTTTACTCTGTTTTTAGTTTTTTTTTTTTTTCTTTTTTTTTTTCTTTTTTTTTTGCTTCATTTTTTTAAAAATTTTTTTTTACTTGATTTTCTTTTTTTATTTATTTTTTATTTTAAATTTTTGCTTTATTTGTTTTAACTTTTTTTTTTTTTTCCTTTGTTTCTGGTTTATTTTTTTTAAAATAATTTTTTTTTTAGTTTGAATGTGTTTTTTTTTACCTATTGATATTTTTCGCTGAATTGTTAAGGTAACTAGTTTCCCGGGAGAGAGTTTTTCGGGGTCAGCCCCCCCCGGGGCCCCCGTTGTCCCAGACAATTTATAATAACATAGGGTCCTCCCAAAAAATTTGGGTCACCATAAAACTAACATTCCAGTCAGCAGTTTTTAGCGACCACTTTTTAGTGTAGGCCCCCTTTTGTTAGTGTAGACGCCCATTGTTATTTGTGCGCCCATTGTTGTGTAGACGCCTTTTTAGGAGCGCCACTTGTTTGTGTAGACCACTTGTTGTGTAGACCCCCTTTGTTAGTGAGCGCCACTTGTTAGTGTTGTCCCCACTTGTTAGTGTAGCGACCACTTGTTGTGTAGCCACTTTTTAGTGTAGACGACCATTTTTTAAATTTAGTGTAGACCCCAAATGTTAGTGTAGCGACCATTTATTAATTAGTGTAGACGACCATTTGTGTGTAGAGACCTTTGTTAATTAGTGGACGCCCATTTGTTAATTATGTGACGACCATTTTTTAATTAGTGTTGCGCCCATTTGTTAATTAGTGTAGACGACCTTTTGTTAATTAGTGTGCGCCATTTGTTAATTATTGTAGCGACCTTTTTTAATTCCTGTGGACTAACTCAAATAGATGCTGGAGTTAGCTAGACAGATGGCAACAACAAAAACCCCAACAACAAAGAGGCACCTAATAGTTAAATGATTTTATTTTATTTTTATTATTATTATTATTTTTTATTATGTTCCTTGGTGGCACAAAACCTCAATGGATCCTACGGGCCCTGTGCTGTGGATTTAATCAGATTTGTTTTATATATGTCCCGTGTAAACCAACATAACACACAACACACACCCCACACACACACACACACAACACACACACACGTAAAAACCCCCACTTACAATATACACACATAAAAAAAAATTTAAAGTGTTAGCGGACGAAAGGGGCAAAAAATAACAAAGGGGTGAATTGGAAAATAAAGGCAGTGGGAATGCTTTAAAAAACAGGGAAAAGGGGAAAAGGGAAATTGAAAATTTATAAAAAGACAGAGTGAGAGGGATTAAAAAGGGGGGGAAGAGGTGGAGCACGAGAAAGAACGCAAAAGAAGAAGAAGAAGAAAAGGAAGGAAGAAGGGAAAGGAGAAAATAAATGTTTGTGACCTTTAAAAAGGGGAAATCAAATAGATGTAAAGGAAAAAGGGAAACAGACGGTGAAGGAAGTGTAGGGGGGGGAAGGTAATGAAGGCACTCGGCTAAAGGGAAGAGTGAAAACAAAATTAAAGGGGGAAAGAGTTTTTCAGAAGCGAAAGTAAGCAATCATCGCGCAAAAATTTAATAGCGAGTCACTTCCCCCATGGCTGCAACAAAAGTTACTATACCCCATGGCTGCAACCAAGTTACTCCCCACCATGGCTCAACAATTTACTACCCACTGTGGCTGAAAACAAAATTTTCAAAACCCCCATGGCTGCAACAAAAGTTACTACACCACTGGCTGCACACAAGTTACTATACCCCCATGGCTGAACAAAAGTTACTAACCACCCATGGCTGAAACACAAGTTACTACCCCACTGTGGCTGCAACTTAGTTACTACACCACCATGGCTGCCACAAGTCACAACACCTGGCTGAAACACAATTTACAAACCCCATGGCTGAACAAAAGTTACTACACCCCTTGGCTGCAAAAAAAAGTTACTAACCCCCATGGCTGAAACACAAGTTACTACACCCCGGGGCTGCAACAAAAGTCCCACACCACCTGGTTGCAACAAAGTCACCACACCACGTGGTTGAACACAAGTTCTACCCCAACTGTGGCTGAACACATTATACCCCACCATGGCTGCAACACAGTCACCACACCCCATGGCTGCAAAAAGTTATCACCACTGGGGCCGCAAACAAGTTATACCCCCCATGGCTGCAACACAAGTTACTATACCCTGGGGCCTCAACAAAAAGTCACCACCCACCAGGCTGAAAACACAAGTTATACCCCCGGGGCTGCAACACAATTTACTACACCACTGTGGCTGCAACCAAGTTACTCACCACCAGCTGCAACACAAGTTTACCCATGGGGTGAAAACACAATTACACACCCCCGGGCTGCAACCAAGTTACTATACCACCAAGGCGAAAACACAAAGTTACTATAACCATGGCTGAAACAATTTACTTCCACCATGGCTGCAAACAAGTTACTATACCACCAAGGCTGCAACACAAGTTACTATCCACCTGGCTAAAAAAACCCAAAAGTTACTATACCACCATGGCTGCAAAAAAGTTCTATCCCACCAGGCGCAACCGTTATTACACCAAGGCTGAAACAAAGTTACTATACCACCAGGCTGAAAACCAAGTTACTATCCCACCATGGCTGCAACACAATTTTACTCACCCCCATGGCTGCAACCAAGTTCTATACCCCCAGGGCTGCAACACAAGTTCTATCCCCCCAAGGCGGGCACACAAGTTATTACCACCGGGCTGAACACAAGTTTACCCACAGGCTGCAACAAAAGTTACTATACCCATGGCTGCAAAACACGTTATACACCACCTGGCTGCAACACAAGTTACTATACCACCTGGCTGAACATAAGTTAACACCACCATGGCTGCAACACAAGTTTCCCCACCGTGGCTGCAACCAAAAGTTACTATCCCACCATGGCTGCAACACAAGTTACTACACCCCCATGGCTGCAAACAAGTCACTACCCAAACCTGGCTGCAAAAAAGTCACTACCCCCCTGGCTGCAACACAAGTCACTAACCCCAGGGCTGAAAAACCGTCATCCCCACCATGGCTGCAAAAAAAGTCCCTCCCCACCGTGGCGCAACAAAAAGTCACTACCCACTGGCTGAAACACAAGCACTACCCCCCGTGGCTGCAACCAATCATACACCACCATGGCTGCCCACAAGTACTCCCACCGTGGCTGAACCAAGTCACTACACCCCGGGGGCTGCAAACAAGTTACTACACCCCATGGCGCAACAAAGTTACACCCCACCATGGCGAAAACACAAGTCCTACCCCCCGTGGTTGCAACAAAGGTCCCCACCCCACCAGGCTGAAAAAAGTTATCCCCCGTGGCTGCAACAAAGTCACTACCCCACCGGCTGCAAAAAGTCACTACCCCCCTGGCTGCAACACAAGTTACTACCCACCAGGGCTGCAACACAAGTTACTACACCCACCATGGCTGCAACAAAAGTCATACACCACCGGGTTTGAAACCCGTCCCACACACCAGGGCTGCAAAACCAAGTTCTCACCACGTGGCTGCAACACAAGTTACAAAACCCACCGTGGCTGCAACACAAGTTACTACACCCCCGTGGTGCAAACAAGTTACTCACCACCATGGCTGCAAACAAGTCACCACACCCCATGGCTGCAACACAAGTTATACACCCCCGGGCTGAAACACAAGTCACACCCACCATGCTGCAAACAAGTCACTACCCCCATGGCTGAAAAACAAAAGTTATACCCCACCATGGCGCAACAAAGTCATACCCCCACCATGGCTGCAAACAAGTCATACACCACCAGGCTGCAACAAAATTTTTCTCACCCCGTGGCTGCAACAAAAGTCACTCACCCCCAGGCTGAAACACAAGTCACTACACCACCTGGCTGAAACAAATTTATACACCCATGGCTGAAACCAGTTACTACCCACCAGGGCTGCAACACAAGTCACTCCCCACCTGGCGCAACAAAAGTCACAAAACCCAGGGCTGCCCCAAAGTTACTCACCCCCGGGCGCAAACACAATTTTTATCCCCACCGTGCTGAAACACAAGTAAATACACCCCATGGCTGCAACACAAGTCACTACACCCCCATGGCTGAAACCCAAAAGTCACTACCCCCCCATGGCTGCAAAACAAGTCACCACACACCAGGGCGAACACAAGTCACTACACCACCGTGGTGCAAACAAGCACCACCCCCATGGCTGCAACAAAAGTTACTACACCACCGTGGCTCCCAACAAGTTACTACACCCCCATGGCTGCAAAAAAACCCTACACCCCAGGCTGCAACAAAAGTCACCACACCCCATGGTTTGCAACACAAGTCACCACACCCCCAGGGCTCCCAAAAAAAGTCACTACACCCCGGGGCGCAAAAACAATCACCACCCCACCATGGCGAACACAAGTCACCACACCACCAGGCTGCAACAAAAGTCACCACCACCAGGGCTGCAACACAATTTAACACCACCGTGGCTGCAACAAAATTATACCCCACCTGGCTGCAACACAAGTTACTACCCCACCGTGGCTGAACAAAAAAGTAAATACACCACCATGGCTCAACACAAGTTCTACACCCCAGGGCCCAAAACAAAAAGTCCCCACCCACCTGGCTGCAAACAAGTCACTACCCCACTGTGGCTGAAACAAGTTACTACACCAAAATGGCTGCAACACAAAGTTACTAACCCCTGGCTGAAAAAGTTACTCACCCCCATGGCTGCAACACAATTTACTCACCCCATGGTTGCAACAAAAGTTACTACACCCCCCATGGCTGCAACAAATTTACTACCCCCCAAATGGTTGAAACACAAGTTCTACACCCCATGGCCCCCAACAATTTACCACCACCATGGCTGCAACAAAAGTTCTCACCCCCAGGGCTGCAACACAAGTTATCACCCCTGGTTGCAAACACAAGTCACTACACCACATGGCGAAAAAAAGTTATACACCACCATGGCTGCAACACAAGTTACTACCAACCGGGGGCTGCAACAAAAGTCACTACCCACCTGGCTGAACACAAGTTACACACCACCGTGGCGAAACACGTTACACACCACCGGGTTTGCAACACAAGTTACTACACCACTTGGCTGCAAACAAGTTCTCACCACCAGGGTGCAACACAAGTTACTACACCCCTGGTTTGCAACAAAGTTACTACACCCCCATGGCTGAAAAACACAATTTTACTAACCACCATGGCTGCCACAAGTTTTTACACACCATGGTTGCAACACAAGTCGCTAACCCCCATGGTGCAACAAAAGTTACTACCCACCATTTTTTGAAAACACAAGTCATACCACCATGGCTGCAAACAAGTTATCACCACCATGGCTGAAAAACACAAGTTATACCCACCGTGGCTGAAAACACAAGTATCCCCCCGGGGGCCTGCAAACAAGTTTACACCCCCATGGCTGCAACACAAGTCACTACCCCCCATGGTGAACAAAAGTTACTACACCCCCGGGGTGCAACAAAGTCACTCACCACCATGGGTGCAACAAAGTTACTACACACCATGCTGCAAACAGTTACTACCCACCGTGGCTGCAACACAAATCACTCACCCCCATGGTCAACAAAATTTTATACACCACCATGGCTCCCAACACAAGTCACTACACCCCCAGGGCTGCAACACAATTACTCACCACCATGGTTTGCAACACAATTTTACTAACCACCCATGGTGCAACACAAGTTATCACCCCCTGGCTGCAACACAATTTATACACCCCCATGGCGCAACAAAGATACACCCCATGGCTGCAAACAATTTACACCCCCATGGCTGCAACAAGTACTACCCACCATGGCTCCCCAACCCCATGTTACAACCCACCAGGGCTGCAACACAAGTATACACCACCTGGCTGCAACACATCATTTACCCACCATGGCTGCAAACATTTACTACCCCCCGTGGCTCAACAAAATCATAAAACCACCATGGTGCAACACAAGTCCCTTACCCACCTGGTGCAACAAAAAGTCTACACCCGGGCTGCAAACCAAGTTTTACCCACCTGGCTCAAAAAATTTACTCACCACCGGGCTGCAACACAATCACTACACCACCGGGCTGCAACAAAAGTCATACCCCACCTGGCTGCAACAAAGTACACACCCCTGCTGAAAACAAAATCCTACACCACCTGGTGCAAAACAAGTTATACCCCCCTGCTGCAACAAAAGTCACTACCCACGTGGCTGAAACACAAGTTACTACCACCTGGCTGCAACAAAAAGTCATACCCCACGTGGTGCAACAAAAGTACTACACCACCATGGCTGCAAACAAAAGTCACTACACCACCGTGGCTGCAAACAAGTCACTACCCCACCATGGCTAAAACGCAATTCCCCCTACACCATGGGCTGCAACAAAAGTCACTAACCACCTGGCTGCAACACAAGTCCTCCCCCCATGGCTGCAACACAAGCCATACACAACCGTGGCTGCAACAAAAAGTCACTACCCCACCTTGGCCGCAACCAAGTCACTACACCAGGGCTGCAACACAAGTACTACACCACCGGGGGCTGAACACGAGTCACTACACCACCTGGCTGCAACACAAGTCCTACACCCCGTGGCTGCAACAAAGTCACTACCCACCTGGCGCAACAAAAGTCATACACCACCGTGGCTGCAACACGAGTCATACACCACCTGGCTGCAACACAAGTCCTACCCCCGTGGCTGCAACACAAGTACTCCCCCCGTGGCTGCAACAAAAGGCACACACCACCGTGGCTGCAACACAGTACTACACCCCCGTGGCTGAAACCCAAAAGTCCACACCGGGGGTGCAACACAAGTCACACACCGTGGCGCAACACAAGTACTACACCCCCGGGGCTGCAACAAAGTTACTAACCCCCGTGGTGCAACCAAGTCACTAACCACCGTTGGGGAAACACAAGTCACTACACCCCGGGGGCTGCAAAAAATACTACACCACCTGGTGCAACACAAGTCACTACACCCCCGGGGGTGCCCAAAAGTCATTTACCCACCGTGGCTGCAACACAAGTCACTAACCACCAGGCTGCAACACAAGTCATACACCACCTGGCTGCAACAAATTTACTACCACCCCTGGCGCAACAAAGTCAAAACCCCCAAAAAACCCCCCCGGGGCGAAACAAAAGTCACTACACCACTGGCTGCAACACAATTTCCACCACCCGGGCTGAAACACAATTTACACACCACCGTGGCTAAAACAAAGTCACTACACCACCTTGCTAAAACCCAAGTCACTACACCACCTGGCTGCAACACAAGTCAACACCACCTCTGAAACAACGTCACACACCACCTGGTTTGCAACAATACTACACCCGTGCTCCCAACCGTCACTACACCACCTGGCTGCAACAAAGTCACTACACCCCCTGGCGCAACACAAGTCCTACACCCCCCATGGCTGCAAACAAGACCCCCCCCTGGTGAAAACCAAGTTACACACAGGGCTGAACACGTCACTACACCAAGGGCTGCAAACAAGTCCACCCACCTGGTAAAACAAAAAGTCACTACACCACCATGGTGCAACACAAGTCATACACCATGGCTGCAACACAATTTACTACACCATGGCTCCCCAAACCAAAGTCACTACACCACCATGGCTGCAACACAAGTATACCACCAGGGCTGCAAAAAAAGATCCCCACCAGGCCCTTGAAAAACCCCCAAGTCACTACACCCCCTGGCTGCAACACAAGTCACACACCACCATGGGGCAACACAAGTCCCCCAAAACCAGGGCTGCAACACAAGTACTACCCCCCTGGTTGAACAAAAGTCACTACACACCATGGCTGCAACACAAGTCATACCCCCACCTGGCTCCCAAACCAAGTCATACACCACCATGGCTGCAACACAAGTACTTAAACCATGGCTGAAACCCCAAAAGTTACTAAAACCATGGCTGCAACACAAGTCATTTAACCCCACCATGGTGCAACAAAAGTACTACCCACCATGGCTGAAACAAGTCATACCCCCCGGGCTGCAAACACAATTTATACACCCCCAGGGCTGCCAACACAATTTACTACACCACCATGGCTGCAACCAAGCCTACACCCCATGGCTCAACACAAGTACACCCCACCAGGGCGCAAACAAAGTACTACACCACCATGGCTCAAACAAGTACTACCCCACCTGGCGCAACACAAGTCACTAACCACCTGGCTGAAACACAATTATACACCACCTGGCTGCAACACAATTTACTACCCCCCATGGCTGCAACACAAGTTACTACACCCCATGGCTGCAACACAAGTTATACACCCCCTGGTGAAAACACAAGTTACACACCACTGGCTGCAAAACAAGTTACTACCCCCACCATGGCTGCAACCAAGTTACTCACCCCCCATGGCGCAACACAAGTTATCCCCACCATGGCTGAACAAAGTTACTACCCCACCAGGTTTGCAAACAAAGTTACTACACCCCATGGCGAAAACAAAGTTACTCCCCACCATGGCTGCAACACAAGTTTACACCACCAGGGCTGCAACCAAGTTACTACCCCCACCATGGCTGCAACACAAGTTACACACCACCTGGTTTGCAAACAAGTTACTCACCCCCTGGCTGAACACAGTTTCCCCACCATGGCTGCAACACAAGTTACTACCCCACCATGGCTGAAACACAAGTTATACACCCACCATGGCTGCAACACAGTTATACACCACCAGGGCTGAAACCCAAAAGTTATACACCCCCATGGTGCAAACAAGTTACTACACCACCATGGCTGCAACACAAGTTACTACACCCCCATGGCTGCAACACAAGTTATACCCCACCTGGCGGGCAACCAAGTTACTACACCACAGGCTGCAACACAAGTTTTACCACCATGGCTGAAACCCAAAAGTTACTACACCCCCATGGCTGCAACAAATTTACTACACCCCATGGCTGCAACACAAGTTACTACACCACCATGGCTGCAACACAATTATACACCACCATGGCGAAACAAAAGTACTCCCACCTGGCTGAAACAATTTACTACACCCCCAGGGCTGCAAACAAGTCTCACCACCTGGCTGCAAAAATTTATACACCACCATGGCTGCAACAAAGTCATACACCCTGGCGCAACACAAGTCACTACCCACCTGGCTGCAACACAAGCATTTTACACCACCGGGCTGCAACACAAGTCACTACACCCCCTGGCTGCAAAACCAAGTCACAAACCCACCTGGCTGCAAACAAGTCATACACCACCATGGCTGCAACCAAGCCCCACTACCCACCATGGCTCCCAACACAAGTACTCCCCCCTGGCTGCAACACAAGTCACTACACCCCAGGGCTGCAACACAAGTCACTAACCACCTGGCTGCAACAAAAGTCCTACACCACCAGGGCTGCAACACAAGTAAATACACCACCATGGCTGCAAACAAGTTAACCCAGGGCTCCCAACACAAGTCATACCCCCCATGGCTGCACACAAGTACTACCCCCCATGGCTCAACACAAGTACTACACCCCATGGTGCAACAAATTTTCCTCACCACCATGGCTGAAACACAAGTTACTACACCCCCAGGGGGGGCCTGCAACACAAGTACTACACCACCATGGCTAAACAAAAGTCCCTACACCCCATGGCTGCAACAAAATTTATACACCCCAGGGCCCCCAAACAAAGTTACTAACCCCCATGGTGCAAACAAGTTATACACCACCATGGCTGCAAACCAAGTTATACCCACCATGGCTGCAACAAATTTCAACCCCCATGGTGAAAACACAAGTTCAAAAGGCGAAAAAGATAAAAGGGAAAAAGTAAAAAGGGGGCTGCAAAAAAGACTAAACCAGGGAACAAATAAAAAAAAGACAAGAGGGGAAATTTTAAAAAAAATTTCAAGTAGAGAGAGAGAGAGAGGAGAGAGGAGAGAGAGAAGGGAAGAGGGGGAGGAGGAGAGAGGGAGGGGGGAGTGAGAGAGAGAGAGAGGAGGAAAGGAAAACTAGACATAAGACTTGAGAGTGACAAGCTAGGCCACTGTAGTTAGTGATAAGGAAAGTTCTGTAAAAATGGGGGGGTGTTGTAGGGGGACAAAAAAGGGAGACGTAAGAGTTTAAAAAATGGATCTACATAAAAATGGAGTCGGAATATAGACGAAACGTAGACCAGCTGAGAGATTTTAGGCCCACAAAACCAGTGAAGAACAGTACCCGTGGAGAGGTAGGACATGGGACAGTACACGTGGAGCAGGTTGGGCATGGGACAGTACCACGTGGAGAGGTAGGACATGGGCAGTCCCCGTGGAGAGGTGGACTGGGACAGTACCCGTGGGAAAGGTAGGACATGGGACGACCACGTGGAGCAGGTAGGAATGGGACATTTCCACGTGGAGGGTAGGACTGGGACAGTTCCACGTGGAGCAGGTAGGCATGGGGGCAGTACCAGTGGAGCAGGTTTGGACAGGGACAGTACCCCGTGGAGCGGTAGGGGCATGGGACAGTACCCCGTGGAGAGGTAGGACATGGGACGTACCACGTGGAGCAGGTAGGAATGGGAAGTACCCCCGTGGGGGTAGGACTGGGGGGCGTACCCCTGGAGCAGGTAGGGCATGGGACAGTACCACGTGGAGCAGGTAGGACAGGGGCGTCCACGTGGAGGGGAGGACATGGGACAGTACCACGTGGAGCAGGTAGGGGCATGGGACATTACCCCTTGGAGCGGTAGGACAAGGGACAGTACATTGGAACAGAAGGACATGGGATAATAACCCCCCCCATTTCCATTTTTTACCGAAACCCCCCAATATCTCTCTCCACATACCTATTCCCCGGGCACCACACCCCATCATCCCTTCCTTCTCTTGGGTATCCTCAACCCTAGTCGATAACCCTTTCCCTTTTCTCCGCCCTCACCCCCGCGCACACATCCCGCAAACCAGCCCCCCGCACCAACCCAAAACGCGTATCAAAGGGTACACCCCTTTTTGGCATCCCTAAAAATGCGTTCATCCAGGGATGTGAGATTATCCCCATGCACCTCCCACCTAGGAAAATTCGCCATCACCCCGCAAGCATCAGACACGAACCTGAAACATCAAAATTAGAGAATTTTAAAAAAAAATTTTGAAGTTTGTAACCCTTTTTTTGTCATTGTAGCAAATGACGTGGGGGGGAAAAAGATGATTTAAAAAAACATTTAATATCGGAAAAAAAATAAAAAATAAGGAAAAAGTTTTTTAATGAAAAAAAAACAAAAGGGGGAGTGGTATGTTGAGATAAAAAATAAAAAAATATCAAAACAGAAATGGGGAAAAAAAGCAAAAAAAAAATAAAAAAGAAAAGTATTTATAAGGTTTAAAAAATGCATTATTGTGATCACCCGGAAGTTTTTGACCAGGAAGTTTTTAGACCAGGAAGTTATTAGACCAGGAATTTTTAGACAGGAAGTTATTAGACCAGGAAGTTATTAGACCCGGGAAATTATTAGACCCGGAAGTTATTAGACCGGAAGTTATTAGACCAGGAAGTTTTAGACCAGGAAATTATTAGACCAGGAAGTTATTAGGGCCGGAAGTTATTTGACCCCGGGAAATATTGACCGGAAATTTTAGACCAAAAAAGTTTATTAGACCAGGAAGTTATTAGTCCCGGAGTTATTTGACCAAGAAGTTATTAGACCGGAAATTATTGACCCGGAAGTTTTGACGGAAGTTATTAGACAGGAAGTTATTAGACCCGGAAGTTATTGACAGGAAGTTATTAGACCCGGAAGTTTTGACGGAAGTTATTAGACCGGAAGTTATTGACCAGGAAGTTATTAACCGGAAAATTATTAGCCAGGGAAATTTTTAGACCCGGAAGTTATTAGACCAGGAAGTTATTGACCCGGAAGTTAAATTTGACCAGGGAATTATTAGACAGGAAGTTATTAGACCCGGAAGTTTTAACAGGAAATTTTAGCCCGGAAATTATTTGACCCGGAAGTTATTAGACCAGGAAGTTATTAGACCAGGAAGTTATTAGACCCGGAAAATTATTAGCCCCCGGGAAATTATTAGACCGGAAAAATTATTAGACCGGGGTTATTAGACCGGAAGTTATTAGACAAAGGGAAATTTTGACAGGAAGTTATTAGACCCGGAAGTTATTGACCGGGAAGTTATTAGACCGGAAGTTTTTAGACCCGGAAGTTAGACCAGGAAGTTATTGACAGGGAAATTATTAGTCCCGGAAATTATTGACCGGAAGTTATTAGCCCGGAAGTTATTAGACCAGAAAATTATTGCCCGGAAGTTTTTAGACCAAGAAAGCAAAATGTGTTGTTACTTGAGGAGGTACTGAAAGTAAGAGTTTGAACGGATATCTAGCAGCAAGTAAGGAATGACAAAAGAAAATTCACGATGGGTCTACGGGACAAGGCTCGTGCTTAAAAAATTGTAAACAATACGAGGGGTAGGTGAGTGAAAAGCGCGGCGTTCATGGGGTTTTTTTAAAGCTGGAAACGTTTGCCTGCTCAAAAAGACTTCTTCGGTCGAAAAACAAAATCTGCCCTCCACTTTCTTTTGTTGTGTTTAGGCCGTATTTCCCCTGAAGAATCCCCCTTGGCAGGGGCGAAAAATTTTGGCAATGAAGTACAAAATTTTTCACATGTTCACCGACGTATCTCAAAAACAATAATAATGACAACACAACAAAAATTTAATAACTAAGAACCATGACAAAAACAACAAAAAAACACCCCTTAAAACCCCAACCCCCACGAGAAACACCGCAACAATACAATAAGATTAACAAACACCGTATCGACTCTTCAACATTGTGTTACAAAAAGACGTAGCGAGGCCCGGTCACAGACCGAGCCCCGGGGGCGTTGACTCCCGAAAACCCCTCCAGGTATAGCGTTTTACGACGATATACTGTTTCTCGCAGGTGACTTTATTTACTCAGACCCCATATCTTGCTTTCTGTTGAGCTGTGGTCTCTGGTGGATGGAAGTTTCAGGAAAAATGCCCTAAAACCCTATTTGTTTTATTTTCACACTGGTCTGACGAAACCAGTATGAGGGAATTCATTCTGCGTTATTCTCTTAGGAAAACACGTTGTTTAAAAAAGGTTTTTGGGACCAAGCTCTTGCACTCTTGACAGGAGGGGATGCCCGTGGACCCAAAACTCTTGCCTTTGACAGGAGGCATGCCCGTGGACAAGACTCTTGCATTCTTGACAGGAGGTATGCCGTGGACCAAGACTCTTGTACTCTTGGGGAAGGGGGCTGCCCGTGGACCCAAGACTCTTTTCACTCTTGGGCAGGGGGGCATGCCAGTGGACCAAGATCTTGCCTTTGCAGGAGGGGAGCCTGGGCCAAGATCTTTCACTTTGACAGGAGGGGATGCAGTGGACCAAACTCTTGCACTCTTGACAGGAGGCATGCCAGTGGACCAAGACTCTTGTCTTTGACAGGAGGCATGCCAGTGGACCAAGACTCTTGGGACTCTTACAGGAGGCATGCCAGTGGACCAAGACTTTTGCATCTTGAAGGAGGATGCCCGTGGCCAAGACTCTTGCATCTTGACAGGGGCTGCCAGTGGACCAAAAACTCTTGTACTTTGACAGGGGATCCAGTGGACCAAGACTCTTGCACTTTGACAGGGGCATGCCAGTGGACCCAAAACTCTTTACTCTTGACGGGGGGCATCCCGTGGAAAAAAGACTTTTGCATCTTGACAGGAGGTGCCGTGGACCAAGACCTTGTACTCTTGACAGGAGGGATGCCCGTGGACCCAAAACTCTGCATCTTGACAGGAGGGGATGCCCGTGGCAAGATCTTTTATCTTTACAGAGGCTGCCGTGGACCAAGACTTTGCATCTTGACAGGAGGCATGCAGTGGGGCCAAAATTTGCACTTTACAGGAGGCATGTCAGTGGACCCAAAACTCTTGCACTTTGACAGGAGGCGTCAGTGGACCAAGACTCTTGCCTCTTGACGGAGGCATGTAGGGGACCCGACTCTTTATCTTGACGGAGGCATGTCAGTGGACCAAGCTCTTGCAATCTTTACAGGAGGCATGCCAGTGGACCAAGACTCTTGCACTTTGACAGGAGGATGCCCGTGGACCAAGCTCTTTTCACTCTTGACAGGAGGATGCCCCGTGGGGCCCAAAACTCTTGCCCTTGACAGGGGGCATGTCAGTGGACCCAAAACTCGGGATCTTGACGGAAAGCTACATACATTCAGTTTTTCTTAAAAATTTTTAAACCCCAAAAAATATGTCCTTTTAAAATGGGAAATTGGTTAAGATTGGCTGAGGGAGACAAACCAGAATCGCAAGAACTGTATGTAGAAAAGTGTGGGTATGTGTGTTTGATGTATGTGTTTGTGCATTGTATGTGTGGGATATACATTTTTGTGTGCCCAATAGGTAAAAATGGTCAATTAGCCAAGAATATTTAAAAAAAAGCTTTTCAAAAAAAATTTTATCGTTTAGAGTACATATTTTTTCATTTTTGTTAAAGTAAGAAATAATCTTTTGTCCAAAAAAAATTTGAAAAATTACCCAACCTTATTATAAAAAGCGCAATTTATTTTTAAATTAATCCAAACTAAATATATTTTAGATAATTTTATAAAAATTTTAAAAATAAAGAAAAAACATGAAATATATTTTTTTCGTTAGGTCGAAGATTTTTTCGAAATTTGCATCACAAATTTTCGCTTGTTTAGTCGGGAAGAAGAGCGTTTTTTATTTAAACAAAAGCAAGTTTTTCTTTTCGGACGACATTATATATATTTATTTATATATATATATATATATATATATTATATATATATATATATAATATTTTTATATTTATTTTATAGTTTTAAAAATGTGTAAGTAAAATTTTAAAATTGAAAAAACGGTGAGGTTACTTTGCACAGGGAACTGGCAAACGTCGCCTTACCACAGAGTTGAACCTTAATTAATTAACGCAGTGGTAACTAATATTGTTGTTTTAATATTTAATCCAATTAAGTTTAGCCAATCAAATTATTAATTACCACCGATTAATTTGATAAAACACTGTGTGAAGCGTCACTGATACTTTGTAACTACTGGGTTTACACAGTGGGCGTACTTATATGCGCGTGTGTCACAGTGGGCGTACTCATACGCCGCGTGTCACAGTGGGCGTACTCGTACGCCGCGTGTCAGTGGGCGTACTCATACGCCGCGTGTCACAGTGGGCGTACTCATACGCCGCGTGTCACAGTGGGCGTACTCATACGCCGCGTGTCACAGTGGGCGTACTTGTACGCTGTGTCACACATATACGCCCATACGCTGTGTTACATAACCATAGCCAGAAGAAGCTGTTTTGTTTTTTGGAGGGACAACGTTTCGCTCTCTGTAGAGCTTTATGGTAATGCTAAAGCTCTGTATAGAGTGAAATTTCGTTTGTATGTCTTCATACTTAAACCTGTACATTTTGTTAAGTTTTTTATAACTAACATATACAGTTACACTGTTAAACTGGATTTAATTATGCACATGAAGTGTGTTTATCTTTTATTGGTGATAAGTGAAGAATTGGAGGGGTTGATACGTATGTGTTTTGTAGTTAGGAACTGCTGTAGGAGCCGCAGATACAGAGTGATATGTAGGAACTGCTGCGAGATGCCTACATGTTGTGGTAGGTAGGATCCGCTGTGGGTTGCCAGGTTTTATGTGAAAATTTCTGTTGTAGGTGGAGCTGAAGGGTTACAGTAAAGGCGTGGTTTTTCCGGTGTGTGGGTCAGCCAAACTGGTCCAGGGGCAGCGACGGTCCCGCTGTGGCGGTCCATGGAACCTGTCCGCGGGTGGAGACGTATTCGTTCCAGGGAACCGGTCAACAAGAGGTGGTGGTTCCGCTCAGGAGAGTGTGTCCGCGAAACCAGTTCAAGTGTTGAGACTGTTCACCGCCGCTGATCTACCGCTACCGCGGGTGCCGCCACCTGCCGCCCGGCGCTCAATGCCGCCACCGTCTGCCGCTAGAGAGTTAATACGCTGTAATCCAGGATGAGTCCGATTATCGGACGGTGGGTGGAGGTGGAGGGTGATAATCTGTGATAAGCGGGAGTGAGTGTCGCTGTGGACGACGCTAATACTGTTCATGTTTGTGTTGATGATCCCCGTGAGTCGTACAGTGTCTTATAGCCCCTCGCTCACCCTGCCATCCTCTCCTCTCCTCTCTCTCTCTCTCTCTCTCTCTCTCCTCTCTCTCTCTCTCTCTCTCTCTCTCTCTCTCTCTCCCTCCCTCTCTCCCACTCTCTCTCTCTCCCTCTCTCCATCACCTGTTTGTGCACATGTTGCTGCTGATTCGTATCCCGTTGTTTATCCTCTCTGTTCTTGATGGATGTTGCTGATATTTATGGATTTATGGGAAGTGTAAATGGAGGACTCTCGGTCTCTTGCTACGGCATTGCGGTGTTGGTGGTCTGGGTGGTGGTGGTGGTTTTCGTACTTTTGGTAGTGGAGATAGCGGTGTTAGAGATGGTGCTGGTGGTGGTGTTAGTGATATTGGTGTTCGTGGTGTTGACGGTGGTAGTGGTGTGGTCTGTATTGAGTCACGCCCCTGACATCTCCTGAGAGAGGATCATTGATTTGCAAGCAGGTGTGGTGTTAAGGCGTGTGTGTGTGTGTCTGTAATTACCTATTTGCAGCTGCAGGAGTTGTATCACTTACTGCTTCCTCTTGTACTTCATTCCCTTGACTAGCCACTTTTGTGAAGAAACATTTCCTGTATACCTTTTACTTTACCTTCCTTTAGTTTACAACCATTACTCTTGTCCCTGTTACAGGTACTAAGTCTTCTATATTCATTCCATAATTTTATATTTGGTTAAAAAAAATTTTCACCATAATTCGTATTTTTTTTCTCTGGGCGTTTTCGAAATTATCCATATGTTTTTGTAGGTGTAAGTACTGCTGCTGCATATTCCAATTTCTGGCCTAACAATGTTATAGAATTTTTTTTAATATTTCTCCGTCCATGTATTTGAAGGCAGTGTAGTCTGAGTTAAAACACTGGCTTATACATGATCTACTGGTGACAACGTTTTATTTATGTCTCACAGATCCCTCACTCTGATACTTGCAGTACTTCGTTACCCAAAGAACAAAAAGAGACAGTGCTGTGACGAGGACAATACACAACCTGAACAAAGGACTCCTAGTTACGACAGCGTTTCGGTCCGACTTGGATCCGAACCGAATCGTCGTCATAAGATTCATTCTCTCATGTGAGGGTTATTTGGGTATTTTATCACACAAATATCCACATTAAATGTCATCATCCATCTATCACTCAGTTTATCCAAGTCATCCTTTACTGATTTACGTTTTTTTTTTTTTAAGATTTATTTGACCCTAAGATTTGTACATCATCCGCAAACATATTCATATATTTTTATAGTCCTTCTACTAAGGCATTGATGGAAATTTAAGAAGCACGTAAGTTCCCCCGTCTTCTAATAACATGTTCATTTTTCCACTATAATCTACCTTGTCCATAATTACTATCACATTTGCTTTGCTTTCGTAAGGTGAAGTCCAGGATCTTTACTTAATTTATGGTATAACAACAAATTTTTGATGACAATTGTGTTGCAGAGGTCAAAGCTCAGACCTCTGCAACACAATTCTCATCAAAGATTTGTAAAGTTATACCATGAATTAAGTAAACTCCTGGACTTCACCTTACGAAAGCAAAGCAAAATGTGATAGTAATTATGGACAAGGTAGATTATAGTGGAAAAATGAACATGTTATTAGAAGACTGAGGAACTTAGGTGCCTCTTAACAGACTTAATATACATGAATACGCAGACCCCCAAATCGAGTTGTTTATTAGTAAGTCTTTGTTCTTCAAGTATTAGCCACTTTAATATTTTATTTTTTTCTATTAAGTTTACAGCACAAGCCAGCGGAGCTGCCTATGACGAGTCTTGCTTGTTTTCTTTTTCAAAATATTGTCTGTGTGCGCCATCTACATCTGTGTGTCAGTGTGTCCTATCGTAGTGAATGTGAAAAGCCAAAGTGGATTCCATAACTCTTCTTCACATTCTTTTCCAACTGGTGGTGATATCCCGTCTGGTCTTAATGCTAGATGGTCATATCTTGCGGAGGCAGTTTCTCTGCTTCCTCTTTAGTTATTTCATAAATATCCTCTGTTCTAGTGAATCGTTGCAGGTTATTATGGCAGCTGCTGCAACATGTCACGTAAGTGGCTTTTTAAAACCATTATATATATATATAATATATATATAAGTAGTCGATTTTTCCACTGGGGCACCCTTCCGGTTTAGGGCCTTCACTGGCGCACCCTTTCCCGGTTTGGCCTTCACTGGGCGCACCCTTCCGTTTAGGCGTTTTCCCCTGAGCGCACCC
>NC_069461.1:8248760-8262410 GCF_026875155.1 Cherax quadricarinatus | reverse complement strand
GGTGAAATTGCAGATTAGGGGTTGTACAGAGAACCTTACTGCACGTTATAAGTTTTCTGTCAAGCACCTTAACTACTGGGAAACCGCTTGGAAGCACTTGACTTGTACTCGTTGGAACGCAGGAGAGAGAGAGATAACTGCACTTGGAAAATCCTGGAAGGAATGGTCCCGAATTTGCACACAGAAATTACTCCCAAACGAAAGTAAAAGACTGGGCAGGCATGCAAAATACCCCCAATTAAAAGAAGGGGGCCACTGGTACACTAAGAAAAAAACACCATAAGTGTCCGGGCCCAAACTGTTCAACAGCCTCCCACCAAGCATAAGGGGAATTACCAATAAACCCCTGCTGCCATCAAGAGAGAGCTGGACAGATACCTAAAGTCAGGGGCCGGATCAGCCGGGCTGTGATTTCGTACGTTGGACTGCGTGCGGCCCAGCAGTAACAAGCCTGGTTGATGAGGCCTGATCCACCGGAATGCCTGGTCGTGGCCGGGCCGCGGGGGCGTTCATCCCCGGAATAACCTCCAGGAGGGCCCGTATGCTGTAGCAGTTATTTGGTTGATGTGCGCCTCAGGAGATATACCCAGTGTTATACTTACCCCAAGATCCTTTTCCTTGAGTGAGGCTTGTAGTCTCTAGCCCTCCCCTAGACTTACCCTCTGCGGTTTTTTTTGCCCTTTCTCAATCTTCATGTTTTGCACTGGTAGGTTGAACTCCAGGAGTCAGTTTCTGGACCAGGCCTGCAGCCTGTCCAGATCCCTTTGATGTTCCAACCTGTTGTCGCTCCGATTGAACTTTTCTCATCAATTTCACATCATCTGCAAACAGGGACACTTCTGAGTCTATTTCCTTCCGTCATGTTCACATAACAAGAAACTGCACCAGTAATAGGATTGACCCTGTGGAACCTCGTTCGTCAAAAGACTCCCACTCTGACACCTCGTCTCGTACCGTGACCGCTGATGTCTTCTCGACAATATTCCCTGATCCTTTTGCAGTGCCTTCCCTGTTATACCTGCCGGGTCCTCCAGCTTATGAACTAAATCTCTTGTATGAAACTGTGTCAAAAGCCTTCTTACAGTCCAAGAAAACGCAATCTACCTACCCCTCTCTCTCTTGTTTTACTTTCTGTCACCCCTGTCATTTGAACTCCAGTAGGTTTGTGACACAGGATTTCCCTTCTCTGAAACCGTGCTGGTTGTCGTTGATAAGCTCATTCCTTTCTAGTTGCTTCACCACTCTTCTCCTGATAATCTTCTCCATGACTTTGCGTACTATACATATCAGTGACACTGGTCTGTAGTTGAGCTTCGTGTTTGTCTCTTTTTTTTTGGAAATTGGGACTACATTTGCTGTCTTCCATACCTCAGGTAGTCGCCCTTTTCAATAGATGTGTTGATTGTTGTTAGGGCACATATAGCGCCTCTGCTCCCTCTCTCAAGACCCATGGAGAGATGTTATCCGGCCCCATTGCCTTTGAGGTATCTGGCTCGCAGCAGCCCCCTTCACTTCCTCCTCGGTTGTATGCATTTTTGTCCAACACTTGATGGTGTACCCCACCTCTCCGTCTTTTCCCGGAGTCCCTTCTGTCTCCTCTTGAACACTTTTTGGGAAACTCATGTTGAGCTCCCACATACTTCTCGGTGGTTTCTTGTGATCTCCACCCCCTTCCTTCCTCAACCTGATTACCTTGTCCTTGACTGTTGTTTTTTCCCCCTGATGTGGCTGTAGTGTACAAAAGCTTCGGGTCAATTTGGCTTTCGCCAAATTGGGTCTCCCCTTTTTACCTATGCATATTCATTCTGGTTCTAAAGACGCTCTCTTTATTCTCTTGGGGTACTTTGCCTTTTATACTTCTTCCATTTCTCTAGCACATTTGGTTTTGGCCTCTCTACACCTTTTGAGTGAAACAAGGGCTCATCCTGGCCTTCTCGTTATTTGTGTTACCTTGCTAGTGCTCTGTCCCACTGAACCTCGTGCAGAAAATTCCTCATACCCTTTGTAGTCCCCTCTCTTGTAGTTTGGCTTCGTTCGTCGGGGCCCTTCCTGCTTCCCTCTCCACTTGTAACTCTACTATGTTTCGAGGCTCAGAACCACGTAGTCAGTGGCCCGGAAGGGTCTTTCATATGTGATGTCCTCAATATTTCACTACCAAGTGAATACTAGGTCCAGTTTTGCTGGTTCCATCCTTCCCTCTCTCTCTCTGTATTTGTCCCTTACATATTGGTAGATGAATTTTTTCCAGTACCACCTGCATCATTTTGGGCCCTCCACGTTTTCTGGGTGTGTTTTGAGAGAGAGTTACATTTCCTTCTGAGACATCCACAAATAATACGAAGTCTTTAGAGATAACTCTACTGAGAGAATAATATTAGAGTGAGGAGTCCCTTTGCGTGAAGGTGGTGCGGTGTCTCCTGCGTGCGGGCGTGGACAGGTGGTGGGCGTGGGCGTGGGCGATGTGACCCGTGGTGCACTTTTCCGCCCTCACTCTTCACTTTCTTGAAGGCTCCGTCACTACCTAGAACGGGAAGAAAGTTACCCTAGATGTGTGAAGGACGGGAGACTGAGGGAGGGTAGAGGGAGGAGGGTAAGATGATAGTGGAGGGGAGAGAATTGATGTGGAAGTTCTTTTAAGTTTATATATAAAATATTATATATAAAATATATATATATAATATATTTATATATATAATATATATATTTTTAAAAATAAATTATATTTATATATAAAATATATAACACAATGGCCACTTTATTAGGTACCCTTGTCGTTGATCAATTATCTAATCAGCCAATCACGTGGCAGCTCCTCAATGCCTAAAAACATGCAGACATAGCAAGAGGTTCATTTGTTCAGACTAAAAACTTAAAAATGGGAAGAAAGGGATCTAAATGATTTTTAACCTTGCAGCGAGTGTTGGTGACAGACGAGATGGTTTGTGTATCTCAGAAACTGTTGATCTCCTGGGATTTTCACGCACAACAATCTCTACAGTTTACAGAGAATTGTGTGAAAAACATAAAGCATTCCAGTGAGCGGCAGTCCTGTGGGCGAAAACCCTTGTTTAATGAGAGAGGTTAGAGGAATATTGGGCCCGACTGGGTTTAACATGAAAGGAAGTGACAGAACTCAAGTAACCACGAGTTATCACAGTGGTACGCTGAAGAGTATCTCTGAACATGTAACACGTCCAACCTTGAAAAAGGACGGGCTACGGCAGCAGAAGACCACACGGGGTTCCAATCCTGTCAGCTAAGAACAGATACTGAGGCTACAGTGGGCACAGGCCACCAAACTGGACCTCTGAACATTGGAAAAAGCTTCACCTGGTCTGACGAATCGTGAATTTCTCTGCGACATGCAGATGGGTTTGGGGCAGAATTTGGCGTAAACCTTTGGGATGTGGCAGAACGGGAGTTTACAGCATGAAAGTGCAGAAGACAAATCTGCAGTAACTGTGTGATGCTGTCATGTCAATATATAATATATATAATATAAAAGACTGGAACAATTCACAAAATTTCCCAGAATAACGTATCTGAACATTTCATAAAACCCACAATGCCATGGCATGTACAATTCACAAAATGTTTCGTATCACGCTTCGTTAACGTTCGTATCATAGCTTCGTTTTAAAGTTCTATCATAGCTTCGTAACGTTCGTACCATAGCTTCGTTAACGTTCGTATCATAGCTTCGTTAACGTTCGTATCATAGCTTCGTTAACGTTCGTACCATAGCTTCGTTAACGTTCGTACAAGCTTCGTTAACGTTCGTATCATAGCTTCGTTAACGTTCCCTAAACCATAGTTTCGTTAACGTTCGTATCATAGCTTCGTTAACGTTCGTACCATAGCTTCGTTAACGTTCGTATCATAGCTTCGTTAACGTTCGTATCATAGCTTCGTTAACGTTCGTACCATAGCTTCGTTAACGTTCGTACCATAGCTTCGTTAACGTTCGTATCATAGCTTCGTTAACGTTCGTACCATAGCTTCGTTAACGTTCGTATCATAGCTTCGTTAACGTTCGTACCATAGCTTCGTTAACGTTCGTATCATAGCTTCGTTAACGTTCGTATCATAGCTTCGTTAACGTTCGTATCTTAGCTTCGTTGTCGTGGTATGTTGTCGTATTCACTCGAATAATAAAACCCTCAATTTTTCACTGTTTTAAGCAATTTTTAGAGGAAGTGATCCAGAGTGTACACTGTGCATACTATTATGATTATGGTGTATGATACCAACTTGATGAGCGAACTATACACAGAACACAGTGGAAGATGAGGGGAATCAGTCCCTCAGCCTAGAGACCGATGTTCAGTACCTTTGTTTTCCATTGTCTTCTGTGTATACTTCTGCAAGACTGAGGGACTGATTGCCTATTCTTTTATGTATAATTTTGCAAGACTGAGAGACTGATTACGCCATCTTTTATGTACAATTCTTCAAGACTGAGGGACTGATTGCCTCAACTTCCACTGGCGAAATGTCTTCAAATAAAGCTACCCAGGTGTTGCACGTGTCTGGTTCCTCACATAATATTGCGTATCATTGACAACATTTTTTTTCAAGGCCACACTTGACCTCCGTCAACAAAAAGAATAAACAAGAGGCACAACTTTGTCTGTGTCACTCGTGCCTCCCCTGAGGCACTAGAGAAAAAAATTCAATCAATACTCAATTTGTAATCAACTCACATTGATAATCCCGTAAATCCCCCGTGTTCAAAAGAGAGCAGCTAAGGGGATTACTAGGATTGAGTGAGCATGTTGAGGTGGTGAAGTGCTCTCCAGCTTCTCAAGTGGACTGTACCACTTGTGTGTTGGCTGATACACTTGGAGAATTTATAGCACTCGTGTGTGCTAAAGTGGTGTCACTTTTTTTTTAAGTGTTTTTTCTTTCAAGGGTCTTTCCACAAGTGTTCACCGCGAGATAGTGTGGGACAAAGGAAACGTATTTGCCATCACTCAGTCAGTAGTTGTCTTGCCGGAAGTGAGCAGACGACACAGTTCTTGAGGGATGATGGAGTTAGTGTGTATGTATGTTAGTACATGTGGTTGTAGGAATCGATTCACAGTTCCTGGCCCCGCCTGTGTGTGTGTGTTTTACAAAGGTTACTTAAGAAAACGTTTATCTAAATCAAATTACGTAGCTCTTAGTTGAAGCAGTTTCAAACTTGTAGTCGCACTTAATGACGTGCCATTTAGAGAACTGAAAACTGGGGAAATATTTTCATCCTACAGTAAAGAATAACTAAAAATCTTTCATTTAGGACGCGTTGTCTTTAGAGTTTTATCATAGTTTGTAAATATTGTATTGTTAATGTTAGTTATGCAAGGAGAAGTTCCTAGGTCTATTGTGTATCCGTATATTTTGTTTCACCTACAAGATGGGTATGGTGGTGCACAATATTCTGTCCACTGCCCTCCACAGGATGGGTATGGTGGTGCATAATATTCTGTCCACTGCCCTCCACAGGATGGGTATGGTGGTGCATAATATTCTGTCCACTGCCCTCCACAGGATGGGTATGGTGGTGCATAATATTCTGTCCACTGCCCTCCACAGGATGGGTATGGTGGTGCATAATATTCTGTCCACTGCCCTCCACAGGATGGGTATGGTGGTGCATAATATTCTGTCCACTGCCCTCCACAGGATGGGTATGGTGGTGCACAATATTCTGTCCACCGCCCTCCACAGGATGGGTATGGTGGTGCATAATATTCTGTCCACTGCCCTCCACAGGATGGGTATGGTGGTGCATAATATTCTGTCCACCGCCCTCCACAGGATGGGTATGGTGGTGCATAATATTCTGTCCACTGCCCTCCACAGGATGGGTATGGTGGTGCATAATATTCTGTCCACCGCCCTCCACAGATGGGTATGGTGGTGCACAATATTCTGTCCACTGCCCTCCACAGGATGGGTATGGTGGTGCATAATATTCTGTCCACTGCCCTCCACAGGATGGGTATGGTGGTGCATAATATTCTGTCCACTGCCCTCCACAGGATGGGTATGGTGGTGCATAATATTCTGGTCCACTGCCCTCCACAGGATGGGTATGGTGGTGCATAATATTCTGTCCACTGCCCTCCACAGGATGGGTATGGTGGTGCATAATATTCTGTCCACTGCCCTCCACAGGATGGGTATGGTGGTGCATAATATTCTGTCCACTGCCCTCCACAGGATGGGTATGGTGGTGCACATATCTGTCCACCGCCCTCCACAGGATGGGTATGGTGGTGCATAATATTCTGTCCACTGCCCTCCACAGGATGGGTATGGTGGTGCATAATATTCTGTCCACCGCCCTCCACAGGATGGGTATGGTGGTGCATAATCTGTCCACCGCCCTCCACAGGATGGGTATGGCGGTGCATAATATTCTGTCCACCGCCCTCCACAGGATGGGTATGGCGGTGCATATATTCTGTCCACCGCCTCCACAGGATGGGTATGGCGGTGCATAATATTCTGTCCACCGCCCTCCACAGGATGGGTATGGTGGTGCACAATATTCTGTCCACCGCCCTCCACAGGATGGGTATGGTGGTGCACAATATTCTGTCCACCGCCCTCCACAGGATGGGTATGGCGGTGCATAATATTCTGTCCACTGCCCTCCACAGGATGGGTATGGCGGTGCATAATATTCTGTCCACCGCCCTCCACAGGATGGCGATGGCGGTGCATAATATTCTGTCCACCGCCCTCCACAGGATGGGTATGGCGGTGCATAATATTCTGTCCACCGCCCTCCACAGGATGGGTATGGCGGTGCATAATATTCTGTCACCGCCCTCCACAGGATGGCGATGGCGGTGCATAATTTCTGTCCACCGCCCTCCACAGGATGGGTATGGCGGTGCATAATATTCTGTCCACCGCCCTCCACAGGATGGGTATGGCGGTGCATAATATTGTGTCCACCGCCCTCCACAGGATGGGTATGGCGGTGCACAATATTCTGTCCACCGCCCTCCACAGGATGGCGATGGCGGTGCATAATATTCTGTCCACCGCCCTCCACAGGATGGGTTATGGGGTGCATAATATTCTGTCCACCGCCTCCACAGGATGGGTATGGTGGTGCACAATATTCTGTCCACCGCCCTCCACAAGATGGGTATGGTGGTGCACAATATTCTGTCCACTGCCCTCCACAGGATGGGTATGGTGGTGCATAATATTCTGTCCACTGCCCTCCACAGGATGGGTATGGCGGTGCATAATATTCTGTCCACCGCCCTCCACAGGATGGGTATGGTGGTGTACAATATTCTGTCCACCGCCCTCCACAGGATGGGTATGGTGGTGCACAATATTCTGTCCACTGCCCTCCACAGGATGGGTATGGTGGTGCATAATATTCTGTCCACTGCCCTCCACAGGATGGGTATGGCGGTGCATAATATTCTGTCCACCGCCCTCCACAGGATGGGTATGGTGGTGCATAATATTCTGTCCACCGCCCTCCACAGGATGGGTATGGTGGTGCATAATATTCTGTCCACTGCCCTCCACAGGATGGCGATGGTGGTGCACAATATTCTGTCCACCGCCCTCCACATGATGGGTATGGTGGTGCACAATATTCTGTCCACCGCCCTCCACAGGATGGCGATGGTGGTGCACAATATTCTGTCCACCGCCCTCCACAGGATGGGTATGGTGGTGCACAATATTCTGTCCACCGCCCTCCACAGGATGGGTATGGTGGTGCACAATATTCTGTCCACCGCCCTCCACAGGATGGGTATGGTGGTGCACAATATTCTGTCCACCGCCCTCCAAGGATGGGTATGGTGGTGCACAATATTCTGTCCACCGCCCTCCACAGGATGGGTATGGTGGTGCATAATATTCTGTCCACCGCCCCCACATGATGGGTATGGTGGTGCACAATATTCTGTCCACCGCCCTCCACAGGATGGGTATGGTGGTGCACAATATTCTGTCCACCGCCCTCCACAGGATGGGTATGGTTGTGCACAATATTCTGTCCACCGCCCTCCACAGGATGGGTATGGTGGTGCATAATATTCTGTCAACCTCCCTCCACATGATGGGTATGGTGGTGCACAATATTCTGTCCACTGCCCTCCACAGGATGGGTATGGTGGTGCATAATATTCTGTCAACCTCCCTCCACAGGATGGGTATGGTGGTGCACAATATTCTGTCCACTGCCCTCCACAGGATGGGTATTGGTTGGTGCACAATATTCTGTCCACCGCCCTCCACAGGATGGGTATGTGGTGCACAATATTCTGTCCACCGCCCTCCACAGGATGGGTATGGTGGTGCACAATATCTGTCCACCGCCTCCACAGGATGGGTATGGTGGTGCACAATATTCTGTCCACCGCCCTCCACAGGATGGGTATGGTGGTGCACAATATTCTGTCCACCGCCCTCCACAGGATGGGTTATTGGTGGTGCATTAATATTCTGTTCCACTGCCTCCACATGATGGGTATGGTGGTGCACAAATATTCCGTCCACTGCCCTCCACAGGATGGGTATGGTGGTGCACATATTCTGCTCCACCGCCCTCCACAGGATGGGTATGGTGGTGCATAATATTCTGTCCACCGCCCTCCACAGGATGGGTATGGTGGTGCACAATATTCTGTCCACCGCCCTCCACAGGATGGGTATGGTGGTGCACAATATTCTGTCCACCGCCCTCCACAGGAATGGGTATGGTGGTGCATAATATTCTGTCCACCGCCCTCCACAAGATGGGTATGGTGGTGCACAATATTCTGTCCACTGCCCTCCACAGGATGGGTATGGTGGTGCACAATATTCTGTCCACCGCCCTCCACATGATGGGTATGGTGGTGCACAATATTCTGTCCACCGCCCTCCACATGATGGGTATGGTGGTGCACAATATTCTGTCCACCGCCCTCCACAGGATGGGTATGGTGGTGCACAATATTCTGTCCACCGCCCTCCACAGGATGGGTATGGTGGTGCATAATCTGTCCACCGCCCTCCACAGGGTGGGTATGGTGGTGCATAATATTCTGTCCACCGCCCTCCACAGGATGGGTATGGTGGTGCACATATTTTCTGTCCCCGCCCTCACAGGATGGGTATGGCGGTGCATAATATTCTGTCCACCGCCCTCCACAGGATGGGTTATGGTGGTGCATAATATTCTGTCCACTGCCCTCCACAGGATGGGTATGGTGGTGCATAATATTCTGTCCACCGCCCTCCACAGGATGGGTATGGTGGTGCACAATATTCTGTCCACCGCCCTCCACAGGATGGGTATGGTGGTGCACAATATTCTGTCCACTGCCTCCACAGGATGGGTATGGTGGTGCACAATATTCTGTCCATGCCCTCACAGGATGGGTATGGTGGTGCACAATATTCTGTCCACTGCCCTCCACAGGATGGGTATGGTGGTGCACAATATTCTGTCCACCGCCCTCCACAGGATGGGTATGGTGGTGCACAATATTCTGTCCACCGCCCTCCACAGGATGGGTATGGTGGTGCACAATATTCTGTCCACCGCCCTCCACAGGATGGGTATGGTGGTGCACAATATTCTGTCCACCGCCCTCCACAGGATGGGTATGGTGATGCACAATATTCTGTCCACTGCCCTCCACAGGATGGGTATGGTGGTGCACAATATTCTGTCCACCGCCCTCCACAGGATGGGTATGGTGGTGCACAATATTCTGTCCACCGCCCTCCACAGGATGGGTTATGGTGGTGCACAATATTCTGTCCACCGCCCTCCACAGGATGGGTATGGTGGTGCACAATATTCTGTCCACTGCCCTCCACAGGATGGCTGTGGCGGAGCACAATAAACTAACTAGTGACGTTTATTGTTTTATTGGGTTTAAAGTCTGTGGACCACACGAGGATCATTAAGGCTGTATGCCACATGTACCTTAATCCCTGAAATGTGGATGTAGGCAGTGAAATACGGGTAAACAAAGTGAAATATGGAAATACACAGTGAAACAGGGAAATACACAGTGAAATACGGATATACAGATATACACCGTATACCTCTCGGTGTATATACCTTCAAATATAAAACACAAGAGTGATAGAATACTGCAGAAGCCCTACTGGCCCATGCTAGGCAAGATCAACTCACATCCACTCATTGTACTTGCCTAAACTATATTTAAAGCTTCCCAAAACTCTCGCCTTCAATGGCACTGCCTTAGAGTTTATCCCACTCATCTACTGCCTGAGAGTTTATCCCACTCATCTACTGCCTGAGAGTTTGTTCCACTCAACTACTGCCTGAGAGTTTGTTCCACTCATCTACTGCCTGAGAGTTTGTTCCACTCATCTACTGCCTGAGAGTTTGTCCCACTCATCTACTGCCTCAGAGTTTGTTCCACTCATCTACTGCTGAGAGTTTGTCCCACTCATCTACTGCCTGAGAGTTTGTTCCACTCATCTACTGCCTCAGAGTTTGTTCCACTCATCTACTGCCTGAGAGTTTGTCCCACTCATCTACTGCCTCAGAGTTTGTTCCACTCATCTACTGCCTGAGAGTTTGTCCCACTCATCTACTGCCTGAGAGTTTGTCCCACTCATCTACTGCCTCAGAGTTTGTTCCACTCATCTACTGCCTGAGAGTTTGTCCCACTCATCTACTGCCTGAGAGTTTGTTCCACTCATCTACTGCCGGAGAGTTTGTCACACTCATCTACTGCCTGAGAGTTTGTCCCACTCATCTTCTGCCTGAGAGTTTGTCCCACTCATCTTCTGCATGAGAGTTTGTCACACTCATTTACTGCCTGAGAGTTTGTCCCACTCATCATCTGCATGAGAGTTTGTTCCACTCATCTACTGCCTGAGAGTTTGTCCCATTCATCTACTGCCTGAGAGTTTGTCCCACTCATCTTCTGTCTTCGAGTTTGTCCCACTCATCATCTGCATGAGAGTTTGTCCCACTCATCTTCTGCCTGAGAGTTTGACCCACTCATCTACTGCCTGAGAGTTTGTCCCACTCATCTACTGTCTGAGAGTTTGTTCCACTCATCTATTGCCTGAGAGTTTGTTCCACTCATCTACTACCTGAGAGTTTGTTCCACTCATCTACTGCCTGAGAGTTTGTCCCACTCATCTACTGCCTGAGAGTTTGTCCCACTCATCTACTGCCTGAGAGTTTGTCCCACTCATCTTCTGTCTTGGAGTTTGTCCCACTACTCTACTGCCTGAGAGTTTGTCCCACTCATCTTCTGCCTGAGAGTTTGTCCCACTCATCTACTACCTGAGAGTTTGTTCCACTCATCTATTGCCTGAGAGTTTGTTCCACTCATCTACTACCTGAGAGTTTGTTCCACTCATCTACTGCTGAGGTTTGTCCCACTCATCTACTGCCTGAGAGTTTGTTCCACTCATCTACTGCCTGAGAGTTTGTCCCACTCATCTACTGCCTGAGAATTTGTCCCACTCATCTTCTGCCTGAGAACTTGTCCCACTCATCTACTGCCTGAGAGTTTGTTCCACTCTGCTGCCTGAGAGTTTGTTCCACTCATCTACTGCCTGAGAGTTTGTTCCACTCATCTACTGCCTGAGAGTTTGTTCCACTCATCTACTGCCTGAGAGTTTGTCCCACTCATCTACTGCCTGAGAGTTTGTTCCACTCATCTACTGCCTGAGAGTTTGTTCCACTCATCTACTGCCTGAGAGTTTGTCCCACTCATCTACTGCCTGAGCGTTTGTTCCACTCATCTACTGCCTGAGAGTTTGTTCCACTCATCTACTGCCTGAGAGTTTGTTCCACTCATCTACTGCCTGAGAGTTTGTTCCACTCATCTTCTGCCTGAGAGTTTGTTCCACTCATCTACTGCCTGAGAGTTTGTTCCACTCTGCTGCCTGAGAGTTTATCCCACTCATCTATTGCCTGAGAGTTTGTCCCACTCATCTTTTGCCTGAGAGTTTGTCCCACTCATCTACTGCCTGAGAGTTTGTTCCACTCATCTACTGTCTGAGAGTTCCAGTCATCTACTGCCTCAGAGTTTGTTCCACTCATCTACTGCCTGAGAATTTGTCCCACTCATCTTCTGCCTGAGAACTTGTCCCACTCATCTACTGCCTGAGAGTTTGTTCCACTCTGCTGCCTGAGAGTTTGTTCCACTCATCTACTGCCTGAGAGTTTGTTCCACTCATCTACTGCCTGAGAGTTTGTTCCACTCATCTACTGCCTGAGAGTTTGTCCCACTCATCTACTGCCTGAGAGTTTGTTCCACTCATCTACTGCCTGAGAGTTTGTTCCACTCATCTACTGCCTGAGAGTTTGTTCCACTCATCTACTGCCCTGAGAGTTTGTCCCACTCATCTACTGCCTGAGAGTTTGTCCCACTCATCTACTGCCTGAGAGTTTGTCCCACTCATCTACTGCCTGAGAGTTTGTTCCACTCATCTACTGCCTGAGAGTTTGTCCCACTCATCTACTGCCTGAGAGTTTGTCCCACTCATCATCTGCATGAGAGTTTGTCCCACTCATCTACTGCCTGAGAGTTTGTCCCACTCATCTACTGCCTGGAGTTTGTCCCAACTCATCTACTGCCTGAGTTTGTTCCACTCATCTACTGCCTGAGAGTTTGTCCCACTCATCTACTGCCTGAGAGTTTGTCCCACTCATCTACTGCCTGAGAGTTTGTCCCACTCATCTACTGCCTGAGTTTGTTCCACTCATCTTCTGCCTGAGAGTTTGTCCCACTCATCTACTGCCTGAGTTTGTCCCACTCATCTACTGCCTGAGAGTTTGTCCCACTCATCTACTGCCTGAGAGTTTGTCCCACTCATCTACTGCCTGAGAGTTTGTCCCACTCATCTACTGCCTGAGTTTGTTCCACTCATCTGCCTGAGAGTTTGTCCCACTCATCTACTTGATGAGAGTTTGTCTCACTCATCTACTGCCTGAGAGTTTGTCCCACTCATCTACTGCCTGAGAGTTTGTCCCACTCATCTACTGCCTGAGAGTTTGTCCCACTCATCTACTGCCTGAGAGTTTGTCACACTCATCTACTGCCTGAGAGTTTGTCCCACTCATCTACTGCCTGAGAGTTTGTTCCACTCATCTACTGCCTGAGAGTTTGTCCCACTCATCTACTGCCTGAGAGTTTGTCACACTCATCTACTACCTGAGAGTTTGTCCCACTCATCTTCTGCCTGAGAGTTTGTCCCACTCATCGTCTGCATGAGAGTTTGTCACACTCATCTACTGCCTGAGAGTTTGTCCCACTCATCTTTTGTCTTGGAGTTTGTCCCACTCATCATCTGCATGAGAGTTTGTCACACTCATCTACTGCCTGAGAGTTTGTCCCACTCATCTTCTGCCTGAGAGTTTGTCCCACTCATCTACTGCCTGAGAGTTTGTCCCACTCATCTACTGCCTGAGAGTTTGTCCCACTCATCTACTGCCTGAGAGTTTGTCCCACTCATCTACTGTCTGAGAGGTTGTTCCACTCATCTATTGCCTGAGAGTTTGTTCCACTCATCTACTACCTGAGAGTTTGTCCCACTCATCTACTGCCTGAGAGTTTGTCCCACTCATCTACTGCCTGAGAGTTTGTCCCACTCATCTACTGCCTGAGAGTTTGTCCCACTCATCTTCTGTCTTGGAGT
>NC_069461.1:8156260-8243760 GCF_026875155.1 Cherax quadricarinatus | reverse complement strand
CTGCTCCTCCTTTGGTTCCTTCTGCTCCTCCTTTGGTTCCTCCTGCTCCTCCTATGGTTCTTCCTGCTCCTCCTTTGGTTCCTTCTTCTCCTCCTTTGGTTCCTTCTTCTCCTCCTTTGGTTCCTCCTGCTCATCCTTTGGTTCCTTCTTCTCCTCCTTTGGTTCCTCCTGCTCCTCCTTTGGTTCCTCCTGCTCCCCTTTGGTTCCTTCTTCTCCTCCTTTGGTTCCTCCTGCTCCTCCTTTGGTTCCTCCTGCTCCTCCTTTGGTTCCTTCTCCTTTGGTTCCTTCTTCTCCTCCTTTGTTCCTCCTTTGGTTCCTTCTTCTCCTCCTTTGGTTCCTCCTGCTCCTCCTTTGGTTCCTTCTTCTCCTCCTTTGGTTCCTTCTCCTCCTTTGGTTCCTCCTGCTCCTCCTTTGGTTCCTCCTTTGGTTCCTTCTTCTCCTCCTTTGGTTCCTCCTGCTCCTCCTTTGGTTCCTTCTTCTCCTCCTTGTTCCTCCTGCTCCTCCTTTGGTTCCTTCTTCTCCTCCTTTGGTTCCTTCCTCCTCCTTGGTTCCTCCTGCTCCTCCTTTGGTTCCTTCTTCTCCTCCTTTGGTTCCTTCTCTCCTCCTTTGGTTCCTCCTGCTCCTCCTTTGCTTCCTCCTATGGTTCCTTCTTCTCCTCCTTTGGTTCCTCCTGCTCCTCCTTTGGTTCCTTCTTCTCCTCCTTTGGTTCCTTCTTCTCCTCCTTTGGTTCCTCCTGCTTCTTCTTTGGTTCCTCCTTTGGTTCCTCTTCTCCCTCCTTTGGTTCCTCCTGCTCCTCCTTTGGTTCCTTCTCTCCTCCTTTGGTTCCTCCTGCTCCTCCTTTGGTTCTTCTTCTCCTCCTTTGGTTCCTCCTGCTCCTCTTTTGGTTCCTCCTTTGGTTCCTCCTGCTCCTCCTGTTCCTCCTGCTCTTACTCTTCAGCTCCTGTTCGTCCTCCTGCCACATCCGCAGAAGCTGCAACAGAAGAAAACTTTGCCCATTTCAACACAGTAAGGATGGTGTTCACAACACTGTAAGGATGGTGTTCACAACACTGTAAGGATGGTGTTCACAACACTGTGAGGATGGTGTTCACAACACTGTAAGGATGGTGTTCACAACACTGTAAGGATGGTGTTCACAACACTGTAAGGATGGTGTTCACAACACTGTAAGGATGGTGTTCACAACACTATAAGGATGGTGTTCACAACTGTAAGGATGGTGTTCACAACACTGTAAGGATGGTGTTCACAACACTGTAAGGATGGTGTTCATAACACTGTAAGGATGGTGTTCACAACACTGTAAGGATGGTGTTCACAACACAGTAAGGATAGTGTTCACAACACTGTAAGGATGGTGTTCACAACACTGTAAGGATGGTGTTCACAACACTGTAAGGATGGTGTTCACAACACTGTAAGTATGGTGTTCACAACACTGTAAGGATGGTGTTCACAACACTGTAAGGATGGTGTTCACAACACTGTAAGGATGGTGTTCACAACACTGTGAGGATGGTGTTCACAACACTGTAAGGATGGTGTTCACAATGTAAGGATGGTGTTCACAACACTGTAAGCATGGTGTTCACAACACAGTAAGGATAGTATTCACAACACTGTAAGGATGGTGTTCACAACACTGTAAGGATGGTGTTCACAACACTGTAAGGATGGTGTTCACAACACTGTAAGGATGGTGTTCACAACACAGTAAGGATAGTGTTCACAACACTGTAAAGATGGTGTTCACAACACAGTAAGGATGGTGTTCACAACACTGTAAGGATGGTGTTCACAACACTGTAAGGATGGTGTTCACAACACTGTAAGGATGGTGTTCACAACACTATAAGGATGGTGTTCACAACACTGTAAGGATGGTGTTCAGAACACTGCAAGGATGGTGTTCACAACACTGTAAGGATGGTGTTCACAACACTGTAAGGATGGTGTTCACAACACTGTAAGGATGGTGTTCACAACACTGTAAGGATGGTGTTCACAACACTGTAAGGATGGTGTTCACAACACTGTGAGGATGGTTCACAACACTGTAAGATGGTGTTCACAACACTGTAAGGATAGTGTTCACAACACTGTAAGGATGGTGTTCACAACACTGTGAGGATGGTGTTCACAACACTGTAAGGATGGTGTTCACAACACTGTAAGGATGGTGTTCACAACACTGTGAGGATGGAGTTCACAACACTGTAAGGATGGTGTTCACAACACTGTAAGGATAGTGTTCACAACACTGTAAGGATGGTTACCTGGAGGTTACCTGGAGGTTATTCCGGGGATCAACGCCCCCGCGGCCCGGTCCATGACCAGGCCTCCCGATGGATCAGGGCCTGATCAACTAGGCTGTTACTGCTGGCCGCACGCAGTCCAACGTACGAGCCACAGCCCGGCTGATCCGGCACTGACTTTATGTATCTGTCCAGCTCTCTCTTGAAGGCAGCCAGGAGTTTATTGGCAATTCCCCTAATGCTTGATGGGAGGCTGTTGAACAGTTTTGGGCCACGGACACTTATGGTGTTTTCCCTTAGTGTACCAATGGCTCCCCTACTTTTTATTGGGGGCATTTTGCATCGCCTGCCCAGTCTTTTACTTTCGTAGGGAGTGATTTCTGTGTGCAGATTTGGGACCATTCCTTCCAAGATTTTCCAAGTGTAGATTATGATATATCTCTCCCTCCTGCGTTCCAACGAGTACAAGTCAAGTGCTTCCAAGCGTTGGTGTTCACAACACTGTAAGGATGGTGTTCACAACACTGTAAGGATGGTGTTCACAACACTGTAAGGATGGTGTTCACAACACTGTGAGGATGGTGTTCACAACACTGTAAGGATGTTCACAACACTGTAAGGATGGTGTTCACAACACTGTAAGGATGGTGTTCACAACACTGTAAGGATGGTATTCACAACACTGTGAGGATGGTGTTCACAACACTGTAAGGATGGTGTTCACAACACTGTAAGGATGGTGTTCACAACACTGTGAGGATGGTGTTCACAACACTGTAAGGATGGTGTTCACAACACTGTAAGGATGGTGTTCACAACACTGTAAGGATGGTCTTCACAACACAGTAAGGATAGTGTTCACAACACTGTAAGGATGGTGTTCACAACACTGTAAGGATGGTGTTCACAACACTGTAAGGATAGTGTTCACAACACTGTAAGGATGGTGTTCAAACACTGTAAGGATGGTGCTCACAACACTGTAAGGATGTGTTCACAACACTGTAAGGATGGTGTTCACAACACTGTAAGGATGGTGTTCACAACACTGTAAGGATGGTGTTCACAACACTGTAAGGATGGTGTTCACGACACTGTAAGGATGGTGTTCACGACACTGTAAGGATGGTGTTCACAACACTGTAAGGATGGTGTTCACAACACTGTAAGGATGGTGTTCACAACACTGTAAGGATGTGTTCACAACACTGTAAGGATGGGTTCACAACACTGTAATGGATGGTGTTCACAACACTGTAAGGATGGTGTTCACAACACTGTAAGGATGGTGCTCACAACACTGTAAGGATGGTGTTCACAACACTGTAAGGATGGTGTTCACAACACTGTAAGGATGGTGCTCACAACACTGTAAGGATGGTGTTCACAACACTGTAAGGATGGTGTTCACAACACTGTAAGGATGGTGTTCACAACACTGTAAGAATAGTGTTCACAACACTGTGAGGATGGTGTTCACAACACTGTAAGGATGGTGTTCACAACACTGTAAGGATGGTGTTCACAACACTGTAAGGATGGTGTTCACAACACTGTAAGGATGGTGTTTCACAACACTGTAAGGATGGTGGTTCACAACACTGTAAGGATGGTGTTCACAACACTGTAAGGATGGTGTTCACAACACTGTAAGGATGGTGTTCACAACACTGTAAGGATGGGTGTTCACAACACTGTAAGAATGGTGTTCACAACACTGTGAGGATGGTTGTTCACAACACTGTAAGGATGGTGTTCACAACACTGTAAGGATGGTGTTCACAACACTGTAAGGATGGTGTTCACAACACTGTAAGGATGGTGTTCACAACACTGTAAGGATGGTGTTCACAACACTGTAAGGATGGTGTTCACAACACTGTAAGGATGGTGTTCACAACACTGTAAGGATGGTGTTCACAACACTGTAAGGATGGGTGTTCACAACACTGTAAGATGGTGTTCACAACACTGTAAGGATGGTGTTCACAACACTGTAAGGATGGTGTTCACAACACTGTAAGGATGGTGTTCACTACACTGTCAACATATATATGGGGTTTTTAGTTAAGAAAAATATTGATAAACTTGGTAATGTATATTAACTATAATTTGTAAGACCAAAAAAACACACAAATATTTTTGAGTTGGAAATAAGAGAATAAATGTTTTTATTATTTATTTTTTGTTTTGTTTTGTATTGTTTTTGTTAAGTTTTTTATTTTAGTTTTATTTTTTAGTTATTTTTTTTAGCTTGATTAGTTAGATATTTTAGTCTGATTTTTTTTTTTTACTCTGACTTCTTTTTTTATTTATTTTTTTATTTTTTATTTTGCTTTATTTGTTTTAACTTTTTTTTTTCCTTTTCCTTTTTTTCTGGCTTTATTTCTTTTACATAGATTTTTTTTTTAGTTTGACATGTGTTTTTTTTTTACCTCATCTGATATTTTTCTGCTGAATTGTTAAGAGTAACTATGTATACCTGGAGAGAGTTTCGGGGGTCAGCGCCCCCCGCGGCCCCGTCTGTCACCAGTCAAGTTATAATAACATAGTCAGAGGTCACTGCCATAAGTTGGTCACCATAATAACTAACATTCCAGTCAGCAGTGTAGACGACCACTTGTTAGTGTAGACGACCACTTGTTAGTGTAGACGACCACTTGTTAGTGTAGACGACCACTTATTGTAGACGACCACTTGTTTAGTGTAGACCACTTGTAGTGTAGACCACTTGTTAGTGTAGACGACCACTTGTTAGTGTAGACGACCACTTGTTAGTGTAGACGACCACTTGTTAGTGTAGACGACCACTTATTGTAGACGACCACTTGTTAGTGTAGACCACTTGTTAGTGTAGACGACCACTTGTTAGTGTAGACGACCACTTGTTAGTGTAGACGACCACTTGTTAGTGTAGACGACCACTTGTTAGTGTAGACGACCACTTATTGTAGACGACCACTTGTTAGTGTAAGACCACTTGTTAGTGTAGACGACCACTTGTTAGTGTAGACGACCACTTGTTAGTGTAGACGACCACTTGTTAGTGTAGACGACCACTTATTGTAGACGACCACTTGTTAGTGTAGACCACTTGTTAGTGTAGACCACTTGTTAGTGTAGACGACCACTTGTTAGTGTAGACGACCACTTGTTAGTGTAGACCACTTGTTAGTGTAGACGACCACTTATTGTAGACGACCACTTGTTAGTATAGACGACCACTTGTTAGTGTAGACGACCACTTGTTAGTGTAGACGACCACTTGTTAGTGTAGACGACCACTTGTTAGTGTAGACGACCACTTGTTAGTGTAGACGACCACTTGTTAGAGTAGACGACCACTTGTTAGTGTAGACTACCACTTGTTAGTGTAGACGACCACTTGTTAGTGTAGACTACCACTTGTTAGTGTAGACGACCACTTGTTAGTGTAGACGACCACTTGTTAGTGTAGACTACCACTTGTTATGTAGACGACCACTTGTTAGTGTAGACTACCACTTGTTAGTGTAGACGACCACTTGTTAGTGTAGACTACCACTTGTTAGTGTAGACGACCACTTGTTAGTGTAGACTACCACTTGTTAGTGTAGACGACCACTTGTTAGTGTAGACGACCACTTGTTAGAGTAGACGACCACTTGTTAGTGTAGAACGACCACTTGTTTAGTGTAGACGACCACTTGTTAGTGTAGACGACCACTTGTTAGTGTAGACCACTTGTTAGTATAGACGACCACTTGTTAGTGTAGACGACCACTTGTTAGTGTAGACGACCACTTGTTAGTGTAGACGACCACTTGCTAGTGTAGACTACCACTTGTTAGTGTAGACGACCACTTGTTAGTGTAGACGACCACTTGTTAGTGTAGACTACCACTTGTTAGTGTAGACGACCACTTGTTAGTGTAGACCACTTGTTAGTGTAGACGACCATTTGTTAATTAGTGTAGACGACCACTTGTTAGTGTAGACGACCATTTGTTAATTAGTGTAGACGACCATTTGTTAGTGTAGACGACCATTTGTTAATTAGTGTAGACGACCATTTGTTAATTAGTGTAGACGACCATTTGTTAATTCCTGTGACTAACTCAACATAGATGCTGGAGTTAGCTAGACAGATGGCAACAACAACAACAACAACAACAGAGGCACCTAATAGCTTAATGATTATTATTATTATTATTATTATTATTATTATTATTATTATGTTCCTTGGTGAGCACTAAACCCTCATGGATCCTACAGAGCCTGTGCTGTGAGATTTAATCAGATTTGATCTCATATATGTACACTGTGTAAACACACACATACACACACACACACACACACACACACACCACACACACACCACACACACACACACACACACACACACACACACACACACGTGAACACACTCACATACACATATACACACATACAAAAAATTAAGATGTTAGACGAGACGAAAGGGGCAAAAATAACGAAAGAGTGAATTGGAAAATAAAGGCAGTAGAATGCTTTAAAAACAGAGGAAAGGGAAAGAGAATTGAAAACGTTATATAAAAGCACAGAGTGAGAGGGATTAGAAGGGGAAGAGGTGGAGCACGAGAAAGCAACAGCAGAAGAAGAAGAAAAAAAGGAAGAAGAAGAAGAAGAAAAGGAAGAAGAAGAAGAAGAAAAGGAAGAAGAAGAAGAAGGGAAAGGAGAAATAAATGTTTGCTGACCTTCTAAAAGAGGGAATCAAATAGATGTAAAGGATAAAGGAACAGACGGTGAAGGAAGATGTAGAGAGTGGGAAGGTAATGAAGGCACTCAGGCTGAAAGAAGAGTGAAAACAAAATTGAAGGAAGACGTTTTATCAGAAGCGAAAGTAAGCAAATACATCGCGCAATATATAAATAAGTCGAGTTACCACACCACCGTGGCTGCAACACAAGTTACTACACCACCATGGCTGCAACACAAGTTACTACACCACCATGGCTGCAACACAAGTTACTACACCACCGTGGCTGCAACACAAGTTACTACACCACCATGGCTGCAACACAAGTTACTACACCACCGTGGCTGCAACACAAGTTACTACACCACCTGGCTGCAACATAAGTTACTACACCACCATGGCTGCAACACAAGTTACTACACCACCGTGGCTGCAACACAAGTTACTACACCACCATGGCTGCAACACAAGTTACTACACCACCATGGCTGCAACACAAGTTACTACACCACCGTGGCTGCAACACAAGTTACTACACCACCATGGCTGCAACACAAGTTACCACACCACCATGGCTGCAACACAAGTCACCACACCACCGTGGCTGCAACACAAGTTACTACACCACCATGGCTGCAACACAAGTCACCACACCACCGTGGCTGCAACACAAGTTACTACACCACCGTGGCTGCAACACAAGTTACTACACCACCATGGCTGCAACACAAGTTACTACACCACCATGGCTGCAACACAAGTTACTACACCACCATGGCTGCAACACAAGTTACTACACCACCGTGGCTGCAACACAAGTTACTACACCACTGGCTGCAACACAAGTTACTACACCACCATGGCTGCAACACAAGTTACTACACCACCATGGCTGCAACACAAGTTACTACACCACCATGGCTGCAACACAAGTTACTACACCACCGTGGCTGCAACACAAGTTACTACACCACCATGGCTGCAACCAACAACAAGTCACCACAACCACCAGGCTGCAACACAAGTTACTACACCACCATGGCTGCAACACAAGTTACTACACCACCATGGCTGCAACACAAGTCACACACACCCATGGCTGCAACACAAGTCACCACACCATCTAATGGCTGCAACACAAGTTACTACACCACCATGGCTGCAACACAAGTCACCACACCACCTGGCTGCAACACAAGTTACTATCACCACCATGGCTGCAACACAAGTTACTACACCACCATGGCTGCAACACAAGTCACCAACCACCGTGGCTGCAACACAAGTTACTACACCACCATGGCTGCAACACAAGTTACTATACCACCATGGCTGCAACACAAGTTACTACACCACCATGGCTGCAACACAAGTTACTACACCACCATGGCTGCAACACAAGTTACTACACCACCATGGCTGCAACACAAGTTACTACACCACCTGGCTGCAACACAAGTTACTACACCACCATGGCTGCAACACAAGTTACTACACCACCATGGCTGCAACACAAGTTACTACACCACCATGGCTGCAACACAAGTCACTACACCACCATGGCTGCAACACAAGTCACTACACCACCATGGCTGCAACACAAGTTACTACACCACCATGGCTGCAACACAAGTCACTACACCACCGTGGCTGCAACACAAGTTACTACACCACCATGGCTGCAACACAAGTTACTACACCACCATGGCTGCAACACAAGTTACTACACCACCATGGCTGCAACACAAGTTACTACACCACCATGGCTGCAACACAAGTACTACACCACCATGGCTGCAACACAAGTTACTACACCACCATGGCTGCAACACAAGTTACTACACCACCATGGCTGCAACACAAGTTACTACACCACCATGGCTGCAACACAAGTTACTACACCACCATGGCTGCAACACAAGTTACTACACCACCATGGCTGCAACACAAGTTACTACACCACCATGGCTGCAACACAAGTCACTACACCACCGTGGCTGCAACACAAAGTTACTACACCACCATGGCTGCAACACAAGTTACTACACCACCATGGCTGCAACACAAGTCACACACCACCGTGGCTGCAACACAAGTTACTACACACCATGGCTGCAACACAAGTTACTACACCACCATGGCTGCAACACAAGTTACTACACCACCATGGCTGCAACACAAGTTACTACACCACCATGGCTGCAACACAAGTTACTACACCACCATGGCTGCAACACAAGTACTACACCACCATGGCTGCAACACAAGTTTACTACACCACCATGGCTGCAACACAAGTTACTACACCACCATGGCTGCAACACAAGTTACTACACCACCATGGCTGCAACACAAGTTACTACACCACCATGGCTGCAACACAAGTTACTACACCACCATGGCTGCAACACAAGTCACCACACCACCGTGGCTGCAACACAAGTTACTACACCACCATGGCTGCAACACAAGTTACTACACCACCATGGCTGCAACACAAGTCACCACACCACCGTGGCTGCAACACAAGTTACTACACCACCGTGGCTGCAACACAAGTTACTACACCACCATGGCTGCAACACAAGTCACTACACCACCGTGGCTGCAACTCAAGTTACTACACCACCATGGCTGCAACACAAGTTACTACACCACCATGGCTGCAACACAAGTTACTACACACCGTGGCTGCAACACAAGTACTACACCACCATGGCTGCAACACAAGTTACTACAACCATGGCTGCAACACAAGTACTACACCACCATGGCTGCAACACAAGTTACTACACCACCGTGGCTGCAACACAAGTTACTACACCACCATGGCTGCAACACAAGTTACTACACCACCATGGCTGCAACACAAGTTACTACACCACCATGGCTGCAACACAAGTTACTACACCACCGTGGCTGCAACACAAGTCACTACACCACCATGGCTGCAACACAAGTTACTACACCACCATGGCTGCAACACAAGTTACTACACCACCATGGCTGCAACACAAGTTACTACACCACCATGGCTGCAACACAAGTTACTACACACCACTGGCTGCAACACAAGTTACTACACCACCATGGCTGCAACACAAGTTACTACACCACCATGGCTGCAACACAAGTTACTACACCACCGTGGCTGCAACACAAGTTACTACACCACCATGGCTGCAACACAAGTTACTACACCACCATGGCTGCAACACAAGTCACTACACCACCATGGCTGCAACACAAGTTACTACACCACCATGGCTGCAACACAAGTTACTACACCACCGTGGCTGCAACACAAGTTACTACACCACCATGGCTGCAACACAAGTTACTACACCACCATGGCTGCAACACAAGTTACTACACCACCATGGCTGCAACACAAGTCACTACACCACCATGGCTGCAACACAAGTTACTACACCACCATGGCTGCAACACAAGTTACTACACCACACGTGGCTGCAACACAAGTTACTACACCACCGTGGCTGCAACACAAGTTACTACACCACCATGGCTGCAACACAAGTTACTACACCACCTGGCTGCAACACAAGTTACTACACCACCGTGGCTGCAACACAAGTTACTACACCACCATGGCTGCAACACAAGTTACTACACCACCATGGCTGCAACACAAGTTACTACACCACCAGTGGCTGCAACACAAGTTCACTACACCACCTGGCTGCAACACAAGTCACTACACCACCGTGGCTGCAACACAAGTCACTACACCACCATGGCTGCAACACAAGTTACTACACCACCGTGGCTGCAACACAAGTTACTACACCACCATGGCTGCAACACAAGTTACTACACCACCGTGGCTGCAACACAAGTTACTACACCACCGTGGCTGCAACACAAGTTACTACACCACCGTGGCTGCAACACAAGTTACTACACCACCGTGGCTGCAACACAAGTTACTACACCACCGTGGCTGCAACACAAGTTACTACAAGACCATGGCTGCAACACAAGTTACTACACCACCGTGGCTGCAACACAAGTTACTACAAGACCATGGCTGCAACACAAGTTACTACAAGACCATGGCTCCAACACAAGTTACTACAAGACCATGGCTGCAACACAAGTTACTACAAACCATGGCTGCAACACAAGTTACTACAAGACCATGGCTGCAACACAAGTTACTACACCACCGTGGCTGCAACACAAGTTACTACAAGACCATGGCTGCAACACAAGTTACTACACCACCGTGGGCTGCAACACAAGTTACTACAAACCATGGCTGCAACACAAGTTACTACACCACCGTGGCTGCAACACAAGTCACTACAAGACCATGGCTGCAACACAAGTCACTACACCACCGTGGCTGCAACACAAGTCACTACAAGACCATGGCTGCAACACAAGTCACTACACCACCGTGGCTGCAACACAAGTCACTACAAGACCATGGCTGCAACACAAGTTACTACACCGTGGCTGCAACACAAGTCACTACAAGACCATGGCTGCAACACAAGTCACTACACCACCATGGCTGCAACACAAGTCACTACACCACCGTGGCTGCAACACAAGTCACTACAAGACCATGGCTGCAACACAAGTCACTACACCACCGTGGCTGCAACACAAGTCACTACACCACCATGGCTGCAACACAAGTTACTACACCACCATGGCTGCAACACAAGTTACTACACCACCGTGGCTGCAACACAAGTCACCACACCACCGTGGCTGCAACACAAGTCACTACACCACCGTGGCTGCAACACAAGTCACTACGCCACCGTGGCTGCAACACAAGTTACTACAACACCGTGGCTGCAACACAAGTCACTACACCACCGTGGCTGCAACACAAGTCACCACACCACCGTGGCTGCAACACAAGTCACTACACCACCGTGGCTGCAACACAAGTCACTACACCACCGTGGCTGCAACACAAGTCACTACACCACCATGGCTGCAACACAAGTCACTACACCGTGGCTGCAACACAAGTCACTACACCACCATGGCTGCAACACAAGTCACTACACCACCATGGCTGCAACACAAGTCACTACACCACCATGGCTGCAACACGAGTCACTACACCACCGTGGCTGCAACACAAGTCACTACACCACCGTGGCTGCAACACAAGTCACTACACCACCGTGGCTGCAACACAAGTCACTACACCACCGTGGCTGCAACACAAGTCACTACACCACCATGGCTGCAACACAAGTACTACACACCGTGGCTGCAACACAAGTCACCACACCACCTGGCTGCAACACAAGTCACTAACCACCACCATGGCTGCAACGAACAAGTCACTACACCACCATGGCTGCAACACAAGTCACTACACCACCGTGGCTAGCAACACAAGTCACTACACCACCGTGGCTGCAACACAAGTACTACACCACCGTGGCTGCAACACAAGTCACTACACCACCTGGCTGGAACACAAGTTACCAACACACACCATGGCTGCAACACAAGTTACTACACCACCGTGGCTGCAACACAAGTCTCTACACCATGGCTGCAACACAAGTCACTACACCATGGCTGCAACACAAGTCACTATACCACCGTGGCTGCAACACAAGTTACTACACCACCATGGCTGCAACACAAGTTACTACACCACCATGGCTGCAACACAAGTCACTACACCACCGTGGCTGCAACACAAGTTACTACACCACCATGGCTGCAACACAAGTTACTACACCACCATGGCTGCAACACAAGTCACTACACCACCGTGGCTGCAACACGTCACTACACCATGGCTGCAACACAAGTCACTATACCACCGTGGCTGCAACACAAGTTACTACACCACCGTGGCTGCAACACAAGTCACTACACCACCGTGGCTGCAACACAAGTCACTACACCACCGTGGCTGCAACACAAGTCACTACACCACCATGGCTGCAACACAAGTCACCACACCACCATGGCTGCAACACAAGTCACTACACCACCATTGCTGCAACACAAGTCACTACACCACCATGGCTGCAACACAAGTCACTACACCACCATGCCTGCAACACAAGTCACTACACCACCGTGGCTACAACACAAGTCACTACACCACCGTGGCTGCAACACAAGTTACTACACCACCGTGGCTGCAACACAAGTCACTACACCACCGTGGCTGCAACAAGTTACTACACCACCATGGCTGCAACACAAGTCACTACACCACCATGGCTGCAACGCAAGTACTACACCACCTGGCTGCAACCAAGTTCACTACACCCATGGCTGTCAACACAGTCACTACACCACCATGGCTGCAACACAAGTCACTACACCACCATGGCTGCAACACAAGTCACTACACTACCGTGGCTGCAACACAAGTCACTACACCACCGTGGCTGCAACAAGTTACTACACCACCATGGCTGCAACACAAGTCACTACACCACCATGGCTGCAACGCAAGTCACTACACCACCATGGCTGCAACACAAGTCACTACACCACCATGGCTGCAACACAAGTCACTACACCACCATACCTGCAACACAAGTCACTACACCACCGTGGCTGCAACACAAGTCACTACGCCACCATGGCTGCAACACAAGTTACTACACCACCATGGCTCCAACACAAGTTACTACACCACCGTGGCTGCAACACAAATCACTACACCACCATGGCTGCAACACAAGTCACTACACCACCGTGGCTGCAACACAAGTCACTACACCACCATGGCTGAAAGACAAGTTACTACACCACCATGGCTGCAACACAAGTCACTACACCACCGTGGCTGCAACACAAGTCACTACACCACCGTGGCTGCAACACAAGTCACTACACCACCATGGCTGCAACACAAGTCACTACACCACCGTGGCTGCAACACAAGTCACTACACCACCATGGCTGCAACACAAGTTACTACACCACCCTGGCTGCAACACAAGTCACTACACCATCGTGGCTGCAACACAAGTTACTACACCACCATGGCTGCAACACAAATCACTACACCACCATGGCTGCAACACAAGTCACTACACCACCATGGCTACAACGCAAGTCACTACACCATGGCTGCAACACAAGTCACTACACCACCGTGGCTGCAACACAAGTCACTACACCACCGTGGCTGCAACACAAGTCACTACACCACCGTGGCTGCAACACAAGTCACTACACCACCGTAGCTGCAACACAAGTCACTACACCGTGGCTGCAACACAAGTCACTACACCACCGTGGCTGCAACACGAGTCACTACACCACCATGGCTGCAACACAAGTCACTACGCCACCGTGGCTGCAACACAAGTTACTACACCACCGTGGCTGCAACACAAGTCACTACACCGTGGCTGCAACACAAATCACTACACCACCGTGGCTGCAACACAAGTCACTACACCACCGTGGGTGCAACACAAATCACTACACCGTGGCTGCAACACAAGTCACTACACCGTGGCTGCAACACAAGTCACTACACCACATGTGCTGCAACACAAGTTACACCACTGGTGCAACAAGTCTACACACCGATGGCTGCAACACAAGTCACTACACCACCGTGGCTGCAACACAAGTCACTACACCACCATGGCTGCAACACAAGTCACTACACCACCATGGCTGCAACACAAGTCACTACACCACCATGGCTGCAACACAAGTCACTACACCACCGTGGCTGCAACACAAGTCACTACACCACCATGGCTGCAACACAAGTCACTACACCACCGTGGCTGCAACACAAGTCACTACACCGTGGCTGCAACACAAGTCACTACACCACCGTGGCTGCAACACAAGTCATTACACCACCGTGGCTGCAACACAAGTCATTACACCACCGTGGCTGCAACACAAGTCACTACACCACCGTGGCTGCAACACAAGTCACTACACCACATGGCTGCAACACAAGTCACTACAACACACCATGGCTGCAACACAAGTCACTACACCACCGTGGCTGCAACACAAGTCACTACACCACCATGGCTGCAACACAAGTCACTACACCACCATGGCTGCAACACAAGTTACTACACCACCGTGGCTGCAACACAAGTCACTACACCACCATGGCTGCAACACAAGTCACTACACCATGGCTGCAACACAAGTCACTACACCACCATGTCTGCAACACAAGTTACTACACCACCGTGGCTGCAACACAAGTCACTACACCACCATGGCTGCAACACAAGTTACTACACCACCGTGGCTGCAACACAAGTCACTACACCACCATGGCTGCAACACAAGTCACTACACCACCATGGCTGCAACACAAGTCACTACACCCCATGGCTGCAACACAAGTTACTACACCACCGTGGCTGCAACACAAGTCACTACACCACCATGGCTGCAACACAAGTTACTACACCACCGTGGCTGCAACACAAGTCACTACACCACCATGGCTGCAACACAAGTCACTACACCACCATGGCTGCAACACAAGTCACTACACCACCATGGCTGCAACACAAGTCACTACACCACCATGGCTGCAACACAAGTCACTACACCACCATGGCGATGCAACACAAGTTACTACACCACCATTGCTGCAACACAAGTCACTACACCACCATGGCTGCAACACAAGTTACTACACCACCATGGCTGCAACACAAGTCACTACACCATGGCTGCAACACAAGTCACTACACCACCATGGCTGCAACACAAGTCACTACACCACCATGGCTGCAACACAAGTCACTACACCACCATGGCTGCAACACAAGTCACTACACCACCGTGGCTGCAACAAATCATAATCAACCGACAATTTGTAGTGGAAATTTTCAACATTTCGAACATCAAGTCACGAGAGAGAGAGAGAGAGAGAGAGAGAGAGAGAGAGAGAGAGAGAGAGAGAGAGAGAGATGGAAAACTAGACAGTAAGACTTGAGAGTGACAAGCTAGGCCACTGTAGTTAGTGATACAGGAAACGTATCTGTACAAATGAGGGGTGTTGCTAGGGGGACAAATAAGGGAGACGTAAGAGATAGAAAATGGACTCTACATCAAAATGGAGTCAGGATATATAGACAGAAACGTAGACCAGCTGAGAGATTTTAGAGCCGACTAACAACCAGTGAAGAACAGTACCACGTGGACCAGGTAGGACATGGGACAGTACCACGTGGAGCAGGTAGGACATGGGACAGTACCACGTGGAGCAGGTAGGACATGGAACAGTACCACGTGGAGCAGGTAGGACATGGAACAGTACCACGTGAGCAGGTAGGACATGGACAGTACCACGGGGAAAGCAGGTAGGAATGGGACAGTACCACGTGGAGCAGGTAGGACATGGAACAGTACCACGTGGAGCAGGTAGGACATGGGACAGTACCACGTGGAGCAGGTAGGACATGGAACAGTACCACGTGGAGCAGGTAGGACATGGGACAGTACCACGTGGAGCAGGTAGGACATGGGACAGTACCACGTGGAGCAGGTAGGACATGGGACAGTACCACGTGGAGCAGGTAGGACAGGGACAGTACCACGTGGAGCAGGTAGGACATGGGACAGTACCACGTGGAGCAGGTAGGACATGGAACAGTACCACGTGGAGCAGGTAGGACATGGGACAGTACCACGTGGAGCAGGTAGGACATGGGACAGTACCACGTGGAGCAGGTAGGACATGGGACAGTACCACGTGGAGCAGGTAGGACATGGGACAGTACCACGTGGAGCAGGTAGGACATGGGACAGTACCACGTGGAGCAGGTAGGACATGGGACAGTACCACGTGGAGCAGGTAGGACATGGGACAGTACCACGTGGAGCAGGTAGGACATGGGACAGTACCACGTGGAGCAGGTAAGACATGGGACAGTACCACGTGGAGCAGGTAGGACATGGGACAGTACCACGTGGAGCAGGTAGGACATGGGACAGTACCACGTGGAGCAGGTAGGACATGGAACAGTACCACGTGGAGCAGGTAGGACATGGGACAGTACCACGTGGAGCAGGTAGGACATGGGACATTACCACTTGGAGCAGGTAGGACATGGGACAGCACCACGTGGAGCAGGTAGGACATGGAACATTACCACGTGGAGCAGGTAGGACATGGGACAGTACCACTTGGAACAGACAGGACATGGAGATACATAACCCCCCCCCCTATCTCCCATCTCTTACCAGAATCCCCCACCAATATCTCTCTACCACATACACTATTCCACGACACCACACGCCCATCATCCCTTCCTTCTCTATGATATCCTAACCATATCTACGATACACCTTCCTTCTCTCCGCCCTCACCCCAGCGCACACATCCTGCAACCACGCCCCCTGCACCAACCCAAATACGCGTATCAAGGATACACCTCTTTAGGACATCCGTAAACATGCTGTTCATCCAGGGATGTGAGATTATCCTCATGCACCTCCCACACTAGGATAAATCTACGCCATCACCCTGCAAGCATCAGACACGAACCTGAAACATCAAAATTAGAGAAATAAAAAAAATTCTGAAGTCTTGTAACCCTTTTGTTGCCATTGTAGACGAGTGACGTGGGAAAACGATGATTAACAAAAGATTTAATATCGGATAAATAAAAGTAAAGGAAAAAGTTTTAGAATGAAAAAAAATCAAGAGGAGGAGTGGATATGTTGAGATAAAAATAATAAATATCAGAAGCAAGAAATGGAGAAAGCAAAACAAAAAATAAAAATAGAAGAGTATTTATAAGAGTTTAAAAATGCATATATTGTGATACACCAGGAAGTTATTAGACCAGGAAGTTATTAGACCAGGAAGTTATTAGACCAGGAAGTTATTAGACCAGGAAGTTATTAGACCAGGAAGTTATTAGACCAGGAAGTTATTAGACCAGGAAGTTATTAGACCAGGAAGTTATTAGACCAGGAAGTTATTAGTCCAGGAAGTTATTAGACCAAGAAGTTATTAGACCAGGAAGTTATTAGACCAGGAAGTTATTAGACCAGGAAGTTATTAGCCCAGGAAGTTATTAGACCAGGAAGTATTAGCATTAGCCAGGAAGTTATTAGACCAAGAAGTTATTAGACCAGGAAGTTATTAGACCAGGAAGTTATTAGACCAGGAAGTTATTAGCCCAGGAAGTTATTAGACCAGGAAGTTATTAGACCAGAGAAAGCAAAATGTAGTTGTATACTTGAGGAGGTACTGAAAGTAAGAGTTTGAAGCGGAATATCTAGCAGCAAAGTAAGGAATAGACAAAAGAATATTACACGACTGGGTCATACGGCACAAGGCTCAGTAGCTCTAAAATATTGATAAACAATACAGAGGGGTAGGTGAGTGAAACGCGCGCGTATCAGTGGGGTATCTTTAATGCTGAAACGTTTCGCCTGCTCAACAGACTTCTTCGGTCGAAATACAATATCTGCCTCTCCACTACTTCTTTTGTCTCGTGTTTAGGCCGTATTTCCACTGAAGAATCCCCGTTGAGCAGACGAAAAGTTTTGGCAATGAATGTACAAAATTTGCACATGTCTCACCGACGTATCTCTACAACAATAATAATGACAACCACAACAACAATAATAACTAAGAACCATGACAACAACAACAAAAGCCACACACTTAATATCCACCAACCACCACGAGAAACGACCCGCAACAACTACAATAATGACTAATAACAAGCACATCGTATCGACTCTTCAACATTGTGTATACAAAAGACCAGTAGCGAGGCCTGGTCACAGACCGAGCCGCGGGGGCGTTGACTCCCGAAAACCTCTCCAGGTATAGCGTATACCGACGATATACTGACTACTCGCAGGTGACTATTATTTCACCTCAGACCTCATATCTTGCTTTCTGTGTGAGCTGATGGTCTCTGGTGGATGGAACGTCTTCAGGATAAAATGCCATAACCCGTATTCTGTTTTATTTACACACTGGTCTGACAGAAACCAGATATGAGGGAATTCATATCTAGCAGTTACTATGCTCTTAGGAAACACGATTGTTTAAAAGGTTAAGTGGACCAAGACTCTTGCACTCTTGACAGGAGGCATGCCAGTGGACCAAGACTCTTGCACTCTTGACAGGAGGCATGCCAGTGGACCAAGACTTGCACTCTTGACAGGAGGCATGTCAGTGGACCAAGACTTGCACTCTTGACAGGAGGCATGCCAGTGGACCAAGACTCTTGCACTCTTGACAGGAATGCTACATACATTCAGTTTCTTCTTAATAGTTTTTAATCCAATAAATTTCCTCTTGACTACCTGGGAAATCAGGTGCAAGATCTGGCTGTAGGAGACAAAGCCATGAATCACAAGAACATTTGTAGAAAAGGTGGCGTAAAGATCGTGTTTACATGGATGTGTCGTGGCATTGCTTTGAAGTAATCATGACATAATTTGCTCGTGCGAATGAGGGAAAACTGATTCAATTCAGGCAAGACCTCATCTTGAAAATTAGTCTTTTCTAAAAAAAATTTTATCTTACGGAGTAGTACAGATTTTTTCATATCTTAAGGTACAGAGTACAAAACTTTTGTACCAAAAAAAAATTTGACAGACACATTACCTAACCTTATTATAACAAGCGCAATTTATTTAACCGAATCCAACTAAATATTATTTAGACAGAGCATTATGGATAATATTTACTATAAAGAAACACAATGACATATATCTTTTATCGCTTACGGATCAGAATAGATTTTTTGCAGAAAGCATTGCATACACAAATTTCCCGCTTGCTAGGAGTCCAAGAAGAGCTTTGCTATTTAAGCCAAATGCCAAGATTTTACTTATGCACGACATCATAAATATCTATAATTATACAGATTAGTGGATATATACTATATGCATTTATATCTAATACATATATATATTATTTAATTAATATTTATAATAAAGTTTTAATAACTGTGTAAGTAAAGATTAAAGTTAATATCGGTGAGGTTAACCTTGCACAGTAACTGCCACGAATCGCCTTACAACAGAGTTGAAAACTTATATTATTTACGCATGTGGTACTAATATTGTTGTGTATTTAATATTTGATCCAATTAAGTATTAGCCAATCATTTTTAATTAAGTTTTTAAAAAAAAATTTTAACGTTTGAATACATTTTTTCATTTATGTTTTAAGAAGTACTTTTATACCAAAAATTGAAAAGTTGGACGTAACTCATATACGCGCAATTTATTTTAACTTAATCCAACTAATATATTTTAGATAATTTTAAAAATTTAATAATAAAGAAACACCATGATATACTTTTTCGTTAGGTCAGAATGATTTTTTCGAAAAAATTGCATTCACAAATTTTCGCTTGTTTTGTCGGCAAGAAGAGCGTTTTTATTTTTAAACCAAAAAACGCAAGTTTTACTTTTCGGCACGACATATATATATATATTATATTATTATATATATATATATATTTATATATTATATATATTATTTTTTTTTATATATATATAATAAGTTTTAAAATGTGTAAGTAAAATTAAAGTTGAAAAACGGTGAGGTTATTTGCAAGGGAATGGCACACGTGCCTTACCCCAGAGTTGAACCTTAATTTTTAACGCAGTGGTAACTAATATTTTTGTTTTAATATTTAATCCAATTTAAGGTTTAGCCAATCAAATATTAATTACCACCGATTAATTTGATAAAACACTGTGTGAAGCGTCACTGATACTTTGTAACTACTGGGTTTTACACAGTGGGCGTACTTATATGCCGCGTGTGTCACAGTTGGCGTACTCATACGCCGCGTGTCACAGTGGGCGTACTCATACGCCGCGTGTCACAGTGGGCATAAATCATACGCCGCGTGTCACAGTGGGCGTACTCATACGCCGCGTGTCACAGTGGCGTACTTGTACGCTGTGTCACACATATACGCCCATACGCTGTGTTACATAACCATAGCCAGAAGAAGCTGTTTTGTTTTTGGAGGGACAACGTTTCGCTCTCTGTAGAGCTTTATGGTAATGCTAAAGCTCTGTATAGAGTGAAATTTGTTTGTATGTCTTCATACTTAAACCTGTACATTTTGTTAAGTTTTTTTATAACTAACCATATACAGTTACACTGTTAAACTGGATTTAATTATGCACATGAAGTGTGTTTATCTTTATTGTGATAAGTGAAGAATTGGAGGGGTTGATACGTAGTGTTTTGTAGTTAGGAACTGCTGTAGGAGCCGCAGATACAGAGTGATATGTAGGAACTGCTGCGAGATGCCTACATGTTGTGGTAGGTAGGATCCGCTGTGGGTTGCCAGGTTTTATGTGAGAAATTTCTGTTGTAGTGGAGCTGAAGGGTTACAGTAAAGGCGTGGTTTTTCCGGTGTGTTGGGTCAGCCAAACTGGTCCAGGGCAGCGACGGTCCCGCTGTGGCGGTCCATGGAACCTGTCCGCGGGTGGAGACGTATTCGTTCCAGGGAACCGGTCAACAAGAGGTGGTGGTTCCGCTCAGGAGAGTGTGTCCGCGAAACCAGTTCAAGTGTTGAGACTGTTCACCGCCGCTGATCTACCGCTACCGCGGGTGCCGCCACCTGCCGCCCGGCGCTCAATGCCGCCACCGTCCTGCCGCTAGAGAGTTAATACGCTGTAATCCAGGATGAGTCCGATATCGGACGGTGGGTGGAGGTGGAGGGTGATAATCTGTGATAAGCGGGAGTGAGTGTCGCTGTGGACGACGCTAATACTGTTCATGTTTGTGTTGATGATCCCCGTGAGTCGTACAGTGTCTTATAGCCCCTCGCTCACCCTGCCATCCTCTCTCTCTCTCTCTCTCTCTCTCTCTCTCTCTCTCTTCTCTCTCTCTCTCTCTCCTCTCTCTCTCATCTCTCTCTCTCTCCCCCCCCCCCCCCCCCCCCCCCCCCCCCCCCCTCCCTCCCTCTCTCCTCTCTCTCTCTCTCGCTTCCCACTCCTCTCTCCTCCTCTCCATCACCTGTTTGTGCACATGTTGCTGGTGATTCGCATCCCGTTGTTTATCCTCTCTGTTCTTGATGGATGTTGCTGAATTTATGGATTTATGGGAAGTGTAAATGGAGGACTCTCGGTCTCTTGCTACGGCATTGCGGTGTTGGTGGTCTGGGTGGTGGTGGTGATTTTCGTACTTTTGGTAGTGGAGTAGCGGTGTTAGAGATGGTGCTGGTGGTGGTGTTAGTGATATTGGTGTTCGTGGTGTTGACGGTGGTAGTGGTGGTCTGTATTGAGTCACGCCCCTGACATCTCCTGAGAGAAGGATCATTGATTTGCAAGCAGTGTGGTGTTAAGGCGTGTGTGTGTGTGTGTCTGTAATTACCTATTTGCAGCTGCAGGAGTTTTTATCACTTACTGCTTCCTCTTGTACTTCATTCCCTTGACTAGCCACTTTTGTGAAGAAACATTTCCTGTATACCTTTTACTTTACCTTCCTTTAGTTTACAACCATTACTTCTTGTCCCTGTTACAGGTACTAAGTCTTCTATATTCATTCCATAATTTTATATTTGGTTAAAAAAAAATTTCACCATAATTCGTATTTTTTTTCTCTGGGCGTTTTCGAAATTATCCATATGTTTTTGTAGGTGTAAGTACTGCTGCTGCATATTCCAATTTCTGGCCTAAACAATGTTATAGAATTTTTTTTAATATTTCTCCGTCTATGTATTTGAAGGCAGTGTAGTCTGTGAGTTAAACACTGGCTTATACATGATCTACTGGTGACACGTTTTATTTATGTCTCACAGATCCCTCACTCTGATACTTGCAGTACTTCGTTACCCAAAGAACAAAAAGGACAGTGCTGTGACGAGGACAATACACAACCTGAACAAAGGACTCCTAGTTACGACAGCGTTTCGGTCCGACTTGGATCCGAACCGAATCGTCGTCATAAGATTCATTCTCTCATGTGAGGGTTATTTGGGTATTTTATCACACAAATATCCACATTAAATGTCATCATCCACCCTATCACTCAGTTTATCCAAGTCATCCTTTACTGATTTACGTTTTTTTTTTTTTTAAGATTTATTTGACCCTAAGATTTGTACATCATCCGCAAACATATTCATATATTTTTATATTCCTTCTACTAAGGCATTGATGGAAATTTAAGAAGCACGTAAGTTCCCCCGTCTTCTAATAACATGTTCATTTTTCCACTATAATCTACCTTGTCCATAATTACTATCACATTTGCTTTGCTTTCGTAAGGTAAATGTCCAGGATGTTTACTTAATTTATGGTATAACAACAAATTTTTGATGACAATTGTGTTGCAGAGGTCAAAGCTCAGACCTCTGCAACACAATTCTCATCAAAGATTTGTTAAGTTATACCATGAATTAAGTAAGATTTCCTGGACTTCACCTTACGAAAGCAAAGCAAATGTGATAGTAATTATGGACAAGGTAGATTATAGTGGAAAAATGAACATGTTATTAGAAGACTGAGGAACTTAGGTGCCTCTTAACAGACTTAATATACATGAATATGCAGACCCCCAAATCGAGTTGTTTATTAGTAAGTCTTTGTTCTTCAAGTATTAGCCACTTTAATATTTTATTTTTTTCTATTAAGTTTACAGCACAAGCCAGCGGAGCTGCCTATGACGAGTCTTGCTTGTTTTCTTTTTCAAAATATTGTCTGTGTGCGCCATCTACCATCTGTGTGTCAGTGTGTCCTATCGTAGTGAAATGTGAAAAGCCAAAGTGGATTCCATAACTCTTCTTCACATTCTTTTCCAACTGGTGGTGATATCCCGTCTGGTATTAATGCTAGATGGTCATATGTTGCGGAGGCAGTTTCTCTGCTTCCTCTTTAGTTATTTCTAAATATCCTCTGTTCGAGTGAATCGTTGCAGGTTATTATGGCAGCTGCTGCAACATGTCACATAAGTGGCTCTTTTAAAAACCATTATATATATATATATTATATATATATATATATATAATATATATATATATATATATATATATATATATAAAATATTATATATATATATATATTTTTTTTTTTTTTTTTTTATTATCACACCGGCCGATTCCCACCAAGGCAGGGTGGCCCGAAAAAGAAAAACTTTCACCATCATTCACTCCATCACTGTCTTGCCAGAAGGGTGCTTTTTCACTACAGTTTTTAAACTGCAACATTAACACCCCTCCTTCTTTTTCTGTCTCATAAACACGCTAAGATAACAGGGATATCTTCCTACTCCTACTTACACTTTGGTCACACTTCACAGACACGCACATGCATATATATATATACATACATCTAGGTTTTTCTCCTTTTTCTAAATAGCTCTTGTTCTTTTTATTTCTTCTATTGTCCATGGGGAAGTGGAAAAGAATCTTTCCTCGTAAGCCATGCGTTGTCGTATTGAGGCGACTAAAATGCCGGGAAGCAATGGCTAGTAACCCTTCTCCTGTATACAATTACTAAAAAAGAGAAGAATATATATATATATATATATATATATATATATATATATATATATATATATTATATATATATATGCAAAACAACCACTCTGAAAGAATAGAGAAATTCCAAGCGCTTTCGTGACTACTCACATAGTTCCTTGATAATGTGAGTAGTCACGAAAGCGCTTGGAATTTCTCTATTCTTTCAGAGTGGTTGTTTTGCATATTCTGAAATCACTGTTTACTGTGATCTTATTGCATATATATATATATATATTATATATATATATATATATATATATATATATATATATATATATATATATATATGGAGGCTGCTACTAACGTTCGTACAGCGACCTCCCTTGGACCTCTAATAACGGAACAAAAAACGCTCCCCATAATGAGAAAGCTAGACAAAATTTTTTTAGTATTTTTTAAGATTTATATATTTATTAACTTACTGAGATTAAAAGGGGCAAAAGTAGTAGTGGTGAGGGTGGGGTGAAATGCGGGGGCGCGCTCGTGACTGCTGTGTGGCCACTACGTGACATGCTGTGGGGCGCACTCGTGACATGTGTGTGGGCTACAAAAATGGCTGTGTGGCGCACTACATAACTGCGTGTGGCCCCTACAAAAACTGCTGTGGGCGAAAATAATGACATGCTTGGGGCGCACTACAAAAAGCTGGTGGGCATAACAAAATCTTGTGGCGCACTACAAACATGGGTGGCGCAACTTCTATTGTGGGCATACAAAAACATGCTGTGGGGCGAACAAAATCATACTGGTGGCGCATACAAAAAATGCTGTGTGGGCACTACATAAATCTGTGTGGCGCATACACAACATGCTGTGTGGCGCACTCATACATGCTGGTGGCGCCTACACAAATTGTTTGTGTGGCGCATACATAAATGCTGTGTGGCCCCTACTAACTGTGTGTGGCCCCTCATAACATACTGTGTGCGCACTACATATATAACGCTAAACATAGTTCGCATATTGAAATTAAATTTTTTTAAAAAATTAACATAGAAAACGGAAAGTTCCTCTTTTGGGGAAAAAATATTTGGCGAAATGTAATAGAATTTTTTGAAATTTTTTGATGTATTTATTAGGGGTGTATTAACAGGTATATAAAGTGCTTTACTCTCCTTCCTCGGATCAAACCTCTTAGGGGGATGTATAATACCTATAGAGTTAGTAATTCACCTTATTATAATGAAAATAATTATATGAATAAAAATATTATGATGAAGCGGTAAACCCGTATAAATTTGCCAGCATTGGGAATGGGCAGTTTTAAGGTATGATCAGAGACAAAGGGGAGCTCCAGTTCCTCGTATCAAGAGCCTTCACCAGGATGAAAGTACCCCCGCCTGAAGGTTCACACAGCACCAGCCTTGTGAGTCTTCAGGCGGGGTGTTATGTGGCTGTTGTATGGTGTATGTGGCTGTTGTGTGGTGTATGTGGCTGTTGTATGGTGTATGTGGCTGTTGTATGGTGATGGGGGATGTTGTATGGTGTATGTGACTTTTGTATGGTGTATGGATTTTTTAGGGTGTATATGGGTGCTGTATGGTGTTGTGGTTGTTTTTAGGTGTATGTGGCTGTTTTTTAATGGTGTATGTGACTGTTGTATGGTGTATGTGACTGTTGTATGGTGTATATGTGGCGGGTGTATGGTGTATGTGGTTGTTGTATGGTGTATGTGATGTTTTTGGGTTTGTAGGGAAATTGTATGTGTATGTGGTGCTGTATGATGTTTTGGCTGGTGTATGTGTTTGTGGTGGTGTATATGTGGCTGATGTTGTTTTGGCTGGTGTATGTTTTTTGTGGCTGGTGTATGTTTTTGGGGTGGTGTATGATGTTTGTGGTGGGTTGATGTTTGTGGCTGGTGTATGATGTTTGTGGCTGATGTAAATGTTTGTTGGGGTGTATGATGTGGCTGATGTAAAATGTTGTTGCTGGTGTATGATGTTGGGGCTGGTGTATGATGTTTGTGACTGGTGTAGATGTTTGTGGCGGGTGTATGATTGGGCTGGTGTATGAGGGTGATTAAATGTTTGTGGCTGGGTTGTTTGTGGTGGTGTATGTGTGGTGATGTATAATGTTTGTGGTGGGGTATGATGTGGTGTTATAATGCTTGGGGCCCGGGTAGTGTTGTGGCTGGTTTTTTGATGTGGCTGATGTATAAATATTTGTGGCTGGTGTATGATGTCTGTGGTGGTGTATGATGTGGTGTGTATAATGTTTGTTGTGGTGTTTGATTTTTGGGTGGTGATGTGTTTGTTGGTGGTGTTGAGTTTGTGGCTGTGTATAATGTTTGTGGCTGGTGATGTTTTTTTGTGGCGGTGTTGTTTTTTGTGGGGGTGTATGATTTTTGTGGTGGTGTTGATGTGGTGATCTTTTAATGTTTGTGGGGTTATGATGTTTGTGGGGGTGTATGATGTGGTGTGTTAATTTTGTGGCTGGTGTATGTGTTTGGGGTGGGTTTGTGTGGCGATGTTAATGTTTGTGGCTGGTGTTTTTGATGTTTGTGGCTGGTGTATGTGTTTATGGCTGGTTATGTGTGGTGATGTATAATTTTGTGGCTGGTGTTGATGTTTGTGGTGGTGTATGAGTTTGTGGTGGTGTATGATGTTTGTGGTGGTGTATGTGTGGCTGATTTTATAATGTTTTGTAGGTGTATGATTTTGTGGCTGGTGTATGTGTTTGTGGTGGTGTATGATGTGGTGATGTATAATGTTTGTGGCGGGTTTGTGTGGTGATGTAAAATGTTTGTGGCTGGTGTATGATGTTTGTGGCTGGTGTATGATTTTTGGGGGCTGGTTATGATGTGGTGTGTATAATGTTTGTGGTGGTGTATGATGTTTGTGGCTGGTGTATGAGTGGCTTGTTTTAAATGTTTGTGGTTGTATGATGTTTGGGCTGGTGTATGAGGGGCTATGTATAATGTTTGGGTGGTGTATGTTTTTGTGGTGGTGTAGATGTTTGTGGCGGTTTTTGATGTTTGTGGCTGGGTTGTGTGGCTGTGTATAATGTTTGTGGCAGGGTATGTGTTTGGGGGTGGTGTTGATTTGTGGCTGGTGTATGTGTGGTGTGTATAATGTTTGTGGCTGGTGTATGATGTTTGTGGCTGGTGTATGATGTTTGTGGCTGGTGTATGATGTTTGTGGCTGGTGTATGATGTTTGTGGCTGGTGTATGATGTGGTGATGTAAAATTTTTGTCCCCTGGTGTATGATGTTTGTGGCTGGTGTTGATGTTAACCGCTTAATTTATATTTTCCCAGTGTTTATCTTTAACAAACTCTAAATTGTTTTTTTACAACAAGAATAATGAGAGTGAGGTAGGTGTGGGGGGGGGGCAACTTTTGGGGTGGGGAGGGGCAGTTTTGGGGTGGGGGGAGCAGTCTGGGGTGGGGGGGAAAGGGCCTTGGGGGGGCAGGAGAGTCTGGGGTGGGGAAGGAGCGCTTGGGGTGGGGAGGAGCGGTCTGGGGTGGGGGGGGAGCAGCTCGGGGGTGGGGGGCAGTTTGGGGTGGGCAGGAGCAGTCTGGGGTGGGGGAGGAGCAGCTTGGGGTGGGCGGAGCAGCTCTGGGGTGGGCGGAGCGTCTGGGGGGGGAGGAGCGCTCTGGGGTGAGGGGAGCAGCTTGGGGGGTGGGAGGAGCAGTCTGGGGGGGGCCCGGGAGCGCTTGGGGGGGGGAGGGCAGCTCTGGGGTTTGAGGGGAGCAGTCGGGGTTGGGAAAGGAGCAGCTCTGGGGTGGGGAGGAACGCTTAGGGAGGGGGAGAAGCGTCTGGGGTGGGGAGGAGCAGTCTAGGGGGGGGAAAGGAGCGCTTAGGGAGGGGGGACCAGCTTGGGGTCGGGGGAGCAGCTCTAGGGAGAGGAGGGAAGTTTGGGGGGTGGGAGGAGCCTCTGGGGGGGGATTGGCAGTCGGGGAAAAGGGGACAGTGTCTGGGGTGGGGAGGGAGTCTGGGGAGGGGAAAGAGCTCGGGGGTGGGGAGGAGCAGCTCGGGGGAGGGGAGGAAGAGCTTGGGGTGGGGGGAGCAGTCGGGGTTTGGGGAAGAAGCAGCTCTGGGGTGGGGGGAGCAGCTTAGGGGGGGGGGAAAAGCGCTTAGGGGGGGGAGAAGCAGCTCTGGGGAGGGGAAGGAGAACTCTATTTAGGGGGAGAAGCAGCTCTGGGGTGGGGAGGAGTCTCTGGGGAGGGGAGGAGCAGTTGGGGGTGGGCAGGGCAGCTGGGGGAGGGGAGGGGCAGCTTGGGGTGGGCGGAAGCTTGGGTGGGGGGAGGGGCTCTGGGTTGGGAAGGGCGCTCTGGGGTGGGGAGGAGCAGCTTAGGGAGGGGGGGAAGAGCTCTGGGGGGGGGGAAAGGAGGCTCTAGGGGGGGGGAAGAAGCAGCTCTGGGGGGGAAGGGCAAAACCTTAGGAGGGGAGAAGCAGCTCTGGGGTGGGGGGGAGCAGCTCTAGGGAGGGGGAGAAAGCTCTGGGGTGGGGGGAGCAGCTCTGGGGGAGGGGGAGAAGCAGTTGGGGAGGGAAGGAGCAACTCTTTTGAGGGGAGAAGCAGCTCGGGGGTGGGGAGGAGCAGCTTAGGGAGGGGGAAAAGAATCTGGGGTGGGGGGGGAGCGCTTAGGGGGGGGGAGAAGAGCTCTGGGGTGGGGGGGCAGCCTTGGGGGGGGGGAGAAGCAGCTCGGGGTGGGGAGGAGGCTCTGGGGGGGGGGAGGAGCAGTTTGGGGGGTGGGGAGGACAGCTCAGGGAGGGGAAAAGCAGCTCTGGGGGGGAAGGAGCAACTTGGGGAGGGGGAAAAGCAGCTCTGGTGTGGGGAGGAGGCTCTAGGGGGGGGGGAAAAAAGCGCTCTGGGGGGAAGGAGCAACTCTGGGAGGGGGGGAAGCAGCTTGGTGTGGGGGGAGCGCTCTAGGGAGGGGGAGAAGCAGCTTGGTGTGGGGAGGAGCGAGCTCTGGTGTGGGGAGGAGCAGCTTAGGGAGGGGGAAAAGGGCAGCTCTGGGGTGGAGAGGAGCGTCTGGGGGGGGGGAAAGGGAAAAGCAGCCTGGGGGTGGGGCAGGGCAGCTCTAGGGGGGGGGGGAGAAGCAGCTTGGGGTGGGGAGGAGAGTCTGGGAGGGGGAAAAGGGGCAGCTCTGGGGGGGGAAGGAGCAAACTTTTGAGGGGGAAAAGCGCTCGGGGGGTGGGGAGGAGCGTTAGGGGGGGGGAGAAGAAACTCTGGGGTGGGGGGGGACCGCCTAGGGGGGGGGGAGAAGCGCTTGGGGTGGGGGGAGCAGCTTTTGGGAGGGGGAAGCAGCTCTGGGGGGGGAGGAGCAGCTTAGGGGGGGGAGGAGCAGTCGGGGTGGGGAGGGCGCTTGGGGGGGGGAGAAGCAGCCTTTTGGGGAGGAAGGAGCAACTCTAGGGAGGGGGAGTGCAGCCTGGTGGGGGGAAGGAGCAGTCTAGGGAGGGGGAAAAAAGCAGTTGGAGAGGGAAGGAGAACTCTGGGAGGGGGAGAGCAGCTCTGGTGTGGGGGGGCAGCTCTAGGGGGGGGAGGGAAGCAGCTCGGGTTGGGGGGAGGGCAGGCTCTGGTGTGGGAGGAGAGTCTAGGGGGGGGGAAGAGCTTGGGGGTGGGAGGAGAGTTTTGGGAGGGGGAGAAGAACCCTCGGGGTGGGGGGGAGCAGTTAGGGGGGGGGGAGAAGCAGTTTGGGGTGGGAGGAGCGTTGGGGAGGGGGGAAGCAGCTCTGGGGGGGAAGGGAAAACTTTGGGAGGGGGAGAAGCGTTTTGGGGTGGGGGGGCAGTTAGGGAGGGGGAAAAGCAGCTTGGGTGGGGGGGAAAGGGGAAGTCTGGGAGGGGGAAAAGCAGTCGGGGTGGGGGGAGTAGCTCTAGGGAGGGGGGGGGGAGCAGTTGGGGTGGGGGAGGAGCAGCTTAGGGGGGGGGAAGCAGCTTGGGGGGGGAAAGGAGCAACCTATTGGGGGGAGAAAAGGCTCTGGGGTGGGGAGGAGCAGTTTAGGGGGGGGGAGAAGCAGTTTTGGGGGGGAAAGGAAAAACTCTAGGGGGGGGGGAGAAGCAGTCGGGGGGGGGAGGGAGCTCTAGGGGGGGGGAGAAGCAGCTTGGGGTGGGGAGGAGCAGTCTGGGGGGGGGGAAGCAGCTCTGGGGTGGGGGGGTAGCTCTGGGGGGGGAGGGCGTTGGGGGGTGGGGGGGAGCGCTTAGGGGGGGGGGAGAAGCAGCTCTGGGGAGGGAAGGAGAACTTTTTGGGGGGGAGAAGCAGCTTGGGGTGGGGGGGAGCAGCTTTTGGGAGGGGGGAAGAGTCTGGGGTGGGGGGGAGAGCTTTTGGGAGGGGGGAAAAGCAGCTCTGGGGTGGGGAGGGCGCTCTTGGGGGGGGGAAAAGCAGTTCTGGGGTGGGGAGTATTTAAGGTCTCTCGTCCCTTTCCCAACCCCAGGTAGATCGTGTGGGGCTTAAAAAAAAGCCATGTGGGGTGAAACGTTTGCAATAAAGGATCACATTATATGCATTTGTGTTTTATTTCCTTGTGTCGGTATTTTTTTTTCATTTTTTTCCCCCCCCAGTCTTGTTTGTGGTTTTATGTGTTGGTTAGGTGTACTAGTATTATTTTTTTAATAGCCCAGCTGTCATTACTTTTGTCGAGACTCTGCCTTTCTTTTATGTGCAAAAAATGTTGGGAAAAGTTGTTAAAAAATGGTTGTAGTAATGTCAGGGAACCTCCATGAATTTTTTGCCCTGTAAAAATTTGGTTTTACTCAAACGTTTTCTATCGCCCGTGATTCAAATTCCTTCGGTTTTTTCCTTTAAAAGCTTTAGTTGAAAAAGGATCTATTATTATATCGTATCTCCATGGTGCCAGGTTTTAAAAAAAAATGTGTTTCCCTATCCTGCCCGTGTCACAGTAACTCTGGTGGTGACAGTAACCTGGGTGAGTCTGAATAAAATTCCTGAAATGATGCTTCGGTTCCGTCAAACGGACAGACGGCTCTTCATTAACCCGCGCTTCTCCCGTGATGGAAAAAAAAGCAAAATTTCCGTTTTGAATGAAATTTATTTCCCAATTAGAAGTTTTGGGGCGAAAAGGTGACAAGCTTTCCGGGGGGGGTGTTCAATTTATTGGTGTTCCTGGCGGAAGTGTTAGTTGGGTTGAGATGTGTAGATGTATCTGACAAGATACAAAAGCAAAATAAAATCCCCGTTTTCAGACAGTAGCTTTTTACTGTCTTTTCTTTCTAAGAAAGTGCTGATTTTTTTGTGTACTTCGGCGAGAGTAGTGAGCCCCCAGGCCCGAGAAGTAGTGAGCACCGGCCCGGGAAGTTTGAGCACCCCACCACGGGAAAATATTGAGCACCGGACGGGAAGTATGAGACCCGGCCACGGGAGTAATGAGACGGCCAGGGAAGTATTGAGACCGGCCCGGGAAAGCTACCTCATTCTCTATGGGGGGAACAGTGTTCAGTTCCCAAATTTTTCACAAACTACATTGAAGGGCTTTGATTTGGGATCATCCCTGTAAAAAATTTTGTTATACTGAAGTGGATTTTAAAAATTCTTCAGTTTTTTTGGTACACAAAACATTAACAGCACAAACCTGCTACATGGCACCCAGAACACCACTAGTATCAGTGCCCCCAAAATGGCAAAAGTGTATAAACAAGTACAGTAGGGTAAAAACGACCCCTGTTATGAAGGTCAGAAATTTACAAAACAAAAACTAAAGAGTAGTAAATTTTTATTTTTGTGGGGGAGCACTAAAAACCCCTAGGGGTTAACAGGCCTGTGGGGGGGTAGTGGACCGGGCCGGGGGGCGTTGTTCCCGGAAAAAACCCCCAGGGGAGGTTCGGGAGTGGGATAGAAGGCATCCGGTTTAATTCAGGGATTGGAGACGATCCAATTCCCCAGATCAAGAGCCCCCCACAGAATCAAGGAACTCCTTGAGGGGATATAGTAGTAGAAAAAACAGAAATTTTTAACATTAAAAAAAAAATTTTTTTCGTGTTGTAAAGACAGTATTTTTTAAGATCAGCGGTCTGTACCCCGACTTTCTTTTTCGTACCCCCAGGGGAGTAAGGTTCTCCGGGGGGGACAGGTGTCCCCCCGGGGTACAGGTGTTCCCTGGGGTACAGGTGTCCCCCGGGGTACAGGGTCCCCCGGGGGTACAGGTGTTCCCTGGGGGGAAGGTGTTTCCCCGGGATCAGTGTCCCCCGGGGGGACAGGTGTTCCCGGGGGTACAGGTGTTCCCCGGGGGTCGGTGTTCCCCGGGATCAGGTGTCCCCCGGGGGTACAGGTGTCCCCCGGGGGTACGGGTCCCCTGGGGGTACAGGTGTCCCCCGGTTAAGAACCCCTGGGCAAGAAGAATAAAATGAGAGTTTTAGGCGGGGGGGGAAAAAAGGGGGGGGGGAGTGGAGGACAGGCTCGCTTGATACCCCCCTCCGAAATTGTTGCATTCAACTAATACCATGTATCCAACATTTGATTTTATCAGAGAAACTACCCATGATATTATTGTAACCTTCTGCTCTCTTCAGTTTGTATTATTAAGTCTGGCATCGTGTGGGGGCAGTATACACAGGAGTTAACTCGAGTACCCAGGACCAACATTGATCCTTCTAGGAATAAATGGTTTAGAATAACCGACAAGTTGATAAATGAGACACTTGTGCAACATTTGGGTGTCTTTATTCTGGAAACGTTTCGCCAGCCAGTGGCTTCTCCAGTCCAACGCAGAGAAAGGTGGAAGATGTGGAGGAGTTTGAGGTAATAAGTCCCTCTGCCTGAAGCCGATGTGTTTAGTCCATCAGTCTTTATGTAGTGAACACATCGACTCCAGGCTGGCGCACTGATTACCTCGAAGTCCTCCTCCTCACCTTCCATCTTGTTCTGCGTTAGACTGAAGAAGCCACTGGTTGGCGAAACGTTCCTAAAATAAATATACCCAAATATTGCACAAGTGTCTTATTTATCAAGTGATCATTGTGTTACTCCACTTGTTACACTGTGCTGCTCCACTTGTTACACTGTGCTGCTCCACTTGTTACACTGTGCTGCTCCACTTGTTACACTGTGCTGCTCCACTTGTTACACTGCTGCTCCACTTGTTACACTGTGTTGCTCCACTTGCTACACTGTGTTACTCCACTTGTTACACTGTTCTACTCCACTTGTTACACTGTGTTGCTCCACTTGTTACACTGTGCTACTCCACTTGTTACACTGTGCTGCTCCACTTGCTACACTGTGTTGCTACACTTGCTACACTGTGTTGCTACACTTGCTACACTGTGCTGCTCCACTTGCTACACTGTGCTACTCTACTTCCTACACTGTGTTGCTACACTTGCTACACTGTGCTACTCTACTTGCTACACTGTGCTACTCTACTTGCTACACTGTGTTACTCCACTTGCTACACTGTGTTGCTCCACTTGCTACACTGTGTTACTCCACTTGCTACACTGTGTTGCTACACTTGCTACACTGTGCTGCTCCACTTGGTACACTGTGCTACTCTACTTGCTACACTGTGCTACTCTACTTGCTACACTGTGTTGCTACACTTGCTACACTGTGCTGCTCCACTTGCTACACTGTGCTACTGTACTTGCTACACTCTGTTGCTCCACTTGCTACACTGTGCTGCTCCACTTGCTACACTGTGCTACTCCACTTGCTACACTGTGCTGCTCCACTTGCTACACTCTGCTACTCTACTTGCTACACTGTGTTACTCCACTTGCTACACTGTGCTGCTCCACTTGCTACACTGTGCTACTCCACTTGCTACACTGTGCTACTCCACTTGCTACACTGTGCTGCTCCACTTGCTACACTGTGCTACTCTACTTGCTACACTGTGTTGTTCCACTTGCTACACTGTGCTACTCCACTTGCTACACTGTGCTGCTCCACTTGCTACACTATGCTACTCCACTTGCTACACTGTGCTGCTCCACTTGCTACACTGTGCTGCTCCACTTGCTACACTATGCTGCTCCACTTGCTACACTATGCTGCTCCACTTGCTACACTGTGCTGCTCCACTTGCTACACTGTGCTGCTCCACTTGCTACACTGTGCTGCTCCACTTGCTACACTGTGCTGCTCCACTTGCTACACTATGCTACTCCACTTGCTACACTGTGCTACTCCACTTGCTACACTGTGCTGCTCCACTTGCTACACTGTGCTACTCTACTTGTTACACTGTGTTGCTCCACTTGCTACACTGTGCTACTCTACTTGCCACACTGTGTTACTCCACTTGCTACACTGTGCTGCTCCACTTGCTACACTGTTCTACTCCACTTGCTACACTGCTGCTACACTGTGCTACTCCACTTGCTACACTGTGCTACTTCCACTTGCTACACTGCTGCTCCACTTGCTACACTGTGCTACTCCACTTGCTACACTGTGCTACTCCACTTGCTACACTGTGCTACTCCACTTGCTACACTGTGCTACTCTACTTGCTACACTGTGTTGTTCCACTTGCTACACTGTGCTACTCCACTTGCTACACTGTGCTGCTCCACTTGCTACACTATGCTACTCCACTTGCTACACTGTGCTGCTCCACTTGCTACACTGTGCTGCTCCACTTGCTACACTATGCTGCTCCACTTGCTACACTATGCTGCTCCACTTGCTACACTGTGCTGCTCCACTTGCTACACTGTGCTGCTCCACTTGCTACACTGTGCTGCTCCACTTGCTACACTGTGCTGCTCCACTTGCTACACTATGCTACTCCACTTGCTACACTGTGCTACTCCACTTGCTACACTGTGCTGCTCCACTTGCTACACTGTGCTACTCTACTTGTTACACTGTGTTGCTCCACTTGCTACACTGTGCTACTCTACTTGCCACACTGTGTTACTCCACTTGCTACACTGTGCTGCTCCACTTGCTACACTGTTCTACTCCACTTGCTACACTGCTGCTACACTGTGCTACTCCACTTGCTACACTGTGCTACTCCACTTGCTACACTGCTGCTCCACTTGCTACACTGTGCTACTCCACTTGCTACACTGTGCTACTCCACTTGCTACACTGTGCTACTCCACTTGCTACACTGTGCTACTCTACTTGCTACACTGTGTTGTTCCACTTGCTACACTGTGCTACTCCACTTGCTACACTGTGCTGCTCCACTTGCTACACTATGCTACTCCACTTGCTACACTGTGCTACTCCACTTGCTACACTGTGCTGCTCCACTTGCTACACTGTGCTACTCTACTTGTTACACTGTGTTGCTCCACTTGCTACACTGTGCTACGCCACTTGCTACACTGTGCTACTCCACATGCTACACTGTGCTGTTCCACTTGCTACGCTGTGCTACTCCACTTACTACACTGTGCTACTCGACTTTTTACACTCCAGCCTAATGTTTCTTTACTTATGCTGACTCTTATGTTCTTGGAACACTCTCCTCAGTTTCCTTCTCTAATTTGCTCAATAGACTTCTCTGTGGCACACCATATTAAAAACCTTCGTAAGCCAGCGGAAGGCCTCGGTCAGATGACCAAAAGCTCCAGCTGCGGGTCATCATATGACTAAGACCCGCGTCAGGAAACATTCGTCCTGTTTCCTGACAAACCTTACCTAACCTAACTTTAAAGACCAGAAATAGTCTACTTGTTCCTCTCTCTGCCTGACCTCTGTCGCTCATATATCTCTCAGATGTTAGTAATTCATGATCTATCTCTAAATCCATGTTTTTGTTGAGTAAGACGCGAGTACAACATCCGATTATCGTTATAGTTGAAACTTTTCGCCTGCGCAACAGGCTTCTGTAGTCGAATACATACGATTACATCACTGGAGAAATGGCGAGGATATTTTGAGGTGATCAATCCCTCAGACATGACTGAAGGTGGTCAGTCCCATTCTTCGGGGCAGTATTCCAGAATTCTTTAGTCTACGTATTCAGAAGGTCTGCTTCACTGAGGGTAAAAACAAGGTCCAGCCTCACTGGCTCATCATTTCCTCTTTCTGTCGTCGGATCTTTAATGTTTTTCTTTTGGAAACTGTGCGTGCGTGTGTGCAGTCGAGCACTTGTGAGGACGGGTGCTCACATAATACTGTTTGCGAAAGTGGAACTCCAGCTCTTGAGCTGCTAGATCTGTGTATGCGTTACACAGACGCTAGTGTGTAACGACAGATATCAGTGACTAATAATATGAGTGTATGTTGAAAGATTGTGAAGACAGTGTGTTGACTCTCACAGACACCACTCAGAGTTATGAGTGTGTTGAGAGTCTCACACACACTACTCACAGTCATGAGTGTGTTGAGTCTCACAGACACTGCTCACAGTAGTTTCTCAGAAACTTAAGAGTAAACATTACATGTTTCACTTATGTTCAAATATTACAACTCAACATTAAGTACGTAAGTGTTGATGAGTTAATGAGTTTGTTAAATAAAGATGATGCAGCATTCATGATGATGATACAGTGATGATACAGCAGCAGTGATGATGATACAGCAGTGATGATACAGCAGCAGTGATGATGATGCAGCAGCAGTGATGATGATACAGCAGTGATGATACAGCAGCAGTGATGATGATGCAGCAGCAGTGATGATGATACAGCAGTGATGATACAGCAGCAGTGATGATGATGCAGCAGCAGTGATGATGATGCAGCAGCAGTGATGATGATGCAGCAGCAGTGATGATGATACAGCAGTAGTGATGATGATGCAGCAGCAGTGATGATGAAGCAGTAATGATGATAATGCAGCAACAGTGATGATGATACAGCAGTAGTGATGGTAAGAGAGTAGTGATGATGCAGCACCAGTGATGATAATGCAGCAGCAGTGATGGTGCAGCAGCGGCTCGAGACAGCAGTGATGGTGCTGTAGCGGCTCGAGACAGCAGTGATGGTGCAGCAACAGCTAGATAACAAGTGATGATGCAGCAGCAGCTAGATAACAGTGATGGTGCAGCAGCAGCTAGAGACAGCAGTGATGGTGCAGCAGCAGCTAGATAACAGTAATGGTGCAGCAGCAGCAGCTAGATAACAGTGGTGGTGCAGCAGCAGCTAGATAACAGTGATGGTGCAACAGCAGCAGCAGCTAGATAACAGTGGTGGTGCAGCAGCAGCTAGATAACAGTGGTGGAGGAGCAGCAGCAGCTAGATAACAGTAATGGTGCAGCAGCAGCTAGATAACAGTAATGGTGCAGCAGCAGCTAGATAACAGTGATGGTGCAGCAGCAGCTAGATAACAATGGTGGTGCAGCAGCAGCTAGATAACAGTGATGGTGCAGCAGCAGCTAGATAACTGGTGGTGCAGCAGCATCTAGATAACAGTGGTGGTGCAGCAGCAGCTAGATAAGTGATGGTGCAGCAGCAGCTAGATAACAGTGGTGGTGCAGCAGCAGCTAGATAACAGTGGTGGTGCAGCAGCAGCTAGATAAGTGATGGTGCAGCAGCAGCTAGATAACAGTAATGGTGCAGCAGCAGCAGCTAGATAAGTGATGGTGCAGCAGCAGCTAGATAACAGTGATGGTGCAGCAGCAGCTAGATAACAGTGATGGTGCAGCAGCAGCTAGATAACAGTGATGGTGCAGCAGCAGCTAGATAACTGATGGTGCAGCAGCTAGATAACAGTGGTGGTGCAGCAGCAGCTAGAGAAGTGATGGTGCAGCAGCAGCTAGATAACAGTGGTGGTGCAGCAGCAGCTAGATAACAGTGGTGGTGCAGCAGCAGCTAGAGAAGTGATGGTGCAGCAGCAGCTAGATAACAGTGGTGGTGCAGCAGCAGCTAGAGAAGTGATGGTGCAGCAGCAGCTAGATAACAGTGGTGGTGCAGCAGCAGCTAGATAACAGTGATGGTGCAGCAGCAGCTAGTCAGCAGCAATGCTGAAGCAGGAACTAGACATCAGTGAGGGTGCAGCAGCTGGTGACAACAGTAATGATGCAGCAGCAAGTGACAGAAAAGATGGTACAGCAGAAGCAGCAGATGGTGACAGCACTAATGATACAGCAGCTGGTGACAGCAGTAAAGATGCAGCAGCTGGTGACAACAGTAATGATGCAGCAGCTGGTGACAACAGTAATGATGCAGCAGCTGGTGACAACAGTAATGATGCAGCAGCTGGTGACAACAGTAATGATGCAGCAGCTGGTGACAGCATCAGTTCTGCTGTATTTAGACACTGCACAACCTCTGTAATTAACATTTCTATAATCTAACTGCAATTAAGACCATTCTAGTGGCCGAATTAATAAATCCCCAATCAAGATTCAAATCTTCAAGTATGTCGTAATCCCTAACAGTATTAAGGATTAACATAATCTCTCTGTACATACACACTGAGATATATTCGTATATACATCTCAATGTGTATGTATACCAGATGTTTCTGACTCCGGGTCAATTAAGTGTCGAATAATTAATGTAGCAATGTTTTATATATTAAATTAGCTGTTGGATTATTATTATTATTATTATTATTATTTATTATTATTATTATGCGTTCTATTTTTCCTTGTAATTCGTAGAAAATTGTCTGAAAAAATATTTTAATACAATTGAACGTTCAGTAGATAAATTACCAGATTAATAATCATATTATCATCGAGAGAAGAAATAAAGTCACAATGTTTGACTTTATTGGTTAATCCTATGTTAATTAAATGATAATTTACCATGTAAGACCAATGTAAAAAAAATTTACTTACGAAGCATAAATGAAACATTTCATATTTTTTTTTTTTGAGAAGTTTTAGCCTAGTAAAGAGGCAGCTGCTTTATTAAGAAGAATTGTAATAGTTTATTTGTATTTAATTACTGAAAGAACTATCCTGGATTTTGTTTACGGTAATAAAAGTTCAACAGTTAACTCTTGTGACTTTGCTTTTGTTAGTGTGTGTGTGCGTGTGTGTGTGCGTGTGTGTGTGTGTGTGTGTGCGTGTGTGCGCGTGCGTGTGTGTGTGTGTGTGCGTGTGTGCGCGTGCGTGTGTGTGTGTGTGTGTGTGTGTGTGTGTGCGCGTGTGTGCGCGTGCGTGCGTGCGTGTGTGTGTGTGTGTGTGTGTTGTGTGTGTGTGTGTGTGTGTGTGTGTGTGTGTGTGTGTGTGTGTGTGTGAGTGTGTGTGAGTGTGTGTGTGTGTGTGTGTGTGTGTGTGTGTGTGTACGTACTCACCTAATTGTACTCGCCTAATTGTGGTTGCAGGGGTCAAGACTCAGCTCCTGGCCCCGCTAGATAATGTGTGTGTGTGTGTGTGTGTACTCGCCTAATTGTGGTTGCAGGGGTCGAGACTCGGCTCTTGGCCAAGCCTCTTCATTGTGTGTGTGTGTGTGTGTGTGTGTGTGTGTGTGTGTGTGTGTGTGTGTGTGTGTGTGTGTGTGTGTGTGTGTGTGTGTTGTGCGTGCGTGCGTATGTACTCACCTAATTGTGATTTCAGGGGTCTAGTCATAGCTCCTGGCCCTGCCTCTACACTGGTCACTACTGGGTTCATTTTCTCCCTGCTCCATGAGCTTTATCGAACCTCTTCTTAAAGCTATGTATGGATTCTGCCTCCACCACATCACTCTCCAGACTATTCCACTTCTTGTGTGTGTGTGTGTTTAGTACTGAGAAGAATTTAAGATATGTGGGAAGGAATTATTCGTGAAATCTAGTTGATATAATACTAAAAATATCCTTACAAATATACAAAATACCTCATCATATGTAAAAAATTAAACAAAAAATTTTCAAGATGCAAATTATGGAGTAGACTAGAGGAAGAGAGGCAGTAGAGGGAAGTAGTCAATGGAAGGTGAAACAGCTGGTGAGGGGGTGGGCGAGGTGGGTTCATCTGCCGCACCTCAGCGCCCACCACCCCGCCATTGTCACAACCCACTCCAACACATTGTCCCTTCATTCACCCCTCCTACCCCGCCAGAACGCCACAAGTTTGCAGTAAACAGATGCAGTATAGCGCAAAGAAGGTCTGCATCATCATACATGTGGAAATGTTAAGCGTGTGTGGCTGAGAGGAGAGAAAAATGCAAAAGGTGTACGGGATGGAGGAGGTGTCCAATATGGCGGTGGTGCGCGCGCGTAAATTCCAGTAGGATGGCTATTGTATCGTGTGTGTCGGACAAGCCTCCTGCCGCCCAGTAATGCCCCGCATCCGAATGTATTACCCCTTAAAAGTAAAATTACTGGTAATAAATACCATGGTTCTGCACTTGTTAATTCACAATTTGCAGCTACTTCTCTGGCCAGGATGACACTGACTGATGGTAGCTGAGGATGAGGAGGGTATTATGAGTGTCATGTTGGTAGTGAGGGTATGCAAGGTAGGCAGCGATTATGACACGGGCTGGGCACATCCTCACGGGATACTAGACACTGGGCACACACTCAGTAGAGCAGAAAATTGCGGAAAATTGCATTTGCCCTGCACGGACTTGTCGTCACACTGTTTTTGTCACTCAGGCCGCGAAGCCGTTAATAATTGTGTCCGAAGATTAACCCACAACAGAAAATTTGCATAATTGTCCTCTAACTCTACATACATCGCTGGTATCCTTACTCTGTTACATCTCAAAATAGACGTTACCAAAAATCCCTCTGATTACCAATAAACACGCACTCTTTTTAACACATTAAATGCGTCTTCAACGAGTTTAAAAAAGGGGAAACAAATATTTCCATCTATTGTAGCGAGTCCCCGACGCAGCCATTTGATTTTTGGCGCCAGATATTCCATTGATAAATAACAATAATGATTTTTTGACCAGAGATATCCCATTGATAAGTAACAATAATGTTTACCCGTGGCGCTGTCCACCGATAACGACACTACTGGGCAATTTGCTCCGTGTTGCGCTAATATATTAATTGGGATCCCCGCAGAGTGCTGTGGTGCGCCTGTCAACTGATGTTTGTGCTGCATCATGGAAGGCTAATTGTTATTATTATTGTTGATATTATTATCATTGTGGTTGCGGTTATTTTTATTATTATTATTATTATTATTATTATTGTAGTTATATTAGTTTTCTTGTGATTGTTATTATTATTGTTATTATTAATATTATTATTGTTGCGGTTATTATTATTATTGTTGTTGGTGTTATTATTGTAGTGGTTATTATTATTATTATTATTATTATTGTTATTACAATTATTTTAATATTACTTTATTGTTTATATTTTATTATTATTATTATTATTATTATTATTATTATTATTATTATTATATTCAAACTGATCTACGTTATTATACCTATAGGAAAACGGAAGTTACAGATGCAAATCATCTTGTCTTTTATTCTGGGAAATATTGACGTTATTATCGATATTACTATTATCATTAGTTATTCCAAATATTAATTTCATTCTTCTTATTATTGTCGGGTTCAACAATACTTTTTCTTCATTACATTGTTGGTGTTGCTTTTATTAACATATTTTAAATTTTATTTGTATATTAAATATGTTTTTAAATTTCATTGTAATTAATTAAAATCTTTAAATTTCTTCAATTTTTTTAACACAAACTCATGAAACACAGAGTGAACAACGTGTGTATTCTTGGGTTATGTTTTACATTTATATTATTTTTATTCCATTATTTATTTCAATAAGGGTTTAAAATTATTTTTTATTATTTTTTTATTTTTTAAATAAAATTTTAAATTTGTATAAAAAGGTTATAATCTTCGTATGAAAAATTCTTAAACCCGGCATGCAAAATAGGTTTAACGTGTAAAACATTTGTTTTATATGGGTAATACATTGAAAGTAAACACTTTTTTAAATTTACACGGGAGTATATAAAAAAAATTAAATTATAAATTTTTTAAATATAAATGGAAAGTGTAATACATGGGAAATAAGAGAATCTTCCCTGGGGAAATGTTACAGGGGGCTTAAACCCCCAAAAACAGTGAAAATAATGGAGGTAATACATGTAATAACTGGTGTACATAAAGGACATGTAAACATTGAGGTGTAATCACTGAGAGAAGTATTTACAGAATTAAAACCTGGAAAAACTTATATAAACGGGTTTTAATAAATTAAAAGATTACACCGGTTATACAAAAGGAAACCCCCCCTATTTTAATACATTTAAAAAAAACAACCATAATGTCATAAGAATAAAAATTTCTCGAGTTTTAATAAAAAAGAAACTCCTTTGGTTATATTATGGATACCCCGGGGTATACCTAAAAAACCAGGTTAAATTTAAATTACATTTGGTATTTAAATGGGTAAACCCCCATTTTTCAAATAACCTTAAAAAATTTGGATATGCAGCCTCATCTTTCGGTGTTTTTTATGAATACACACCTTGTTTAATACTGAATAAAACCCATGTGATATAAAAAAACATTTTTTCACATCTGGTTTTAAATGTGTTAAAAATTTTTCTTCGGTTTTATAAAAGATGCCGCTTCCCGGTGTTATTAACTGAAAAATGTTGATTCACCTATTTTTGGGTTTTTTTGGGGTTTTGGGGGGATTTGGGGGGGGGGGGAGGGTTTTTTGGGGGATGTGGGGTTTTGGTTTGTGGGGGAAAAATGGGTTTTTTGGGGGGGGGTGGTGGTGGGGGGGGGTGTTGTGTGGGGGGGGGGTGTGTGTGTGTGGGGGGGAGGTGTTTTGGGGTGTGTATGGGGGGGAGGGTGTTGTGGGGGGGGGAGGTGTGGTGTGGGGGGGGGAAGGTGTTTTGTGGGGGGGGGTGTGTTTGTTATATGTGTGGGGGGGGAGGTTGTGTGTGGTGTGTTGTGTGCGTGTGTTGGGGGTGTGTGTGTGTGTGTGTGTGGGGGTTTGTGTTTTGTTGTGTGTGTGTGGGGGTGTGTGTGTTTTGGTGTGGGGGGGGTTTTGGGGGGCGTGCGGGGTGCGTGCATGCGTTCCGGTGCACTGAGATATTAGTTTTTGTATTTATACAATTATGAGTAAGAGAAACCCTTTCGTGTTTAAATGAGTGATACACAGCTTGGGTGTTATTATCGAAAATATGGCCCAGTCAGTATTTACACTGAGGGTTACTCACCTTGCAGTATATTTTTATGCTCTGTTTTAATACCAAATATACATACCTGCAGCATATATACTGAATATAAATCCCTGCCAGTATATATACTGAAATTCCCTCCCTTCAGTTTATATTAAAAATAAAAAACTTCGTTGTATTTTTATGTGGAAATCATCTCTTGGTGTTTTATATACTTGGGTCCTTTTCTAGGTGTATTATATATATGAGGTTTTTACATCTCATTATTTTTACCCTTGGTTAGAAAAATTTCGGAAATAAAATTTGAACTATTTTTTTGTAATGCAAATTTAAATCTTTTGAGAGATAGTACTTTGTTTAACGAAAATTAATTTAACCCCCATGGCCTAATAATAAAAATATTAATAATAATAATAAAAATAATTTTTTAATTTTATTATTTTTATTATTAAAGAAAAAAAAATTAGTATATTTTTTTTTATTATTATTAATCACGAAAGTTGTTTGTGTGTGTGTGTGTGTGTGTTTTTGTGGGGTTGTTTGTTTTTGTGTGTGTGTTTGTTTTGTGTGTGTGTGTGTGTGTGTGTTGTGGTGTGTGTGGGTGTGTTTTGTGTGTGTGTGTGTGTGTGTTTTGTTTCTGTGTGTGTGTTGTTTCTGTGTGTGGTGTGTTTTGTTTCTTGTGTGATGGTTGTTTTTGTGTGTGTGTGTGTGGGGGTGTTGTTTTTTTTGTGTGTGTGTGTTGGGGTTGTTTTGTGTGTGTGTTGTGTGCATTTTGACTGTGTTGGATTTTCAACAGGTTGTATGAGTGTGTTTATATAGGAGTGAACCCAAGGGGTTTTTTTAAGAGTTGACGTCTGTTGAGTGAACCCAAGAACATTTTGAAAAAAATTTGGGGGGAAAACCGGTTAGCCGGATTTGGTCCTGGAGGGGGGGGGGTACTAAAATACCTGTACTTGGAGGGAAGCGGGGATGAAAAATTCAGAGTTATTAAACTTGAAGTAAACACACTTTAGCAGCACTTTTGGAAAAAGACGGCAAAGTGTTTCCTCTTTTCTGGGTCCCCAAATGTATAGACGAATGTGGATTTAAAAAAAAACCTAGCTTGATTCAATTCAATATAATTTCCCGAAAAGAAAAGGGTTTATTTTTGTTTTGGGTTTATAGGGGCATGAGAGCGTGCGCCGTATGAGTCTAGTTTTCCTTTAAGTCGGTTGAGAGGTAAAGAGGAACCACAGATAGAAAAATTTTGATTTTATTTTAAAGGGTTAATCGAAAAGGTGAGTAGACGTTTCGGAAGGTAAAAAGAATGGGGCGTGGGGGAAATATTTGAAATATTCTATTTTAAAAATGCCCCGAACGTAAAAAACATTTTGAAAATGCCCGGGTTAGGTTAGGTAGGGTTCCTCAGGAAACAGGACAGGTGTTTCCTGACTGGGGTCTTGATTATGACGCGCCGTTCGAGCTTTCGGCCATTTGACTGGGGCCTTCCGTGGTTACCCCCCCCACCCCTTTAAAAATTATGATCGGGTTTTAAAACCATTTTGATTTAATGATCTAAAATGTCCCGAAAGTGCTGATGATGGCCCAGAGAAGCACTGAATGGTTGAAATTTGAACAAGTACAAACGTGTTGTTAATGGCCCAAGGACTACCGAAACGCATGTCCCGGACATTTAGTTTCCAGTTTGTGTGTTGTAAATTCCAAAAGGAAGGAATAATGTCTTTGTGTTTATGCTGGTTTTAAAACAAGCATTTTTTAACTTTGGGAGAGCTAGGCTTCTCGGTGCTAGTCACAACAGTCACACAGTAAAGGGTACGTCCAAAAACAAGTCACAATATATTTTACTGGTCCCAAACACAGTCCTACTAGGAACGGCTGAACAAACAGTCACCAATACTGGGAAAACGGGCCACGAAGTCATTAATATGGGGTTCTGGCCAACGCCCTTTCACAGATAGTGGGCTACAAAACAAAATCACACAATTCTAGGTGCTGGTCCCAAAATATAGGTACTGTCGCACAAACAGCCCAACAGTACTGGGTACTGTCCACAAAAGTAAACCAATATAGGTACTTTTGCACAAACAGTCCACAGTAAGGTCTTCCACAAAGTCACCAATACTAGGTACTGTTCCCACAACAGTCAACAATATGGTATGCCCATAAACACAGTCACACAATAAGGTACGTTCACCTAAACAGTCACACAATCCCGGGGTATGGCCCCCAATAGTCTACAATACTAGTTACTGTCCACACAGTCACACAATATAGGTATGTCCACACAATCACAATACTGGGGGTACTGTCCACAAAAGTCACACAATGTAGGTACTGAACCCCAAGTCACAATATAGGTACTGTCCACAAAAGTCCACAATATAGGTATGTCCACAAAGTCACAATACTAGGTGGCCCACACAAGTCAACAATATTAGGTACGCCCCAAAAACATAGTCACACAGTATTAGATAGCCATAAAAAACGTCACAAAAATGGGTATAACCACAAAACAGTCCCCAAAATTTTACTAGGTACTGGCCCGAAACACAGTCACAAAAGCCAGGTTGCCCAACAACAGTCACATGATACTAGGTATGGCCATGAAAACAGTCAATAATATAGGAAATGCCTTTCCCAAAAAAGTCACACAAATGTACTGTCCCCCAAATCGTTACACAATACCAGGTACTGTCCTAAAACCCCAAGTCACACAATCTAGGTATGCCCACACAACACAGCCACTACCAGGTACTGTCCACGCAACACGTCACAAAATCCCGGTATGTCCACCAATAGTCACACAATCCCAGGTACTGTCCACCAACATCACACAATCCCCGGTTTACTATCCACAAAAACACAATCACAAATAACAGGTATGTACACAACCAGCAACAATCCAGGTACTGTCCACACAATAAAGTTACCAATTTATAGGTACTGTCCACCAATCTAGTCGTCCACACAGTACAATGACACAGTCCCAGGTACTGCCCCAACAACATAAAAAAAAAAAACAAATACAGGTACGGGGCAAAAAGTCCCAATCCCAGGTATGTCAACGTACAGTCACACAATACCATTTTACGTCCACAAAATTCAGTTACAAAAATACCGGTATGTCCACAAAATAGCTAAATCCCAAGTACTGTCCACAAAGTTATCAATTAGGTACTGTCCACACAATACAGTTCAAAATACCAAGTACTGTCCACAAAGTTATACAATACGGTATGTCCCACAACAAAAATTCTAAAAAGTTTTCATTGTGTTTTTTTTTTTAAAACAGTTTTGGTTTGTGGACTTTCAACCAAATTGGGAATTTGATTGTCCCCAAAAATTTAAAATTTTTTCGTATATTTACGAAATTATCTTGGTTTTCTTTTTATTTTGTTTTAAAACCTTAAAATAAAAAAATGTAATACCATTAAACTATGAATTTAAATATAGCTTAATTATATATTTTATTATTTTATATATATATATATTTTTTAAATTTATATTATATATATATATATATATATAATAGGAAAGGCGCCTTCATTATTTTTTAAAAAAAGAAATCTGGGAATTTGTAATTGAAAGCTGGGTGTGGGTTTAGCGTTAAATTTGATAATAATAATAATAATCGTAATGTGACGAAGATTTTCGAAAATAGACAAATTAGTACGCGTTTAAAACTTTATTAAAACGAACCTTGCCGTTAAAAAAGGCTGAAACTTCAGGAATTTCAGTTGAAAAATACCTGAGACACGGTAGATCGGGAATTTTTATTATTATTTTTTTATTATTTTATTATTATTATTATTTTTTATTGAGGGGAAACGCTCTGTAATGTAGTAAGTCAAAGGAGCGGTTGTAGCGGAAGGTTTTGGATTCTGCCCCCCTTTTCGACCCCCCGAAAACTTTGAAAAAAAAATGTATAAATCTAAAGTATTTTTCCCCTTTGACTTTTTATGATTTGATTTAGTTGTGAAACTTTTAAAACTATGAAAATTGTTAGTAGGTTGTGAGTGCCCTTATGTGGCACATTTCGTGTAGTTAACGAGCACTTGTGTGGAAACTTTGTCATGTAGTTTAAAAAGTGCTTCTTGTCCGGAAAACAGTTTTTGTTTAAAACAACGAGTGCTTTTTGTCGGCACTTTGTATGTAGTTAACGAGTGTTCTTCTCTGGCAAACAATGTAAAGAATTTAAGTTTACCAATAATTAGGGGCTTTAGTCTGGAACCTTGAGCAGTGACGCGAAAAACCCCGCGAGGTTTCCCCGTAGCGCGAGGGGATGGGGGCTCACTCCCCCATTTGCAACCCGGGGAAAACACCATAGTAGCAGGCTGTGGGGGGTGTTTTTCAGTTTTGTTTCTTTTTGTTTTCCCAGAGCGTTTGGGGGCCACTTCTAAGGCGTGGAGTCTGGTTGATCCTAAAAAAGGTTTGGGTATTTCTTAGCCGGTAGAAATGTGTAGAGAGAGGTTTTTAAACCTCGGTGTATATACTTGAGGCTTAAACCCCTATTTTAGGCTGATTAAAGTTTTTTTGGGATGGTGGGTGAACACGATTTGTACTTTCCCAGTACCTTGTGCAGTCGTAGGCTTTAAACCAATCCTAATCTTAACGTTTTATTTTTAAAATTTATATATATATTTATAATATATTATATTTATAATATAAATATTAAAATTTTTTATATATTTTAAAATTTTAACCCATCTAAACCGTCTTTTATCGAAAGGGAAAAATGTTGAGAATTTTTTCCCCTGCCTGTATGGAAAAAAAATGTGTTCCCCCTGTAAAGGCAGGTTAAATTTTTCCCCTGTCTGTTCAGGTGTGAGCGAGGGGCGGGGGTGGGCCCGTGGGGGGGCGGGGGCGGCTGCGGGGGCCCCCGTGGTCTAGGCTGTACAGGGGGGAAAAATCTTCCCCTTTTCTTTTTTCACCGCGGTCCGCGTCCTGAGGCCCCGCCCCCTCCTTTTGCCCTCGGACCTGGGGTGACGCCGCCCGCCCAGCCCCACCCCCACGTCCCGGGTGCCCCCCCCCCAGGCCAGGGGCCCAGGGGGTCCCCGCCGGTAGCAAAATCTTGCCAAAATTGTTTCCCGGGGGCGTAAGGGCCAGCAACGCCGCCGGCGGAGGACCCGCGAGGGAGGTAGTTCTTGGGCTGTCCGGACCTGAGGCATTTTGTAGACGTGTTAGGGGCAGTCCCTCCTCCGGAGGGCCACGCCAGGGGCACCTGTCTCCTCCGGGGGCCCCAAAAAGACCGCAAAGCACAGTTCACAGAGCCAACTCCCCGAGCAACCCCCCATTGACATGCCAAAAAATTGGGGGCCCAGTAAAAAGTACACCGCGCTATAAACTGTGCCGTTTGGGCGATTACGCGGAAATGGATTTAAAACCCCGGATGAATGAAAAGGGACAGATAGGAGGGGAATAATCCCCGCCCGCAACTGGGGCCTGGTGCGAAAAAAAAGTTTGTTACGGAAATAAACTTGCTTCGACTCTTTAGCTGGCTGAAAAGCTATAACCAAACAAAAAAACTGTTAAAGGTTATTCTCGCAGATACTGTTTTATAAAAAGACAGCCCAGTTCTCCAGGCACACCTCCCATTCTATTGATCTTCAGGGGCCATAGGCGTTTCACGGTGCGCGCGCAGCCCCCTCCCAGCCATGGGCCGGCCTGTCCCACGGTTTCCCCGGCCCAATAAAAAAACGTCCTTGTGGAACGGGAAAAAGTCGGCGGGGGTTTTGAAACATCAGGGTTTGGGCCCCGTGTGGTTGATAGGCGCGCCAGCAGCACGAAACGGGTGCACGGCAAATACATTAGCTTTTGCTTGTAACCATTTTCCAATAATTTTTGTTTTTAGAATTTTGTCCCGTGGGGGGGGGCTATCTTTAGAGGTGTTTTTGTGCGGTGGGCCCGCGGCCCGGGGTTATGGCCGGGAAAGGCGACGTATGTCAGGAAACGATAATGCACAATTTTGTGGCTGGGTGACCCCTACCCAAGCAGCCTACCCCTCCCCTCCTCCAGTGAGTGGGCCGCTACCCTAGCCGGAGCACATAGGGCCCGGCCACACGTGGCCTCCTGACCCCCAAAGCCTGGTCGCACACCGTGAAGTTCAATGGCCATAGGCTGACCCCAGTCATTGCCTCAGGCCTGTACGCTGACAACACTTACCCCCATTCGGCTGCGCCCCCACCTTTCCCGCTGACGCCCCCCCCTACACCTTCTGCCCCCGCCAACATGTTTATACCTCCCTGCACCCGTTGAATAAGGGACTAACCCCCGTTACCCCCTTTGCTTTGTACATGACAACCAAAAAATGTCCTAGGTTGAACACCGTGACAAAAGTTATACCTCATTCTTACTACGTTTTTTACGACCAAAGAATTAATTTCTCTGACGCGTTGAACCCGGGGTTTAATTTAAAATGGAAGGCAGTCTAGAGACGTCTAATGGCTTTTTAAAAATTTTTTATATATATATAATTATATATTTTATTTTTATAATATAATTTTTTTTTTTTGGGTTTTTTGTTGTGTGTGTGTTGTTGGGGTGTTGTGTGTGTGTGTGTGGGGGTTTTTTGCAAAAAACCCCAGAAAAGGGAAAAAATTCCCCAAACCTTGAAAGGGGTAGTGAAATTTAATTTTAAAAATTTTTGTGGGTTTTTATTTATATTTTAATTTTAATTTTATTTATATATATATATTTATTAAAAATATATATTATATATTAAAAAAAATTTTTTACAACCCTCCAAAACAATTTTCATTTACCCGATTCCCAAAAAAAAAAAATTTCCAAAATTTCTTTTTAGATTTTAATTTTTTTGAAAATTAAAAAAAAAATTTTTTTTAAATAAAAAAACTTTAAACCCCAAAATAAAAAACCCATTCCAAAATTAAATAACAGTTTAAAATTTTTTTTTAAATTTAAAAAAATATTTTAAATTAAAAAATTTAAAATTATATATTTTTTTTTATTAAAATATATATATATATATATATTATATTATATATTTATTTTTTTTTTATTATAAAATTAAAATAAAAAAAAAATTTATTTATTATCCATTTTTGCCAAAACTTTTCATAAGTTTTTTTAATCAAATTTCCCCCCCCCTTTAATGCAATGTTTTATTTTAACTCTCCGGTGGGGTTTTAATTTTTAAAAATGTTTTTTTGCTAACTAAAATAATATTAAAAATTTTTTTATTATTATAAATAATTTTTTAAGCCAAGCCCCTCCAACCCTCCTTTCCCCCCCCCCAAAAACCCTGGGCACCCCCCCCCCCTTCCCTTCCCCCAAAAATGATAATTTAAATTTTTTTATTTATTTATTAAATTTAAAATTTATTGGGAAATTTTTATATTTAATTAAATCGGGGAAATTTCCCGTTAATTTAAAAAATTCCCCCCAAAAAAACCCCTCCCCCCATTCTTCCGAATTTTTTCCCCCCCTTAAATTAAAAAAATTTTTAAAAAAACCTAAAAATTCCCCTTTTTTCCCAAGGGCAATTCTTTGCCCCGACTTAAAAAAAATTTTATTTTTTATAAATTTTTTATATTTTTAAATTTTTGGAAGTCCCCAAAAAAAAAATTTTTTTTTTTCTTTCTCCCAATTTTGTTTTATTCCCCCAACCCTTTTTTTTTTTTCCCAAACCAAATTTTTTTCACCTTAATTTTTTCTTTTTTAAATAAAATTATAAATTTGTTTTTTGAATTAAGAGAATTTTAAGGAAAAAGGGGTTAAAACCCCGGGGGGGGTTTTTTTTTCTGCCTTTTGCAAACCCCATTTTTTTTCCCCTTCAAAATTTTTAAAAAATTTTTAAAAACCACGGGGAAACACTTCCGTTAAAGGCCTTTTTTTTTTTGGGAAAAAACCCCTTTTTTTTACAATTCCCTTTTTTTTTTAAAAAAAAAATTTCCCGTTTCAGAACCTACCCACCCCAAATTGAAATTCCACTTGCCCCTTACCCCCATACGCCTTTTTAAATCAAAAAAAATCAGCCAAATATTTAAATTTTTTTTACTTAAAACTGGTAAAATTTTTTAAATTTTTTATTTTTTATCCAAAAAACTTTAATTTAAAACCCAAAAATTTTAATAACCAAAGTTATCCCCCAATTTTTTCCCCCTTTTTTTTTTTTTCAAAAACTATCCTTCTTGCCTTCCCTACACCCTTATAAAATTAAAAATTCCCCAAACCCCCAAAATATTCCCCCCGGGTTTTAACTTTTCTATTTTCCTCTTTCCCCCTCCCTTTCCCCCTTTTTTTACCCCGGGGTCCGAACTTCCCCCATCACAGGCCCCCCCACAAGTTTTTTCCCCTTTGCCCTTAAAAAATTTATTTAATCCTTTAAAAATTTTATTTTCCATTTCCCCAAAATTTTACCCCCATTTTTAAACCCCCTTTTCTTTTTAATGACAAACCATTTTTTTAGGCTTTTTTCCTTTAACTCCTCAAAAAATTTTTTTTTTTTTCCAAAAGGTAAAACCCCCCAATTTTTTGGGGTTTTTTTTTTTGCCCCACCTTTAATTTTTTTTTTATAACCCTAACCCTATTCCCCTTAAAAATTTTATAAAAAATTTTTTTTTAAAAAAAAAATATATATTTTAAAATTTTTTTTTTTAAAAAATATTTAAAATTTATTTTGATTTTATTTCCTTGTTGGCCCCCCCGGTTCCCCGGTGGAAATTTTTTTTTGGGGGTAAAAATTTGTAAGGTGAGGTTTTTAAAATTTTTTATTATTTTTTAAAATTTTTAAAATTTTAAATTTTTTTAAAATTTGCCGTGGAAAAACGGCAAAAGGCCCTTTAAAAAGCCTTTTAAAAATTTTTTTTGTTAAGTAATTTTTTTTAATTTTTTTTGTAAAAAAAAAAAATTTTTTTTCCCAAAACCCCAAAAAATTTTTAAAAATTTTTTTAAAAATTTTAAAAATTTGTTTTAGTTTAATTTTTTTGTTTAATAATTTAAAAAAAAAAAAATGAAAATTTTTGTTTTTTTTTTATTGAAATGATTTTTTTTTTAAACAATTTTTTGCCTTACCAAAAAAAACCCGGCCCCAAAAAGTTTTAAAATATTAATAAGTGTGTTTGGGTTTTTGGGGGGTTTTTTTGGGGTTTTAATGCAAACCCCACGGGGGGGGGGGGGGGGTTAAAAAACCCGCCTTTGTGTTAAACCTATCAGAGTTTCAAGTTAAAAAGGGGGGGAAAAAGAAAAACCTTCAGGTTTTTTTTTTTTGTTTCTTTTTTAATTTTTTGGGTTTTGGTTTAAAAAAAAACTGAAAAAAGGGGGCTGGAAATTTTTAAAAAAAATTTTTTAAGATTTTAATTTTTCATTTGTGACTTTAAAAAATTTTGACGGAAGCCCCGATGAGGTTTTTTCCCCCCCTTTTGTGCCTTTCCCAATACTTCAAAACCCACATTTTTTTTTCAAACCCCCCCACCCGGTGAAATTTAAATTAACATTTCCCCCTTTGTTTTAAAGACACCAAAACTGGTTTTCCCTAGGTTTTTCTAAATAATTCCTTAAAAGGGCCCGTTTGGGGGGTCGGCCTCAACCAAACGGTTTCTCCCAATTGGGATTTGTTTTATTTTAATCCAAGTACTTGTTTCGGTTTTCCAAAAAAAAAACTTTTGGCCCTTTAAAAATTTTAACCCATTGTATTTAGAGAAACTTTTTTAAAATTCCCAATTTTTTTTTTTTAATTAAGGAAAATTTTAAAAAATTTCCTCAAAATTAATTTTTTTTGGGGAAAATTTCCTTATGCCTTTCAGGGGTTTTTGGGCTCTGGTTACTTTCCCCCGTAAAAAACCTCCCATTTTAAAGGCTGATTCCCCTTCGGGTTTTTAGGTTTTTTCCTTGAAGTTGTTTTTTTTTTTTTTTTCACTGGAAATGGGTTTTTTGGGGATTTTCTTGTGTTTCTTCGGGGCAATAAATCTTTAAAACTTTTTTAGGCCGATAAGAAAAGGTAGGAAGTCTCTAGAATTACTCATTCGTGCCTTGTGGCCCTAGCAATTTCCTCCCATAGTAGTCTCCCCTGGCCCCTATCTAAATTTGGGGGACGGTATATCACACCTAAAATAAATTTTTTCATGCCCCTCTGAAAATTCTATCCAAACAGTTTTCTGTATGTGTTACTTCAGACTTAATACCCGTTTTTATGCAACAGTTCAAGCGATCTCGGACATACAATGCCACCCCACCCCCCTTCCCGATACTTCTATCTACTTGGAACAATTTAAAACCCTGAATGTGACATTCTGCAGGCATGTCCCGACTTTTTGAATTAAACCACGTCTCAGTAATGGCAAATACATCTATGTTACCTGCACTAGCAACTAGTCTCAACTCGCCCATCTTATTCCTAGCACTGCGACTATTTGTGTAATAAACTTTTAATGACCCTCCTCTCTCTTTACCCTTCCTGCTTTTTTCTATTATTCCACTAAACCTATTACTGTCCTTGTCAATTAGTGCCACTGGCTTTCCAATATCCACCTCATTTTGCCTATTACTAGTTCTCCTAGTACTCATATTACTACCCTGCGACTTCACAGTTTTCCTGCAAAAACCCATACCTCTAACTAATCTAGTTTAAAGTCCTAACAACCCCCTCAACTGAGTTAGCAAGAAAACCCACACCTGCCCTGGATAAGTGAACCCCATCCCTGGCATACATGTCATTTCGGCCATAGAAGTTGTCCCAGTTGTCAATGAATGGTACTGCATTATCCTTACAGTGTTTATCCAGCCACAATTAATACCAATTGCTCTGGACAACCATTCATTACCAACACCTCTTCTTGGCAAAATGCCACATATAACAGGGCGCCCCCCCTTCTTCCTAATCACGTCTATAGCTGTCCTGAACTTTCTAACTAAATCCTCACTTCTACGCTTGCCAACATCATTGCCTCCAGCACTGAGGCAAATAATAGGATTGATCCCATTACCGTTCATGATGTTGTCAAGCCGGCTAACAATGTCCTCCATCCCAGCCCCAGGAAAGCATACCCTTTGTCTCCTACTCCTGTCCTTCAAGCAGAATGCCCTATCCATGTATCTAACCTGGCTATCCCCAACAACAACAATATTCTTACCTTCCTTGTTGTCGTTCGTCTTGACGATCCCAGTAGTAGACTCACATTCGTCGGGTAGCACCGAGAATACGTTGGAGGTTTCCACGGGAGTTTCCACAGCAGTCTCTTTCTTCTTCATCGTTTCTGGCTTTCCATTCGTCTTCTTGATCGTCAACTTCGTCGTCCCCTGCTGTCCAGCCACTGACCACGATCCCTTCTTGACCTGAGGACTCGAAACAGGAGGACTACTACGAATCCTCTTGTTTTCTTCGGTCAGTCGCCGTATCTCCATCTTCGCTGCCCTCAATTCTTCCTTAAGTTGCTGGTAAAGTTGCTCGATGGAGGGCATCTTGGTTCAGTCCACGGGAGCAAACAAGACACTTCTTCACAGAGTTAAGTACAGGTCAGCACTCAAAGTACAGGTCACCACTCAAGAGCACACAAACAGGTCTTCACAGAGCTAAGTACACGTCACCACTGAGAAAAAAATTGGATTGATTTTGGCCTGCCGATCCCAGTTTATTTTTTTTTTAATGGAAGAAATTTGGAAAATTTAAACACTGCTTTTCATGGGATAGATGTTGAGTGTGCCATCCCAGTGTTTGCAACCTTTCAACGCTGATAACTTGATAATGCAACATCCGAACGTCTTCAAACTTAATGTGCTGACTGCCTCTTGGGTTTTCCCTCAGAGCTGCTGTATCTTAGTGGACAGTTTGAATTTGATTTGCCATTTTTTCACTGAAGAAATTGCGATGTTAATTTTCGTGTGATAACTTGTGAATGCCTCTTCAGATCGGCTTCAAATCTAAAATACTCTGCGGTGTTCCTAGCTCGTATATTGAGTCACAGGGGGCTAGGGTTATGCAATACAGGGATACCCCGAAGTACGTGTATTTAACTGTGCCCTCCACTAAATTAAGTTCTGTCATGTATCGACACCTTCCCTCCCTCCTCACACTCCTGCAACACCTACGTACTCAGTTATCAGCGTTGGGTGTCATCCCGCCAGGTCACCAACTGGACAAGGACCGGGCCGGGACAGTACCGGCGAACCTCGTCGAGTCGAATCGAGTGTCATCCACCAGTCAAGCAGAGATCACACCCAGTAGTTAGAGAACACGCAGTTGATCTGCAACTATGTGTCAACAACAATTTCCTCAACCGTTTTTCATTAGTTTTAATTGTCTTGATATCATGGGTATTTTTTTTTTTACACAGGGTTTGACAAGGTTAAGGATCCCTAGCTTTATTGACAAGCTATTTACAGGTTAAGGATTTCTAACTTTATTGGCAAGCTAAGAGCTGTTACCTACATCAGCTCATTTGAAAGCATTTTTATTGTTATGAGACATACAAGTAGGGAACAGGATGAAGTTGGAGCCATCTGTGGGCCAGCATTTTCATTTGATCAACTGACTTTATCTCGTTGACATCATTATGCTGTACGAATGTGTTCCATACTCGAGTCATCCTGGGTATGTATGATCTCAGATGCAGTGATGTTCTGGAGAAGGGTACAGCCAGAGTGAAGTTGCTGCTTTCTGCCCGTCTTGTGGCATAAAAGCTTGTTTCACGCTGTCCTCGAAGTGGATCCAAGTGTGGTATTTTGACAATATTGGCCTTGTACATAACAGTAAGGCCACCCACATCCCTCCTATGTTGAAGGCTCTGCTGAAATGACAGATCTATCCAGGATGGGTCCAGGCGAGAGATGAGACGTCTTGCTCTGTTCTCTACTCAGTCAAGCAGTCGCAGATGAGAGGGGGGGCAGGCAAACCAAGAATGTGGAGCATACTCAAGGTGTGAGCGTACTTGTGCCTCGTACAGGATCTTGTAACCCCTACTGTCAAGCAGATGCGAGATACGGCGAAGTGCTGTAAGCTTCCTGGCTGCCTTGTTTGCAAGATTTACAACATGGTTCTTCATGGTCAGTTTGGAGTCAAATTTCACCCCCCCAAGGATATCAACTTCTTCTCCAGGTGCCAACACCCTCCCATTCATCCTTACTACTGCACCAGCATTACCATCATGGTGCCTAGAGGCCAACATCATTTGCGTTTTCTCAGGTGCAAATGTTACTTGCCATCTATTTCCCCAAGGTGATATAGCTCTTAGCTGGTGATTGATGTAGCTTAGAGCAGCTGGCATTTCTTCTCTTGGATAAGTGAATATCAGTGTACAGTCGTCTGCATATGCATGGGATTCTGGGATGAGATGAAGAAGGTCATTGAAGTAGACATTCCATAACAATGGTCCCAGCACGCTTCCTTGTGGAACACTTGCCCCAATAGGATGTCTTGCTGATTCCGTTCCATTGAGAACTACCCTTAGAGATCTACCATGAAGGTAATCACTGAGGAGACATAGCGTAGAGCCTGCAATTCCTAGTGCTTGAAGTTTTGCTAAGAGGCCTTGGTGCCACACCCGGTCGAAAGCGCCAGCATGTCCAGTGCTACCACACAGCTGACTTTGGATTCATCCAGTGACTGGTGCCAGTTAGTGGAGAGGTTTAACAACAGATCAGCAGCAGAGTAACCTTTCCTGAAGCCATATTGACGATCACAAAGTAGTGAGTGGTAGTCAAAAAACTCTGTCATTTGTCTTGAGATTATTGTCTCAAGGATCTTACCAGTGATTGACAGGAGTGGCACTGGTCTGTAGTTTCTGATTTCTGCTGTGCTCTTCTTTTTGTGAACAGAGACTACATTTGCCTCTTGCCTCTCTCTCTCCCTCTCTCTCTCTCTCTCTCTCTCTCTCTCTCTCTCTCTCTCTCTCTCTCTCTCTCTCTCTCTCTCTCTCTCTCTCTCTCTCTCTCTCTCTCTCCGGAAGCAAGCATTTCAAAATACTAATGTTATAATTTTTACAAAATAATTGTTATTACCTGCTTAACCCATACAGGCTTGGGTCTTTACTAATAATAATAATAATAATGATAAAGATGTATTATGCTTTCTATAACACTGTTTTCTATTTTGTTGACAGACTCACAAGGGCCATTAGCAGGAGTCATCAGCAGATCGGTGGTGAGTAGTTAACTCTCCTTTCGTGTTTTTGGTGTTTGGTGGGAAAGTCAGCTGTTAGTGTTGGTACGATGTTCCCGAGTAAAAAAAAATAGCTACAAGTTTCAGAACAAGATGTTAATTGTTGCAGCGTTTCGCTCAGTGTAGAGCTTCATCTGAGTGAACGTCAAGCTCTAAGAGCGAGAGAGCGACGCGTTGTGATAAGAGAGCTTGATCTACGTCTCTTGTTTTTCCATTACTGTTAACAGTAAGTTGTACCCACTGTGGTGATACTGTTGTACCCACTGTGGTGATACTGTTGTACCCAATGTGGTGATACTGTTGTACCCACTGTGGTGATACTGTTGTACCCACTGTGGTGATACTGTTGTACCCACTGTGATGATACTGTTGTACCCACTGTGGTGATACTGTTGTACCCACTGTGGTGATACTGTTGTACCCACTGTGGCAATACTGTTGTACCCACTGTGGTGATACTGTTGTACCCACTGTGGTGATACTGTTGTACCCACTGTGATGATACTGTTGTACCCACTGTGGTGATACTGTTGTACCCACTGTGGCGATACTGTTGTACCCACTGTGATGATACTGTTGTACCCACTGTGGCAATACTGTTGTACCCACTGTGGTGATACTGTTGTACCCACTGTGGTGATACTGTTGTACCCACTGTGGTGATACTGTTGTACCCACTGTGGCGATACTGTTGTACCCACTGTGGCGATTACTGTTGTACCCACTGTGGTGATACTGTTGTACCCACTGTGGTGATACTGTTGTACCCACTGTGGTGATACTGTTGTACCCACTGTGGCGATACTGTTGTACCCACTGTGGTGATACTGTTGTACCCACTGTGGTGATACTGTTGTACCCACTGTGGTGATACTGTTGTACCCACTGTGGCAATACTGTTGTACCCACTGTGGTGATACTGTTGTACCCACTGTGGTGATACTGTTGTACCCACTGTGGTGATACTGTTGTACCCACTGTGGTGATACTGTTGTACCCACTGTGGCGATACTGTTGTACCCACTGTGATGATACTGTTGTACCCACTGTGGCAATACTGTTGTACCCACTGTGGTGATACTGTTGTACCCACTGTGGTGATACTGTTGTACCCACTGTGGTGATACTGTTGTACCCACTGTGGTGATACTGTTGTACCCACTGTGGTGATACTGTTGTACCCACTGTGGCAATACTGTTGTACCCACTGTGGCAATACTGTTGTACCCACTGTGGTGATACTGTTGTACCCACTGTGGTGATACTGTTGTACCCACTGTGGTGATACTGTTGTACCCACTGTGGTGATACTGTTGTACCCACTGTGGCGATACTGTTGTACCCACTGTGATGATACTGTTGTACCCACTGTGGCAATACTGTTGTACCCACTGTGGTGATACTGTTGTACCCACTGTGGTGATACTGTTGTACCCACTGTGGTGATACTGTTGTACCCACTGTGGCGATACTGTTGTACCCACTGTGGCGATACTGTTGTACCCACTGTGGTGATACTGTTGTACCCACTGTGGTTATACTGTTGTACCCAGTGTGGTGATACTGTTGTACCCACTGTGGTTATACTGTTGTATCCACTGTGGTGATACTGTTGTACCCACTGTGGTTATACTGTTGTACCCACTGTGGTTATACTGTTGTATCCACTGTGGTGATACTGTTGTACCCACTGTGGCGATACTGTTGTACCCACTGTGGTTATACTGTTGTACCCACTGTGATGGTACTGTTGTACCCACTGTGGTTATACTGTTGTACCCACTGTGGTGATACTGTTGTATCCACTGTGGTGATACTGTTGTACCCACTGTGGTTATACTGGTGTACCCACTGTGGTTATACTGTTGTACCCAGTGTAGTGATATTGTTGTACCCACTGTGGTTATACTGTTGTACCCACTGTGGCGATACTGTTGTACCCACTGTGGTTATACTGTTGTACCCACTGTGATGGTATTGTTGTACCCACTGTGATGACACTGTTGTACTACTGTTATGGTACTGTTGTGTCCACTGTGATGATACTCTTGTACCCAGTTCATTATTGTTCATTATGATTGTTCATGATTGTTCATTATTTTTCATTATTCATCATTGTTGTTCATCATGATTGTTCAATATTTTTCTTTATTGTTTATTACTGTTTATCATTATTATTAATTTTTGTTCATTATTGGCCACCATTATTGTTCATTATTGTTCATGGTTGTTCATGAAAATAGGCAAACCTAAATATGTTCAGCGTGATTTTAGGAACAAGGAAAAATTTCGAACGTTTTTAACTCGAAAGTTGACATATGTGCACACAGACATGTGTGTGAGGCAGGTGCACCACCAGGTGTCTCATTCATTGAAGGTGTGCACCACCAGGTGTCTCATTCATTGAAGGTGTGCACCACCAGGTGTCTCATTCATTGAAGGTGTGCACCACCAGGTGTTTAATTGAAGGTGTGCACCACCAGGTGTTTATATTGAAGGTGTGCACCACCAGGTGTTTAATTGAAGGTGTGCACCACCAGGTGTTTTATTGAAGGTGTGCACCACCAGGTGTAACAATACATCAGAGGTGGAATATACTTCATGGAATATACTTCCTGGTATTTACTTCATGGTATATACTTCTTGGAATATACTTCATAGTATAATTTTCCTATTATATACTTCATGATATATACTTCTGTACTTAGCTCTGTGAAGACCTGTTTGCGCGCTCTCTAGAATTGAAGCAAGATGCCCTCCATCGAGCAACTTTACCAACAGCTTAAGGAAGAATTGAGGTTGGCGAATATGGAAATTCGGCGACTGACCGAGGAAAACAAAAAGATTCGGAGTAGTCCTCCTGTTTTGAGTCCTCAGGTCAAGAAGGGAAACTGGTCAGTGGCTGGACAGCAGGGAAAGAAGTTGACGATCAAGAAGACGAATGGAAAGGTAGAAACGATGAAGAAGAAAGAGACTGCCGTGGAAACTGTTGTGGAAACATCCAATACATTCTCAGTGCTACCCGACGAATGTGAGTCGACTACTGGGAACGTCACGATGAAAGACATTAAGGAAGGTAAGAATATTGTTGTTGTTGGGGATAGCCAAGTTAGGTATATGGACAGGCTGTTCTGCTTTAAGGACAGGAGTAGGAGACAGAGAGTTTGCTTTCCTGGGGGCTGGGATGGAGGATATTGTTAGCGTCTGGATGACATCATGAGAGGTAATGGGAGCAATCATTATCTGTGTCAGTGCTGGAGGCAACGATGTTGGCAGACGTAGGAGTAAGGACCTGATTAGCAGGTATAGGTCAGCAATAGAAATAATTAGAAGTAAGGGTGGGAACCCTCTCATATGTGGTATTTTGCCAAGGAGGGGAGTTGGAAATGAATGGTTGTCAGGGCAATTGGTGTTCAATTGCTGGCTGGACAAATACTGTAAGGAAAATGCGGTAACATTCATTGACAACTGGGACCTCTTCATATGGCAGAAATGACATGTATGCTAGGGATGGGGTTCACTTATCTAGTGTGGGGTGGGAGCACTGGCAACTGCAGTGGAGGGAGCAGTTAGGACTTTAAACTAGAAATAGTTAGTGGTATGGTTTTGGCAGGAAAACAGTGAAGTCCAGTGTAGTAATATTACGAGTTTCTAGGGGAACTAGTAATAATAAGAATGAGATAGATATTGAAAAGCCAGGGACCTTGGGTGATAAGGACAGTAATAGGTTTAGTAGAAAAATAGAAATGAGCAGGAAGGGTAAGAGAAAGGAGAGTCTTTCAATGTTTATTATGCTAATTGCCGTAGTGCTAGGAATAAGATGGACGAGTTGAGATTAGTTGCTAGTGTAGGTAACATATGATGTATTTGCCTTAACTGAGACGTGGTTTAATTCAAAAAGTCGGGACATGCCTGCGGAATGTCAATTCAGGGTTTTAAATTGTTCCAAGAAGATAGAAGTATTGGGAGGGGGGGGTGGGGGCATTGTATGTCCGAGATCGCTTGAACTGTTGCATAAAAACGGGTATTAAGTCTGAAGTAACACATACAGAGTCTGTTTGGATAGAATTTTCAGAGGGGCATGAAAAACTGATTTTAGGAGTGATATACCGTCCCCCAAACTTAGATAGGGACCAGGGAAACTACTATGGGAGGGAAATTGTTAAGGCCACAAGGGACGATAATGTAGTAATTCTAGGAGACTTTAACTTTAGTCATGTTGATTGGAATTTCTTGACTGGGAATTTAGAATCATACGACTTCTTAGAAGTATTTCAGGATTGTTTTTTGAAGCAGTTTGTGACAGAACCTACAAGGGGAAATAACCTGCTTGACTTAGTTATGGCAAACAATGAATCCCTTGTAATAATTTAGAAATTTCAGAGGAACTGGGTGCTAGCGACCACAAATCAATTACATTTAGCATTGAATGGAAGTACGATAGTAGCGATAACTCAGTAACAGTCCCAGATTTTCGCTTAGCAGATTACGATGGGCTTAGAGAACACTTATCATCTGTTGACTGGGTAACGAAGAGAGCTATCATATGACAGTTTTCTGAACACTATACATGCTGCTCAAAGAGCGTTTATCCCATATAAAGAAATTAGATCAAATAGAAATGACCCAAAATGGATGAATAATAGGCTCAAATATCTACTAGGGCATAAGAAAGGAATTTATAGGCGTATCAAAAGAGGTGAGGGTCATCTTATGAATCAGTATATTGACATTAAGAGGGACATTAAAAGGGGATAAGAAAAGCTAAAAGGGACTATGAAATTAAAGTTGCTAGGGATTCTAAAACTAACCCAAAAGTTTTTTCAGGTCTATAGAACAAAAGTTAGAGATAAGATAGGTCCACTTAAAATAACTATGGGCACCTTACTGACAAAGAGAATGAAATGTGCTTGATTTTAAATAATTACTTTCTCTCAGTTTTTACACAGGAAGACACTAACAATATTCCAGTAAATTAATTTTTACTGTGGGCTAGAGAAGATAAATTATGTAACATCACAGTCACTAGTGAGATGGTTGTGAAGCAGATAGACAGACTGAAGCAAAATAAGTCGCCGGGTCCTGATGAGGTTTTTTCAAGGGTTCTTGAGGAATGCAAAATGGAACTCTGTGAACCATTAACTAATATTTTTCATTTATCTCTTCAAACAGGTGTAGTGTCTGATATGTGGAAGATGGCTAATGTAACTCCTATTTTTAAAACAGGGGACAAGTCGTTACCGTCAAATTACCGCCCAATAAGCCTGACCTCAATTTGTAGGCAAATTACTAGAGTCAATTATAGCTGAGATTATAGAAGCCATCTCGATAAGCATAGCTGATTAAATGATACTCAGCATGGATTCACAAGAGGCCGGTCTTGTCTAACTAATTTATTAACTATCTTCAGTAAAGCTTTTGAGGCTGTTGACCACAATAAAGAATTTGATATTATTTACTTAGATTTTAGTAAGGCTTTTGATAGAGCTCCGCACCATAGACTGTTAAAGAAAGTGGCAGCTCATGGCATTGGGGGAAAAGTGCTCTCGTGGATCGAGTCATGGCTCACTGACAGGAAGCAGAGAGTGTCCATAAATGGGGTTAAATCCGAGTGGGGATCTGTAACAAGTGGCGTTCCACAGGGATCAGTCTTGGGCCCGTTGTTGTTTATAATATATATCAATGATCTTGATGAGGGAATTACTAGTGATATGAGGATAATTGATTCAAACGTAGATGTTGTGGAACTTCAGGAGGATTTAAACAAACTCTATTCTTGGTCAGAAAAGTGGCAGATGCAGTTCAATGTAGATAAATGCAAACGTTCTGAAGCTTGGGAGTGCCCATAACCCTAGTACTTATAAGTTAAATGATGTAGAACTTAGCCATACAGATTGCGAAAAGGACTTGGGGGTTATGGTGAGCAGCAACCTTAAACCAAGACAGCAATGCCTAAGCGTACGTAATAAGGCAAATAGATTACTGGGATTTATATCAAGAAGTGTAAGCAACAGAAGTCCAGAGGTCATACTGCAGCTTTATACATCATTAGTAAGGCCTCGCCTAGATTATGCAGCTCAGTTCTGGTCTCGTATTACAAATGGACATAAATTCGTTAGAAAACATTCAGCGTAGGATGACTAAATTAATATTTAATACATAGCATTAGAAATCTTCCTTATGAAGAAAGATTGAAGACTCTTAAGTTACATTCACTTGTTAGACGAAGAATGAGGGGAGACCTGATCGAAGTGTATAAGTGGAAGATAGGTATTAATAAAGGGGATATTAATAAGGTCTTGAGGATGTCTCTCCAAGAGAGAACCGCAGTAATGGATTTAAATTAGATAAGTTTAGATTTAGAAAGGACATAGGAAAGTATTGGTTTGGAAATAGGGTAGTTGATGAGAGGAAAGTATTGGTTTGGAAATAGGGTAGTTGATGAGTGGAACAGTCTACCTAGTTGGGTTATTGAGGCTGGGACTTTGGGTAGTTTCAAATCTAGGTTGGATAAGTACATGAGTGGTAGGGGTTGGATTTGAGTGGGACTTTCATATCAGAGCTTATTTCTTGGGTGGCATTGAAAATTGGGTTGGGCAAATGTTTTGTTAGTGGGATGAATTGTAAAGGACCTGCCTAGTATGGGCCAACAGGCCTCCTGCAGTGTTCCTCCTTTCTTATGTTCTTATGTTCTTATATACTTCTTGGTATATGCTTCATGGCATATACTTCTTAGTATATACTTCTTGGTATATACTTCATGGTATACACTTCTCGGTAGATACTTCATGGTATATACTTCTTAGTATATACTTCTTGGTGAAATTAAGACACATGTGCAACATCTGGGTATCTTTATTGTAGACGTTTCGTCATCCAGTGGCTTTATCAATACAAATTCTAGGACATAACTTGAAGACAGTAGGACTATGTACAGAAGATGAGGTAATCAGTCCCTCAACCTAGGAGTAGGTGCGAAGAGCGCCGTAGTCGTGGAGATACTTCTTGGTATATACTTCATGGTATATACTTCTTGGCATATAATTTATTATATATACTTCTTGGTATATTATTATCAAGTCTTGAGTTTGAAGACTTAAGTCTGAAGTCTCTTAGCAGTCTCGCTTAACTATAAATCGATCTGTTACTAAGAAGTTTGAGCTGCAAAGACTGAGATGGCTTGAAAGGTCAGCCAACTCAGCCAGACATCCTAGATCTCCTTCACACCATAGAGTTAGCAATGTTTTAAGCCTCTGGGTAGCAGCACTTAGACATAACACAGGCCAGACTATATCAGGCATAAAGGCCAGATCATCTTAGATACAAGCCAGACCAGACCATCTTAGAAATAACCTAAGCCAGACTATCTCATATAATCCAAGCAAGACTTCATTATACGTATATACAAGACATCGGAGACTATCTTCAATATACAAACTAGGGGAGGCTACCTTAGACATACAAGACAGGGGAGGCTACCTTAGACATACAAGACAGGGGAGGCTACCTTAGACATACAAGACAGGGGAGGCTACCTTAGACATACAAGACAGGGGAGGCTACCTTAGACATACAAGACAGGGGAGGCTACCTTAGACATACAAGACAGGGGAGGCTACCTTAGACATACAAGACAGGGGGGGCTACCCTTAGACATACAAGAAGGGGAGGCTACCTTGACATACAAGACAGGGGAGGGGTACCTTAGACATTTCAAGAAGGGGAGGCTACCTTAGACATACAAGACAGGGGAGGCTACCTTAGATATACAAGACAGGGGAGGCTACCTTAGACATACAAGACAGGGGAGACTACCTCAAACATACAAGACAGGGGAGGTACCTTAGACATTTCAAAAACAGGGGAGGCTACCTTAGATATACAAGACAAAGGGGGGGCTACCTTAGACATACAAGACAGGGGAGACTACCTCAAACATACAAGACAGGGGAGGCTACCTTAGACATTTCAGACAGGGGAGGCTACCTTAGACATACAAGACAGGGGAGGCTACCTTAGACATACAAGACAGGGGAGACTACCTCAAACATGCAAGACAGGGGAGGCTACCTTAGACATACAAGACAGGGGAGGCTACCTTAGACATACAAGACAGGGAGGGACCTTAGACATACAAGACAGGGGAGGCTACCTTAGACATACAAGACAGGGGAGGCTACCTTAGACATACAAGACAGGGGAGGCTACCTTAGACATACAAGACAGGGGAGACTACCTCAAACATACAAGACAGGGGAGGCTACCTTAGACATACAAGACAGGGGAGGCTACCTTAGACATAAAAAAGACAGGGAGGCTACCTAACATACAAGAAGGGGAGGCTACCTTAGACATACAAGACAGCGGAGGCTACCTTAGACATACAAGACAGGGGAGACTACCTTAGACATACAAGACAGGGGAGACTACCTTAGACATACAAGACAGGGGGGGCTACCTTAGACATACAAGACAGGGGAGACTACCTTAGACATACAAGACAGGGGGGGCTACCTTAGACATACAAGACAGGGGAGACTAACTTAGACATACAAGACAGGGGAGACTAACTTAGACATACAAGACAGGGGAGACTACCTCAAACATACAAGACAGGGGAGGCTACCTTAGACATACAAGACAGGGGAGGCTACCTTAGACATTCAAGACAGGGGAGGCTACCTTAGACATACAAGACAGGGGAGACTAACTTAGACATACAAGACAGGGGAAACTAACTTAGACATACAAGACAGGGGAGACTAACTTAGACATACAAGACAGGGGATACTAACTTAGACATACAAGACAGGGGAGACTAACTTAGACATACAAGACAGGGGAGACTAACTTAGACGTACAAGACAGGGGAGACTAACTTAGACATACAAGACAGGGGAGACTACCTCAAACATACAAGACAGGGGAAACTAACTTAGACATACAAGACAGGGGAGACTAACTTATACATACAAGACAGGGGAGACTAACTTAGACATACAAGACAGGGGAGACTAACTTAGACATACAAGACAGGGGAGACTAACTTAGACATACAAGACAGGGGAGACTAACTTAGACATACAAGACAGGGGAGACTAACTTAGACATACAAGACAGGGGAGACTAACTTAGACATACAAGACAGGGGAGACTATCCAAGCTTAACCTCTTCCATCCCAAATCAGCCTCGACATTAGGGTTCGTTTGGGAGCAAGTTTAATGTCATGAATAAAATATGACTGAGGGAGAGGATCTCTCTCTCTCTCTCTCTCTCTCTTCTCTCCTTTTCTCTCTCCTCTCTCTCTCTTCTCTCTCTTCTCTCTCTCTCTCTCTCTCTCTCTGAAAGGAGGAGCGAGGGAGGCAGGGAAAAGAGGGAGAGAAGAGAGGAAAAAAGGGAGAAAGGCATGGGAAAGGAGGGAGGGGGGATGGAGAGAGAGAGAGAGAGAGAGGAAAAAAGAGAGAGGAGGGACACTCACTCACCTGCCACTCTGCAACAAGTGGTAAGTGAAATCTTGATTTAAACTTAAAAGACGTATTCTGCTGGCACACTTAAATACCACTGGCACTTAAAATACATTGACACATTAAATACCACTGGCACACTTTAACTACAACAGTAATAGCACAAGTTACCCAGAAGAAGTGTTTGTCAGTGAACAAAATCTATCGTGTATTACCGTCCTCCGTTTTCATTGGTGATTCTCTTTCTCTTTCTCCATAACATATTTATGTCGTGCCGAATAGGTAAAACTGGTCAGTTAGCAAGAACTCATTTAAAATTAAGTCCTTTCTAAAAATTTTCTCTTATTCGTTTAAATATATTTTTTTTTTTCATTCATGTTAATTTAAAAATTTATAATTTTGTACCAAAAGAACTTTACAAAACTTACCTAACCTTATTATAACAAGCGCAATTTAATTTAGCCTAAGCCAGCTAAATATATTTTAGATAAATTTACAAGTAATTTAATAATAAACAAACACAATGAAATATATTTTTTTTCGTTATGTTCAGAATGACTTTTGCTAAATTATTGCATACATAATTTTTCGCTTGCCTTATTCGGCAAGAAGAGGTTTGCTATTTAAGCTAAAATCGCAAGTTTTACCTATTTCGCCATATAATATATATAATATATATATATATATATATATATATATAATATATATTATCTATATATATATATATATATATATTTATATAATATGAAAAGATGGGGTGGTAGGGAAAGTGGAATATTCAAACGGCTTCAGGAAGAAACCGAAATATTCATCCTTGAAGCTTTTTTATCCACTTTTCCGAGGCTGTGGGTCCCACAATTTACACCAGAGTGGACCCCATTTATATATATATATATATATATATATATATATATATATATATATATATATATATATATATATTATATATATATATATATATATCACAAAACAACCACTGTGAAAGAGTAGTGAAATTCCAAGCGCTTTCGTGAGTACTCACATTGTCAAGGAACTATGAAAGTAATACATCAAAGGAAGGCAATTAAAGGGCTTAGACCTCACAGTCAACTCCCACAACAAGAAACACCTGACGCGGGACAATACCGGACTCATAAGAAAAGAGGAACACTGCAGTAGGTCCGCTGGTCCAAACTAGACAGGTCCTCACGACAACCCACTAACAAAATATTCTACCCAAGAAATAAGATTTATTATTTGCCCAATGTATTATTAAACGCTAACCAAATTTTATTAATTATAAATGAATCTAATTTATACAAACCTAAGGAAATATTCATATTATTTTCAAAACTGCTTTTTATGAAACAAGATTCAATTATATTTCTGTCAACCATGGACTTGCTTGATACAACTTTCTCAACTTTTTGAAAATCAATTGGATGGTTAAAATCTCTCACATGAATAAATAGAGCATTGGAATCTTGTCCAGTTCTAATGCTATATTTATGTTGTTTTAACCTAAGTTCGAGACTTTTACCAGTTTTGACCGTAAAGCGCTTGGAATTTCACTACTCTTTCACAGTGGTTGTTTTGCATAATTTAAAATCACCTGTTTACTGTGATCTTATTGCATATATATATATATATATATAATATATATATTATATATAATATATATATATATATATATATATATATATATTATATATATAGTGTTGGTGCAATTATTTAATAAATGTATGGAAGAGGGTGAGGTACCTAGGGATTGGCAGAGAGCATGCATAGTTCCTTTGTATAAAGGCAAAGGGGACAAAAGAGAGTGCAAAAATTATAGGGGATTAAGTCTGTTGAGTATACCTGGTAAAGTGTATGGTAGAGTTATTATTGAAAGAATTAAGAGTAAGACGGAGAATAGGATAGCAGATGAACAAGGAGGCTTTAGGAAAGGTAGGGGGTGTGTGGACCAGGTGTTTACAGTGAAACATATAAGTGAACAATATTTAGATAATGGCTAAAGAGGTCTTTGTGGCATTTATGGATTTGGAAAAGGCGTATGACAGGGTGGATAGGGGGGCAATGTGGCAGATGTTGCAGGTGTATGGTGTTGGAGGTAGGTTACTGAAAGCAGTGAAGAGTTTTTACGAGGATAGTGAGGCTCAAGTTAGAGTATGTAGGAAAGAGGGAGATTATTTCCCAGTAAAAGTAGGCCTTAGACAAGGATGTGTGATGTCACCGTGGTTGTTTAATATATTTATAGATGGGGTTGTAAGAGAAGTAAATGCGATGGTCTTGGCAAGAGGCGTGGAGTTAAAAGATAAAGAATCACACATAAAGTGGGAGTTGTCACAGTTGCTCTTTGCTGATGACACTGTGCTCTTGGGAGATTCTGAAGAGAAGTTGCAGAGATTGGTGGATGAATTTGGTAGGGTGTGCAAAAGAAGAAAATTAAAAGTGAATACAGGAAAGAGTAAGGTTATGAGGATAACAAAAAGATTAGGTGATGAAAGATTGGATATCAGATTGGAGGGGAGAGTATGGAGGAGGTGAATGTATTCAGATATTTGGGAGTGGACGTGTCAGCGGATGGGTCTATGAAAGATGAGGTGAATCATAGAATTGATGAGGGAAAAGGGTGAGTGGTGCACTTAGGAGTCTGTGGAGACAAAGAACTTTGTCCTTGGAGGCAAAGAGGGGAATGTATGAGAGTATAGTTTTACCAACGCTCTTATATGGGTGTGAAGCATGGGTGATGAATGTTGCAGCGAGGAGAAGGCTGGAGGCAGTGGAGATGTCATGTCTGAGGCAATGTGTGGTGTGAATATAATGCAGAGAATTCGTAGTTTGGAAGTTAGGAGGAGTGCGGGATTACCAAAACTGTTGTCCAGAGGGCTGAGGAAGGGTTGTTGAGGTGGTTCGGACATGTAGAGAGAATGGAGCGAAACAGAATGACTTCATGAGTGTATCAGTCTGTAGTGGAAGGAAGGCGGGGTAGGGTCGGCCTAGGAAAGGTTGGAGGGAGGGGGTAAAGGAGGTTTTGTGTGCGAGGGACTGGACTTCCAGCAGGCATGCGTGAGCGTGTTTGATAGGAGTGAATGGAGACAAATGGTTTTTAATACTTGACGTGCTGTTGGAGTGTGAGCAAAGTAACATTTATGAAGGGGTTCAGGGAAACCGGCAGGCCGGACTTGAGTCCTGGAGATGGGAAGTACAGTGCCTGCACTCTGAAGGAGGGGTGTTAATGTTGCAGTTTTAAAAAATGTAGTGTAAAGCACCCTTCTGGCAAGACAGTGATGGAGTCAATGATGGTGAAAGTTTTTATTTTCGGCCACCCTGCCTTGTGGAATTCTGCAGTGTGATATATATATATATATATATTATATATATATATATAATATATTATATATTATATATATATATATATATATATTATATATATATATATATATATCTATATATACAGTAATATCTCTAATATTGTGTTTAAAGCACACAAACTTAGCTTATATTAAGTCTAGATATATCTCAGGAAAATTTTGAGGCGAGGCAAATTGAGATGAAGAAAGTATTTGATGTTTTAACTACGTTTATCTAACATCGTGAGACGAAGGTTTGAGTCTGCACCCGGATGACATGTTGAACGAGGTGACCTTTCTCGCATATACTCCTGGGAATATGCTTCCTTGGAATATACTACCTGGAATATACTCTGGAATATAAGTACTGGAATATCCCTATACTAACCTAATTGTGGTTGCAGGGGTCGATTTATAGCTTCTGGCCCTCCCTTTTCACTGGTCGCTACTAGGTCCACTGTGTGTGGTGTGTGTGTGGTGTGTGTGTGTGTGTGTTGTGTGTGTGTGTGTGTGTGTGTGTGTGTGTGTGTGTGTGTGTGTGTGTGTGTGTGTGGTGTGTGGTGGTGCGTGTGTGGTGCGTGTGTGGTGCGTGTGTGTGTGTGGTGTGTGTGTGTGTGTGTGTGTGTGTGTGTGTGTGTGTGTGTGTGTGTGTTGTGTGTGTGTGTGAGATGCTGAGACAGGAAACTGGGAATTCCTCCCATGGATTTCCCTAAACATTTCTAGTTATTCTTATCAGAATTAAACACCCCCCACCCCTCAAAAAAGAACGTTCCCTTTTATGGGGAAATTATTACGGGTGGGGGGAACAGGACTTTTTTAATATACTTTTTTTTTTGGCTGCTGCTGTTGGTTGTGAGGGGAAGGTTGGAGAGAGGCGGGGAGCAGGCTGTCAGGGAGCCCGAGACTCAACTAGTGGTTGATGTAATTGGCAGTAACAGCCTTGAATAGGGGCAAACTAGTGATTGTTAGTGGTGGTTGATTGCCCTCTACCACACACGTGCCCTCGTTCACTCTCACGTGATCTTCCCCTCACCTTCTTTATAATACTCTCTCTCTCTCTCTCTCTCTCTCTCTCTCTCTCTCTCTCTCTCTCTCTCTCTCTCTCTCTCTCTCTCTCTCTCTCCTCTCTCTCCTCTCTCTCTCTCTCTCTCTCTCTCTCCACTTTACTACCTCCATTACCTGCAAAGTTTCCTCCCCTCCTCCTTGTTTTCCCTCTTCCCGTTCTATATCTTTTTTTTATCCCGTCTCTCCTCTCCTTGCTTTCGTGTCTCCCTCTCGCCTTTCTAACTACTATTTCTTCCCCTCTGCCTTGTCTCTCTTTCCCCTCCCTAACCCCTTGTTTTGTTTCTTTCTCCCTGGATTTCAACTTCCTCTTCGCCACCACTGCACACTCTTCCTTCATATTGTTTCTTCAGTTGCTGGTTTTCCTTGATTTTCTTCCTGTTTCCTAAACACTGTGAAGGAAGACAAAGAAAACAATACAGTCTTTAGCATCCTTCATCTTAACCAGACCCACTAAACATCTGCAGTGTTTACTGTATATCCTGAACCCCTCCCCCCACCATCATAAGTGTTCATTGTATATGCTAGGAGACTATTTATATATATATATATATATATATATATTATATATATATATATATATATATAATATATTATATAATTTTATATATATATCCTAGCAGACTAATGTGCCAATACTAGGAGACTAAAGTGCCTCGTAATGATTATTTTAAGTTACAAAACTTCGTATATTCAAGGGAACGAAGATATTGTGAAAATACAGGATATATATACCAAGAGGTGTATGTCTCTCAGTGTATATATACACTGCGTGTGATTTAATCCCTCTATTAGGAAATTCTAAGTATTTTTGTTATGGTGAATAGGCTACGTGCAGTCTTAATGACTCGTGTAGTCGATAGGTTTCAAACTCTTATTAATCAACCAAGCTAGAATGAGATAATACAAATCCTCATAGATAATTTTAGTTTTAGTAATTATTAATGGGAAGTGTAGGAAGCAAGTGGTGAGAGTAAGTGTACAGTGCATATAGAGTGCACTCCACGTAAAAGTAAGTGCACGAGTACAGAGTAAATACAGAGTGCACACCACATGAACAGACTGCATCACTTACCTTCCAACATTATATTCGATTCGATGTGCGTATTTTGCACCAAAATCAGGTGCATTTTTCACGATGTTTACAAAGCAGTTGGAAGATGGGAACTTTTAGAAATCAGCAAGTCTCGGAGTTGAGCTGGAGTCCAACACGTGAGATATCAGAGTCCTATTTTTTTCTTGTGTGTGTTTGTGTGTTTTTTGCAACCTGATTGAATGATTATTCTAATGAGTGTGTTGCAATCGAGTTGATTTTGTGTCATATCTGCTATTGCGTGTGTTGTTGCTGGTGCAGATGTTGGTGTTACTGCTGTTGCATCATGTGTTGCTGTTGCTATTATGTGTATTGTTGTTGCTACTGCTGCTGCTGCTACTTGAGTTTCTTTTGCTGTTGCTACTGCTACCTGCACTTCTGCTGCTGCAGTAATTACTGAGGATGCTTCCTGCATGTTAATACAAGTAATGCCCTGGCGCTCCTGTCCTAGCACAATGCTGAAAACCAGCTGTGCTAAGCGATATAAAAGCTCAGTCCTAGCAGACTATGATGTGTCAGTCCTAGAAGACGAAAGTGTCAGGCCTGGGAGTTTAATGTACCAATCATAGGAGACTAAAATGCCAGTCCTAGGAGATTAAAATGTCAATCCTAGGAGACTAATATACCAATACTAGGAGACTAATGTGCCAGTTCTAGAAGAGTAAAGTGCCAATCCTAGCAGATTAATGCACCAATCCTAGCAGATTAATGTACCAGTCGTAGAAAACTAATGTACCAATCCTAGAAGACTAATGAGATCATACTAGGATATTCTGATATATCAAGAATAGTTCGCTATGTTGTATCCTAGCCATGTATGGGAGGGAACCCGTACACTCCATCTGAGGGAGAGGAGGAGCAGGCCTTCAACAAGTGTATAAATTAGTGTGACAACGTTGTGTCAACATTGTATTAAGAACACGTGTTGATGCGTGGTGCCACGTGTTGTGGAGTGTTGCCACGTGCACTAGGGAGGGAGGGAGGAGGGTAAAGGAGAGAAGAGAGGGGAAGGAGTAGAAGATGGGAAAGAAAAAACTGACAGAAAAGCAGTGTAATATGTAAATATATAATTATATATATATATATATTATATATATATATATATATTATATATATATATATATATATAATATATTATATATATGTCGTTCCGAATAGGCAAAATTGCTCATTTAGCAAGAACTCATTTAAAATTAAGTCCTTTCTAAAAAGTTTTCTTATACGTTTAGAGATATATTTTTCATTTATGTTAATGTAAAAATTAATAATTTTGTACCAAAAGAGCCTTAGAAAACTTACCTAACCTTTAACAAGCGCAGTTTAATTTAGCCTAATCCAACTAAATATATTTCAGATAAGCTTACAATAATTTAATAATAAACAAACTCAATGAAATAAAAAAAATTCGTTAGGTTCAGAATGATTTTTGCAAAATTATTGCATACACAAATTTTCGTTGCCTTATTCGTCAAGAAGAGCGGAGCTATTTAAGTCAAAATCGCAAGTTTTACCTATTTGTGTGTGTTTATGTTGAATTTGTACTGGTAATTTGTCGGCCATGTTGGACGTGAAGCAGCACTGACAACCACGTACACGTTCCATCCTCCTCAGTCTCTTCGATGGCCACTGAATGAGACACTCGTTGGGAATCTAGTGAGGAAACGTTTCGCCAGTCATTGGCAGGCGAAAACGTTTCCTCGATGGAGATTCCCAAATGTGACACAAGTGTCTCATTCTTCAACTTGTCGGTTTTCAAAACCGTTGTGGTCACGATGTTTACTGTTTGTCCTGTTGTTATATGTACCTTCCTATTCTATGCTGTCTTTACTCTTTCTCTTATTATTCATGTCTATACTTACCATTCTTCTCTGTTTCTTATGATTCTTTGTACTTGCTCTCTTCTTATTCTTCTCTGTGTTTGCATTTCTTATTCTTTTCTATGGTAATATTTCTTCTCTTTCTATGTACTTGCTTTTTTTCTTATTTTTGTCTGCGCTTCCATTTCTTCTTATCCTTGTCTGTTCTCACATTTCTCCTGACTTTTCTGTGTTCCTAAATTCCACTTCTTCGTCTTGTGTTTACTTACTCGTCAGCGTCTGACAGTGCTGGCATCAGTGGCCGCTGTCAGTCCAGCCTCCTTGATTCCTTTAACTTTTATAATTAAAAACAAACTCTGACTGCCGCTTGTGTTGATTGACTGACCTAGAGCTGCTGTGACTGACCTCCGCTCCAAGTAACCACTTGACTGACCTCCGCTACAAGCAGCCACTTGAGTGACCTCCTCTCCAAGTAACTACTTGACTTACCTCCGCTACAAGCAACCACTTGACTAGCAGCTCAAGTAACCACTTAAGTGGAATCATTAGATTCAACACTTATGATATTTAGTATAAGATCACCTGAGTCAATTTTTTTATTGAATTCTAAATATAGAAATACAAATATAATAATAATAATAATAATAATAATCCTATTAACTAACTTTCAGAACACTGGTGACTTGACCTGACCTCTGCCTCCTCCTTGCCTCACGACCTGTCTTCTGTATTTTCTTTGCCTTCCCTGTCTTCTGGCTTGCATCTTTCTGGCTTCCTGGCTTGGGCCAGTAGGTCTACATTGGTTCTTCTCTGCTCCTGTGGGACAGGTGTTACTCTCTTAAGTTGTACTACTACTACTGCCACCACTACTACCACTTCCACTACCACCACTACTACCACTTCCACTACCACCACTACTACCACTTCCACTACCACCACTACTACCACTTCCACTACCACCACTACAACCACTTCCACTACCACCACTACACCACTTCCACCTACCACTACCACTTCCACTACCACCACTACTACACACTTCCACTACCACCCTACTACCACTTCCACTACCACCACTACTACCACTTCCACTACCACCACTACTACCACTTCCACTACCACCACTACTACCACTTCCACTACCACCACTACTACCACTTCCACTACTACCACTACCACACCACCACCTGTTACTACCATTCCGTTACCACTACTACTACACTTCATAACCACAATACAGTTTGTTGCGTGAGCAATCACATTCTTCAGAGAGAGAGAGAGAGACAATTAGTCCATTTCTTCAAGATAAAATTTATTATGAAACTTTTAATTCTCCGTTAGTTATGTGAAAATTAAGTGGCTTTCAGTCTTCAGTTGATTCAAGACCAAATGCTTCCTTATAGACGGCCTCTCCCTTCCCTACTCTCTCCTCTCCTACTTCTCTCTCCTCTACTCCTTCCATACTACCTTCTTCATCTTCCTACCTCCTCTCTGCTTCCCTACTACCTCTCATCCTCTCCTCTTCTCTCTCTCCTACTCTCTCTACTCTCTCTCTATCCGTATCTTTGTTCGTGCTCTTTGTCGATGACTAATATCTCTCTCTTTCTTTTCTTATAAACTCTCTCTCTAAATCTCTCTTCTCTACTTCTTTAGAAATTTACACGCTTAAATGTATAGTTATGGTTAAAAATCTTTCTGCAGTAGAGGCCATTACTTCACATCCCTTCTCAAGTCAGTAAATCCTGCTCACTTCTTCCTAAATATACGATCTAAATCTCTCTCTTGTTCTTACCTGAGATATATACCTTCCTTGTCTAACATTGGATACTCTTCTTGTTTTCCCGAAAAATACATACCTCAGGGTATATGTGTACCGAGAGAAACACCTTTCGGTATACATATATATGTGTGTGTGTGTGTGCATATATATATATATATATATATATATATATATATATATATATATATATATATATATATATATTATATATATATATATATCTGAAAGTTTGCTGCTGTGTAGGATACACTGTATACCTTTGCAGTTCGGTGTGTATGTACACTGTGAGGTGCCACTCAGTGTATGTGCTTGTTTTGAATGTTGTTGTGACCAGTGTTGTTCATTGTCACTGCTACCTCAGAGTAGTGTTTGGTAACACTGTTGTCACTAGTGTTCTTCAGAGCTCTAAGCTCTACACAGAGCCCCTCAAGGAAGGTTCCTTGATGTTGGTAAGGGGCTCTTGATTTAGGGAATTGGATCTGTGCTCCAGTTCCCCGAATTAAGCCTGAATGCCTTCCACATCCCCCCCCCAGGCGCTGTATAATCCTCCGGGTTTAGCGCTTCCCCCTTGATTATAATAATAATAATAATCTACACAGAGCGACACGTGTTTAAATAATTGATTGTTCTGAACATACTGTCTTGTTTGCTGTTTCTTCCCTGAAGATGTTTGCTTGAACGCACGAAAGCGCTCAGAGGTCCTCTTGTGTTCTTTTTTTGACAATATTTTCTTTTTCTCTTGTAGTCGTGTGTTTTAATACACTTTCTGGTTGGACTATAGCTCCTGGGCTGTAGTTTCTGGATTACAGTTTATCCCCCTGATGGGATTTAATCGCCTGGTCTCCCAGCATCGATCGCAACATATCGCGCGATAGGTATTAATCGACTGATCATCATATGGCCACTGCAGCCTATCGCTTGATCATTGTGCGTCGTATGAGCGCGATACGAACAGACCGTTCCTGCGGAAGTGTGAACGAACGTATAGTTTTACGTCTGGCAGAGTGTCCCCCCCGCTGCCAGACGTAACCTTTCCCTTGTACATAATGCAGTTATGCTTAGTAAACTGCACGTTAACTTATGTAAGTGTAAAGTAACCTGATGGAAAAAAAAAATTTTTTCTTGTCGTTGTGTTGTATTAAGGCGTTCAACAACAGACGAACGTACGTGTGTTAGTGAACGGAGTGTGTGGAGGCGGAGTTACCGTTGTTGTCACACGTTCTACTTCCGGTTAATAACTCACAAAACAATGATAGATTTTTTTTGCTTAATAATTTAAAGTGAATTTGTTTTCATTGACCCGTCAAGGGAGGCTCCTTGATGCTGGTGAGAGGCTCTTGATCTAGGGAATTGGATCTGTGCTCCAGTCCCCTGAATTAAGCCTGAATACCTTCTATCCCCTCTCCCCCAGCATGCGCTGTATAACCCCTAGGGGTTTAGCGCTCTCCATAATGTTTGGTTTTCATTAAAATAGTTAGAATTTCTTTATTTTTTTAGAACATGTGTGAGCGTAGAAGAGCTGGTGGTTTACGTGGTCAACAACTGTGAACCCAGGTTCACACTTGAACTGGAAGACTGTGGTAAGGTTCTCTTCCTCGACACACTTCTGCAGGACACTCGAGGAGGACAGACACCTTGTCCTTCAAGATTTGTGGGAAACTTGCCTACAAAGAGGACCTCAGACAGTTCTTTTCGCAGCACGACACCCGCGCCAGACGCGGGCTTGTCCTAGGGCATCTCCCGAGGCGCTGAAGATCTCCAGCCCGGAGTTCTTGCAAGAAGAATATGCACAAACTCCCTTTCATTTTATCCAGGATTGAAGAGGCAGTGCACGAAGCATTCTACTCAGTCCTTCCAATGCAGTCGCAGACCTCAAACCAATCTACTCAGTCCACCGACTGCAGACGCAGACTTCAAACCAATCTTCACACTCCACTGATCGCCAGATGTAATCATATATTTATGGTGTTACCTTACAGTGATGCTGTTACACACCACGCGAGCTCTTGCCCAACTTGTCAACATTATCACCACTTCGATTTGTCTCCTCAAGAAAAATTTCCCGTTTAATGTTCCTCTAAATACATAAAGAGCCTCCACCATCCCCTGTGGGCAGGGTAATAAAGTGTACGTGGTGAACACCAAGGGAGACTTGTGTGCTAGAATTTACGAACACAACTCCAGCAGGGAGAACAGTAAAGTATGTGTCATACGCAAAAATACTGAAGAACATATGCATTGGAAAGCTTATAGTCATCTAGGAATCAAATTAATTGTCTTGAAGCATCGTTCATCGCCAATTATAACATTTCCACTAACATTGATCAGCTTGATCTTAGAGTATATTTCCCGAGGCTGTCACGTCTTACACCCATAAGATAAACTCTTCTCCACTTCGGGTGTCTTGCATCTACTTATACTAGTACTTCCTTCTATTACTAGCAGCAGCAGCAGCTGCTGCTGCTCGTATATTGTAGCTTGTTTTTGCTGTGTTTGAAGTGATCACAGTTCCAGGACCGGAACGTCTTTATTAAAGGCGTTATAAGTGTGTGTGTGTGTGTGTGTGTGTGTCCATTTCCTTCTAGTAGATGGTGGTGCTTGAAGTGGATGGTGGTAGTGCTGAGAGGGGATAGTTGTGCTTGGAGGGGATAGTGGTGGTGGTGGTGGTGATGCTGGAAGTGGATGGTAGTGCTTGGAGTAGAAAGAGATGAAGGGTGGCAACATTGGCTGGTGTCAGGAGACCTGTCACTCTCCCCTCACGAACTGGACACTACTCATAGCCACGGGCTGCAGCACCTGCTGCCTGCCTGTGTGTGTGTGTGTGTGTGTGTGTGTGTGTGTGTGTGTGTGTGTTTTGTGTGTGTGTCTTTGTCTGTCTGTCGTGTGTGTGTGTGTGTGTGTGTGTCTTTGTCTGTCGTGTGTGTGCGTGTTTGCGTCTGTGTCTGTGTCCGTTGTGTGTGTGTGTGTGTGTGTGTGTGTGTGTGTGTGTGTGTGTGTGTGTGTGTGTGTATGTGTGTGTGTGTGTGTGTGTGTGTGCGTGTGTGTGTGTGTCTGTGTCTGTGTCCGTTGTGTGTGTATGTATGTGTGTGTGTCTGTGTCTGTGTCTGTGTGCGTGTGTGTGTGTGTGTATGTCTGTGTCTGTGTCCGGTGTGTGTGTGTGTGTGTTGTGTGTGTGTGTGTGTGTGTGTGTGATCTCGTTTCTTTCCTCTCTTATGCCGTCTATATTTTCTCGACTCCTCTCTATCCCTACCTACCTTCCACAACATTCTTCTGGCCACACTCAGCTAAAGTTTTCAATTTCCTTATCGTACGTCCCCTCACCGCCTCCTCCCCTTACTACCTACCCTCGCTACCTCCCCTCACTCCCTCCCTTCGCTACCTCCCTTCACTACCTCCCTTCACTACCTCCCCTTGCAGCCTTCCCTTACGCTTACGGCTTCCCTAACCGACACATCTTCACCTCTGTCAGACTAGACTCCAAACTTTACCTATTCTTGCCTCGTTCTTTGTAATCTTATTCTTTCCTTTCACATACCTCCCTCCTTCATATTATTCTCCTCCTTTACCCAGTCCCCTCCTTCTCACCTACTCTCCCTTACTCAGCCCTCCTTCACACCTACTCTCCCTTCACTCATCCTCAAAGATTCAATAATGGCTGTCTTAGCTCCCTGCCTGGCTTTCTGGCTCCCTACCTGGCTTCCTGCCTGGCTCCCTGCATGGATCCATGCATGGCTCCCTGCCTGCTTCCCTGCATGGCCCCCTGCTGTCATGCCTTGGCCAAGGTTGCTACACAGAGCTCACTTTTTAGCAAATATGTACTTCATACTGGGCTCATGTGCCACCTGTGCTTCACACTAGGTTCATGTGCCACCTGTGCTTCACACTAGGTTCATGTGCCACCTGTGGTTCACACTAGGTTCATGTGCCACCTGTGCTTCACACTAGGTTCATGTGCCACCTGTGCTTCACACTAGGTTCATGTGCCACCTGTGCTTCACACTAGGTTCATGTGCCACCTGTGGTTCACACTAGGTTCATGTGCCACCTGTGCTTCACACTAGGTTCATGTGCCACCTGTGCTTCACACTAGGTTCATGTGCCACCTGTGTTTCACGCTTGCTTCATATACCACCTGTGCTGTACACTGGCTTCATGTACCACCTGCACCATCTGTTCCAGCGTCCAACAACCCTGACAACGAGCAACTAACATGGACACGGTGGATACCCCTTATTTCCCTCTACTGTTTGTTATATTTAAGAAAGTGTAATGTTCCTACCTTCTATGAGCGTCAAATACACCGTGAGGTGTGTCTTTCAGCGTATGTGAAGCTGAGACGTTACTTTAATCCCTATTTTAGGGATTAATTAAACGTTCTTGACTGCTGGTGGAAATATTAGATGCAGACTAAATGACTTTAGTGTAGTGAATAAGGTCTAACCCCCATTCACCAATTAATATTTGAACTACAAGGAAGCTGAAGGTCAATGATAAATTTTGCAAATTGGCTTCAACACAGTTCAGTAGCATTCCAAACTTTCACTCAAACTTACATGGATGTATTTTATGTAGGGTAGGTCCAACACATGGCACTACATATGTCGAACATAGGGTCAGAGTAGAGCAGTGAATAGTGAGTATTCTCTGAAACTACAATAGTGAACACACACACACACACACACACACACACACACACACACACACACACACACACACACACACACACACACTCACACTCACACACACTCACACTCATGAGGAATCAAGAAAGCCAGCTGTTGGCTTGAGAGGGTCTACCTGACCAGTGTGTGAACCAGCTGATGTCTTGAGAGGGTCTACCTGAATGGCTCCTTCAATGACTGAGATAACTGAACTGAACCAGCAGGTCAACCCTAGTCTGAGAAGTCAGTCACTTCCAGCTCTTTAACGGTCAGCCACAGCAGCTAGTTCAGCCCTCACTACTCTTCCAGCCCCTCCTTCCCTCTAGGCCAGCCCTCACTACTCTCCCAGCCCTTCCCCTCTGCACCAGCCCTCTGGCTGAGGGCAGGTCCCTTTCTCCAGGTCTGGAGGGTGAGCCCTACTGGTCTGAGGCGTCCCGGGGGCCCGGTCCCTCTGGGATAATTACAGGGTTGGGTTAAGACACACTCTGGCTGGAAATAACTGGAGGCCGACCCATCTGCCCTCCCCCCACCGACAGACTTAACTATTGAATAAGTTCCCTCATCCTCACCACTGGTGGTACTCCAGTGCTTCATCACTAGTGGTGCTCCAGTGCTTCATCATCGGTGGTGCGCCAGTGCTTCACCGCTGGTGGTGCCATAGTGCTTCATCGCTGGTGATGCTCCAGTGCTTCACCGCTGGTGGTGCCATAGTGCTTCATCGCTGGTGATGCTCCAGTGCTTCACCGCTGGTGGTGCCATAGTGCTTCATCGCTGGTGGTGCTCCAGTGCTCTTCTCCATACAGGTTCACTGCTCTTTTTTATATAGCCTTTTTGAAGGGTAGGAGTGACAGGGCCCTTGAGATAGGTGATTAATGTTAACGGTACAAGAAGGACTAGGAGCTGAGATTCGACCCTCGAAGCTAAAACATGGTAAGTACAATAAAACACACGCGCACACGCGCAGACACACACACACACACACACACACACACACACACACACACACACACACACACACACACACACACACACACACACACTCAGTGGCCACTTTATTAGGTACATCTGTATACCTGCTTGTTTATGCAAATATCAGTCATGTGGAGGAACCTCGCAGCCTAAATGCATGCAGACATGGTCAAGAGGCTCAGTTGTTCAGGCAGAACATCAGAATAGAGAAGGAATATGATCTAAGTGACTTTGACCCTGGAATGACTTGCTAACGAAAGAGGTTAGAGCTCTGAAAATGGTCAGACTGGTTGAAGCTGACAGGAAGGTTACAGAAAGTGATGTATTACAACATTGGTATGAAGAAGAGCATCTCTGAACGCACAACATGTCGAACCTTGAAGTGGATGGGTTATACATAACAGAACAGAATACCACACCGAGTTCCACTCCCGTTAGCTAAGATCAGGAAACTGAGACTTCACTGGCCACAGGTTCACCAGAACTGGATAATTGATGATTGAATAAACATCACCTGGTCTGACAAACTGCAATTACTGCTACAACATGACCCCTCAGGGAAGGTTCCTTGATGTTGGTGAGGGGCTCTTGATTTAGGGAATTGGATCTGTGCTCCAGTTCCCCGAATTAAGCCTGAATGCCTTCCACATCCCTCCCAGGCGCTGTATAATCCTACGGGTTTAGCGCTTCCCCTTGATTATAATAATAATAATAATGCTACAACATGAAGATGGTTGGATCAGAATTTGGCGTAAACTTTGGGATGAGGTAGAATTGGAGATTCTCAGCATAAATGCGCAGCCAACAAGGGTCTCTAAGGAATATTTCCAGTACCTTGTTGAATCTGTCATGAAGAATTCAGGCTGTTCTGGGGGCTAAGGGGGCCCTAACCCGGTATTAGGAGTGTGTACTAAATAAAGTGGCTACTGGATGTATTCCTGGGGTAAGGAAAAAATTATATGTACTTTAAGATAAATGAATGAAATTCAATAGTAGCTCTACAGTATGGTGGAGGACACTAGATCAACACAATTAGACTTTTACTCCAGGAGAAAAGAAAGCTAGTGGATGCATGGCCAGTCTGATATAACTGAAGCAAAATTAGTTAGACAGGAAGAATTTATAAAAAAATAAGGAAATGCAAACTTAAAATTTAAGTAATGAGGGCTTGAGTATAACAGATAGACCACTAGTTAAAAATTAAAGGTGCCTTACACATGCAAAGAGACAGCATTTTGTTGTCAATGGGGAAGGATGTGAGTGGCTGCTCTGTCTGCATTAATATAGCCTCAGTGTAAACAGCTAACACAATGTCACTTTTGGGACTTCAAATTTACAAGCAATGTTTTTTGTCTGCAGTCCCCTCGAGGAAGGTACCTTGATGCTAGTGAGAAGCTCTTGATCTAGGAATTGAATCTTTGTTTCATTTCCCTGAATTAAGCCTGAATGCCTTCCATCCAACAACCCCCCCCCCCCCGCACAAGCGCTGTGTAATCCCTACGGGTTTTGCGCTCCCCATATTAGTAATTGTGTCTGTAGTCGATGTCTCTCATGCAGAATGTCGTTTTAACTAGTGTTGAAAATACCCCTTGAGAGACCAAACATATCTAATTTAAGTTATTTATCCTTAGTTAAAGAAAAGATTTGAAAATTTTTCATATCTCTAAAAAACTGGCGTTCAGCAACACTAAAAAATATGGACGTAGTGAAATAAGGATAGATTGGTGGGTGAGAGGTCGCTCTCTAATAGATAGGCTCTTCTTTTTGCACTTTTTCGTAGACCCCTGTGCTTCTTAGTTTCCTTCATCGATGGTTCTTCGAATTATCATGATATTCGTACCAGTGTGTGGACACACAAGTGTGAACTGACACAAAATGTGGGCAGACACCAGGTTAGGTAAAGTTCGTCAGGAAACTGGACAAGTGTTTCCTGACGCGGGTCTTAATCAGATGATGACCCGCCATTTGAGCTTTTGGTCATCTGAGGGCTTCCGTTGGCTTACCGGGCCACCACCCCTTTAAAAGTTACTGTCATAGTTATAACTATTGAATTTTTCAACAGACACCAATATGCAAAACAATTTAGTATTTGGACAACGTTTTGCTCTAATTAGAGTCTTTTCTTGACTTGTAAAAGTCTACTTAGAGGTTAATCTGCATACTTCTCTGACTGCCTACATATTACGTAGTTCTTGCCAGACGAATTACATAACTTTGCGTTGCAGCTCTTGAACACTCGTGATTGTGGTTTACACGGTGATTGTGGTTGGTTTACATGATTGTGGTTTACATGGTGACTGGTTTACATGATGATTGTGGTTTACATGGTGATTATGGTTTATGAAGATGTTGGAGTTTACCTGGAGAGAGTTCCGGAGGTCAACGCCCCCGCGGCCCGGTCTGTGACCAGGCCTCCTGGTGGATCAGAGCCTGATCAACCAGGCTGTTACTGCTGGCTGCACACAATCCAACGTAAGAGCCACAGCCCGGCTGGTCAGGTACCGACTTTAGGTACTTGTCCAGTGCCAGCTTGAAAACTGTCAGAGGTCTATTGGTAATCCCCCTTATATATGCTGGGAGGCAGTTGAACAGTCTCGGGCCCCTGACACTTATTGTATTGTCTCTTAACGTGCTAGTGACACCCCTGCTTTTCATTGGGGGGATGTTGCATCGTCTGCCAAGTCTTTTGCTTTCTTTGTGAGTGATTTTCGTGTGCAAGTTCGGTACTAGTCCCTCTAGGATTTTCCAGGTGTATATAATCATGTATCTATCCCGCCTGCGTTCCAGGGAATACAGGTTCAGGAACTTCAAGTGCTCCCAATAATTGAGGTGTTTTATCTCCGTTATGCGCGCCGTGAAGGTTCTCTGTACATTTTCTAGGTCAGCAATTTCACCTGCCTTGAAAGGTGCTGTTAGTGTGCAGCAATATTCCAGCCTAGATAGAACAAGTGACCTGAAGAGTGTCATCATGGGCTTGGCATCCCTCAAAACTCAATGCACATAAAAGGCCCTAAAATCTGGAATTCATTACCTGTAAATATAAAAGAAACACTACCTGTTTATAAATTCAAGTCTCTTCTCAAAGATCACTTACTCACCCAAAACCAAATAAATACTGAATAACTGAACCTTATAAATTGTATATCTTAAACGTTTCTCACAATTATATCACATAAATGTTAAACCTAAAACCCAATCTAACTTTATTATTTTTTAAATACACTACCTAACAGAATACTCCATTCGACTGAATTACAGCAATGCATGCAACCATATGACCTGTCTTTGTAATACTCATTTGTGCTTTATTGTTATCTGTTTACAATAATGTCTTATCACTGATTACATCATTGCTTAGTTAATCTTAAGTTAATTTTAAGCCAGCCCGTAATGCTATGCATATAAGTGGCTTTGGCATGCTGCTCTTACCTGTATTTTTTTTGTACCTCTGTATGTATGCTCAAATTACTAAATAAATAAATAAATAAATAAATAAATAAATACATCCTGTCATTTTTCTAGCAGCTGCGATTGATACAATGGTCCTTGAAGGTGAGATCCTTTGACATGATCACTCTTTAACTATACTCATCATTCTACAGCTCAGAAGTGGGGCTACCATGACTCACGCGAAGGAGACTTCTTGACCCACAGTTGCAAAAAGTCTGAGTCATCACTGAAGCTAAGTATATTTCAGTTTATGTTGAAAAGTAGACTTGGCTGGTAAATTCCCCCACAAAAGCCATGTAAATCAAGTTCGATCAGTCCAATAAAACTGATCAATCAATCAGATAAAACTGATCAATCAGATAAAACTTAATTTTATGAAACTAACTATCAATGTTTTAGCATTTGCTAAGCCACAGAGTTGGCATATAAATTAAGGTTACTATAGGTCAATAGCCACTTTTATGCAATGCAAATCATAAAATAATGGACAAATAATGGCAAGTTTACTTCTCATTCATTGTTCACATGGGAATAGTAATGTGAGCAATGAGAGGTCATCTGGTTTGATCCTTAGACAGAAAAGGCAGCTTAAATTATTGAATCAGGAACCATTCACCAGCATCAATGCATTCCCTTCGAATTTGTGTGCTTTCGCCTAGTTTTAAATATAAGTGTCGAGTTATAGTTCCTGGCCCCCTCTTAACTCTCATCGACTGCCTTCTTTACTGTGTGTGTACTCACCTAATTGTGGTTGCAGGGATCAATTCATAGCTCCTGGCCCCGCCTCTTCACTGGTCGCTACTAGGTCCACTCTCTCCCTGCTCCATGAACTTTATCATACCTCTTCTTAAAGCTATGTATGGATCCTGCCTCCACTACATCACTCTCCAGACTGTTCCACTTCCTGACGACTCTATGACTGAAGAAATACTTCCTAGCATCCCTGTCATTCATCTGAGTCTTCAACTTCCAATTATGACCCCTTGTTGATGTGCCCCATCTCTGGAACGTCCTGTCTCTGTCCACCTTGTCCATTCCTCTTAATATTTTATATGCCGTTATCATGTCTTCCCTCTCCTTCCTGTCCTCCAGTGTCGTCAGGTCGATTTCCCTTTACCTCTCCTCATAGGACATGTCTCTTAGCTCCGGGACTACTCTCGTTGCAAACCTTTACATTTTCTCCAATTTCTTAACGTGCTTGAGCAAGTGTAGGCTCCACACTAGTGCTTTTATCATACCTCTTCTTAAAACTGTATGGATCCTGTCTCCACTACATCACTTCCCAGACTATTCCACTTCTTGACAATTCTGTGACTGAAGAAATACTTCCTAACATCCCTATGATTCATCTGAATCTTCAACTTCCAACTGTGATCCCTTGTTGTTGTGTCCCATCTGTGGAACATCCTGTCTCTGCCCATCTTGTCGATTCCTCTCAGTATTTTATATGTCGTTCTCATATCCCCCTATTTCTCATGTCTTCCAGTGTCGTCAGGCCGATTTCCCTTAACCTCTCCTCGTTAGACATGCCCCTTAGCTCCGGGACTAGTCTTGTTGCAAACCTTTGCACTTTCTCAAGTTTCCTTACGTGCTGGCTAGGTGTGGGTTCCAAACTGGTGCTGAATACTCCAATATGGGCCTAACGTACACAATGTACAGGGTCCTGAACGACTCCTTATTAAGATGTCGGAATGCTGTTCTTAGGTTTGCTAGGCCCCCGTTATGCTGCAGCAGTTATTTGGTTGATGTGCTCTTCAGGAGATGTGCCTGGTGTTATACTCACCCCAAGATCCTTTTCCTTGAGTGAGGTTTGTAGTCTCTGGCCACCTAGACTGTACTCCGTCTGCGGTCTTCTTTGCCCTTCCCCATTCTTCATAACTTTGCACTTGGTGGGTTGAACTCCAGGAGCCAGTTGCTGGACCAGGCCTGCAACCTGTCCAGATTCCTTTGCAGTTCTGCCTGGTCCTTGTCCAATTGAATTCTTTTCATTAACTCCACATCATCATCATTCCGTCATGTCGTTCACAAATGTGTGTGTGTGTGTAGCCACCCTGAGGGCGTAAATCTTAACAGCAAAATAAAGCCACAAATAAAGCCACAATAAAGGTGTTAGGAAGGCAGCTGGTCTTATTAGATTCCATCAACGTCGGAGGAAACACAACTGGGCTCTCTGGTAAAAATTTTTGCTTACCTAGTAAATGTTGAGAGTGAGAGAGAGAGAGAGAGAGAGAGAGAGAGAGAGAGAGAGAGAGAGAGAGAGAGAGAGAGAGAGAGAGAGAGAGAGAGAGAGAGAGAGAGAGAGGGAAGGTTTAGATGATGATTTAAAGGGGATAGATACCTTTTAACTGTTAGTTTTATAGAGGAAGTTATCCCTTAAGT
>NC_069461.1:8066260-8151260 GCF_026875155.1 Cherax quadricarinatus | reverse complement strand
TGACCATAGGGCCGGGGGCCATCATTTCTTGTAAAAAGAGGTGGCCTTGCCTTTCCAAAACCAAACAATGTAACAACGGGGGGGGGAAGGCTTTAAACACCGGTATGATTTCTTGAATAGGGCCCTTTTTTCGGTCTATCGGCCTTTATCATTCTTCTCCGGTCTATACCTCCCTTATACGGTCCATACGGCCTTTTTATTTGTAATTCCCCTATAAATTATTTTAATTTTTTAATACACCATATAGAACCAATAAAAGGGGTTACTAGGCCTTAACGGCAAAATACAACGTAATACGGATTATAATAGTTATATGCTATGATCACTTTCTGAGGGGGTTTTGGTGTGGTTGTGTGTACTGCCCATTTGTGGTTTTAGGGGGCGATTAAGCCTTGGGGCCCCCCTCTTCACCGGTCGTACAGGGGTTTACTCTCTCCCCGCTCCATGGCCTTTTGGCTCTTCTTAAGCTTGTATGGATCCCCCCCTCTGCTACTCATTTCGAGATTTTCCACTGTCTGAAAACTCTGTGACTGAAGAAATTTCAACTCCCTGTGATCATTTGAGTCTTCAGCTTATGCTGAACTACTTTTTGCTGTTTTATCTCTGAAACATTTTATCTCTTTCCCTTGCAAATTCTCTTTGGTATTTTAATGCCTTACATGTTCTCCCTACCTCCTGTCCCTTTATTTTGTCAGGTGATTTTCTCTTAACCCCTCCCCGTAGGACATATCCCCTTACCTCCGGGGCTAGTTTGTTGAAAATTTCCTTTAATTTTTTGACGACTTGATCAGGTGTGGCTTCCATCCTGATGCTACATACTCCAATATGGGCCTGACCTACACGGTACACAGAGTCTTGAACGTTTTCTTACTCAGGTGTCGAAATGCTATTCTCAGGTTTACCAGGCGCTCATATGCTGCAGCAGTTATTTGGTTAATGTTCACCTCAGGTGTACTCGGTAATATACATACACCCCAAGATCCTGTACACCCCGAGATCCAAGTCTGTGCTTCGTCTGTGGTCTTCTTTGACCTTCCCCAATCTTCATTACTTTGCACTTGGAGTTAAACTCCGGGAGCCAGTTGCTGGACCAGGTTTACAGCCTATCCAAATCCCCTTGTAGTCCTACCTGATCCTCACCAACGTCAGTTCTCTGCATTAGCTTCACTTTGTCTGCAAACAGGAATATCTCTGACTCTATCCCTTCCCTCATGTCATTCACATGTACCAGAAACAGCACTGGCCCTAGGACTGACACTTGTGGAACCCCGCTGGTCACAGGCGCCCACTTTGGCACCTCCTCACGTACCATCACTCGTTGTTTCCTTCCTGATAAGTATTCTCTGATCCATTGCAGTTCCTTTCCTGTTTTTACTACCTGCTCCTCTAGCTCTTGCGCTAATCTCTTGTGCGGAACTGTGTCGAAAGCCTTTTTACAGTTCAAGAAAATGCAGTCTAACCATCTCTCTCTCTCTCTCTCTCTCTCTCTCTCTCTCTCTCTCTCTCTCTCTCTCTCTCTCTTGTCTTAAGTCACCTTGTCGTAAAACTCCAGTAGGTTTCTGATGCAGGATTTTCCCTCCCTGAAACCGTGCCGGTTATCGTGTATAATCTCATTCCTTTTTAGGTGTTCCACCAGCCTTTTCCTGATAAGCTTCTCCAAGACTTTGCATACTATATATGTCAGTGAAAATGGTCTGTAGTTTTATGCTGTCTGCCTATCTCCTTTCTTAAAGATTGGGACTACATTTGCTATCTTCCACACCTCAGATAGCTTGTGTGTGTGTGTGTGTGTGTGTGTGTAAGCAACACACCCTGGCCAGCAGGTCAGAGACCGAGGTTGCAACTAGTGCATGGAGGGTCGAGTCTACAATGCTCCATACACAGGTTTCAGTCTTCAGGACACAGTACAGTTAATCCAGCTGCTCCAAGAACGACTCTTAGATTTTTCGTTTGAAACCTCACATCAAGGAGAGAGTAAATGTACTCACCTAATTGTGGTTGCAGGAGTTGAGAGATAGTGGGGGGGGTGCGTGAGAGAGTGGGGGGAGAGTGTTTGAGGGAGAGGGGAGTGTGTGTGAAGGAGGGAGAAAGTGCTTGAGGGAGGGGGGGGAAGAGTTCATGTACTTGAGCGTTGATAAAGGCACGTGGAAGAAGTAGAGATACTTTAAGGTTTGGTTTCTGTGTCCCCCTCCCAAAACCTCCCCCACCCTCCCCCAACCATCACCCCGCCATTGGTAACCTCCCACTACTCTTTTCCATCACTCCCTCCTCCTTCCTCCATTTTTTAGACGGATGCTGTTCCATGATAGACATAAGTACAATTGTCACGTATAGTGTAAATACCTGGCGTAACAACCTCACAAAAAGTCAGTGTGTGAGTTATTCCGTGACTGTCCCGTAGACCGTTGTGGGTTGTCCCTGCTCATGATTTTTCTGGTGCTCTCTCTCTCTCTCTCTCTCTCTCTCTCTCTCTCTCTCTCTCTCTCTCTCTCTCTCTCTCTCTCTCTCTCTCTCTCTCTCTCTCTCTGTCTCTCTCTCTCTCAGTACCCCTCTTCCTCCCCGGGGTCAGTAGTAACCACCAAGCTTCAGACAGCAGCGGCTCGGCTTCCTGAAGCGCAAACACTGACGCTGAAATTGGATTATCGTGAAAAGTGCCTAACGTGTTTAGCCACTTTTGTCACTTTCTCCTGGTGGGGGGGACGAGGGGGGGCAGGGAGTGAATCTCTTTCGCCAACTATCATTAATTGCCAATTCCTCTTTAAATTGGCAGGGAGGTTTTGTTAGTGGTAGCCAGATGACCATTGTCGGCTAGTTGTGCAAGATCCAACTTTTATAGTCCTGAAAAATTATAATAATAATAATTATAATTAAAATTATTATAATAATTATAATTACTATTATAATTATTATTATAATTACTATTATAATTATTATTATAATTATAATAATGAGAATAATAATGAAAATAATAATATAATGTTTGTTAACCATACAAATTTCCTTTATTTAACAAAACACTTCTTTTTAACTGGGTTAAATTTCGTGCCTTCAGGTTAGTTAACAATGTTCACCTTACTCCTCGTAGTATTTTCTTTTATATATACGTCTCCTTTGCTCTCTCTCTCTCTCTCTCTCTCTCTCTCTCTCTCTCTCTCTCTCTCTCTCTCTCTCTCTCTCTCTCTCTCTCTCTCTCTCTCTCTCTCTCTCTCTCGCTCTCTCTCTAATTTGCAAAAACTCTATAACACCCATTGTTTTCTGGTGCTGACGATGGTGGCCTTGATGCTGACGGGGAGGCCTTGATGCTGACGGGGAGGCCTTGATGCTGACGGGGGGCGACCCTGGTGCTGATGGGGGACGACCCTGGTGCTGACGGGGGGCGACCTTGGTGCTGATGGGGACGACCCTGGTGCTGATGGGGGGCGACCCTGGTGCTGATGGGGGACGACCCTGGTGCTGACGGGGGGCGACTCTGGTGTTGACGGGGGGGCGGGTGCGATGGGGGACGACCCTGGTGCTGACGGGGGGCGACCCTGAGAAAAAAAAAAAGGTAAAACCGGGAAATGCGAAAAAAACCCAAAAATCCCCCCCCACTTTTCCCCCTCCCCCTTCCTCCCCCCTTCAAGGTCCCCCTTTTGGGGGGAAAGGAACGCCCGTTAGCAACCGGGTTCCTAACCCCCACCCAACTATTTATTTGTAAATTTTTAAGGAAACCCCAACTTTGCCTCTTACGTTGGGAGGTTAACCAATGTGAACCTCTTTTCCATACCCCTTAGCCAATTTTTTAAATTAAAATGTGGAGTTGTTAGGCCAGATGATTCATCCGCTATTTCAGTCCCTTTTTTATCCGTCTAAAATTAAAAAATAAAATTATTATTTAATTTCTTAAAATATTTAATTTATTTAAAATAATAGGAAATTTCTATAAGGGATTTTTTCCCCCCTTTTTAAATTTTTCCAAAAATTTTTTAATTTTGTTCGGTAAAATGTCACCTACTCTAAGTATTTCCGGATTAAAAGCTTTTGACACCTCTTCTCCCTTTTTTCTTCTGTTCCTCTCTTTCTTTTCGACCTTCCCCCTTGTCTTTTCCCCTTTTTCTGCTAACCAAACTCCCTTCTTTTTCCCTCCTAAATTAAAACTACATTTTTCCATTTTTTGGGCTATGGTGTTGATCTGGGGACCTTTGATTTTGCTTTGGGGCCCTTATGTAACTGACGGCACCCCGACCCTGAGGGGGACCCCTTTTTCCGGGGGCGACCTTGTCAGAGGAGCCCTTGTGGCCTGGGGGGGCGACCGGTTCGATGGGGAGCCCTTTGGGGGCCACTATGTTTTTAAGGGGCGAGGGGAAAACCCGGGCCGGGGGACCCGCCGTGCGTTCCCCGGACCCCCATGTTACGGGCCTCTGTGCCATTTTACCCTGGCTCCGGAGTTGTCTCCCTTACCTGTGCTAACCCCCTGGTCTCGGGGGGGACCCTGAAAGCATGGGCCAATTTAAAAACCATTCGGTCCATGACTGACCCCCTTACCTTGGAGTTTGATAAAAGGGCAGGCCCCCCCGGGGGAACCTGCGGGGGGGTTTTGCTTTGCGGTGGCCCTGGTGCGGGGCGGCCTGTTTAAACCATTTCCCCGGGGGGGTTAAGCGGCAATTTTGAAGCTAACGACCCTTTCACCTTTTTAAATGATGGTTTCCCAAGTTGATTTAGTCCCGGGGCAGCCAGGGGGGGGGAAGGGTTGGTTGGCGGGTGTGTGGGGTGTTTCATTAATGAACCTGGCTAGTTCTCGGGGCCGGGGTTTGGGGAGTTAATTACATTGGCCGGGGAAACATGATTGTGATAAATTTATGCACTTTAAAAAGGTCGTTGTCCAAAAAAACCATATGGTTTTGTGGACCCTTGGGATAAACTGGGGGGAAAGATTTGTAAAAACACACATTCCACACTCAGGACAACCCCGGGGAACTTTAACCCCCACCCCCTACCCACTCCCAACCAAAAAAACAAAACCATCTCCCCCTTTAACCTCAAACCCCTTTGCCCAACCCTTTTTAAAACCCCCCAAAACAAACCCCAAACAATGCCCTCCCTTTAATAACCAAAACCCCCCCAAACCAACAAAATTTTAAAAAAAACACCAAAACAGAAACTAAAACCCAAAACAAAAAACACACCTAGAAACACCCAAACACCAACAAAAAACCCCACACCACCACCACCCAACACCAATTCCATCAACCACCAAAACACCAAAACACCAACAAACAACAGACTAAAACCATTATAGGGAACCAAAAATTGAAAAACGGATGATTGTGATATTTCCAAGTGATCATAAAAAAAATAGGGGGGACGGAAGCCCCGCAAGGAGGTATTCCAAGGAGTTTCCCAAATGTTTAAAACAACCCCAACGAACAAAAAGTCCCTTCTAAATTTCTCAAAGCAGAAAAAGGGGAAACAAAACGGTTTTAGTTAAATTCCCATTAACAAACGATGTGACCCATATCCCACATAGAGTTTCTATCCCTTCAAATTGGGCCGGAAACCCACAACCCAAAACCGGGGAAAAGCTGTACCAAACGATTCAGGCTAGTTTAAATTTTATTTTGGGGTTAAAAATTTAAAGGGGTTGAAGCAAGGAAAAAATTTTGGGGAGGGAGGGGAAAAGGAAGGAGAGAAAGAGGGAGTTTATCTTAGATTGAGAAAGTCTTATACAAAAACATGTTTCTGCAACGCAATTTAACAAATCATTACTTATTTTTAATTGCATAGAAATAAACCTTAAAGGGGAAGCCGGTATGTGTTTGTTTGTGAATTTTTTAGGTTTATTTACCATGGGGGTGGGGTTTTTACTTTACTGTTTTAACCCCGGTGTTAATGCTTTTCCCACAAATACCTTTTACTTCCATCGTTAAAATTAATGGAAAGGAGGGGGGAAAAAGCATTTACCCAAATTGGGGCAAAAGAAAAAAGAATGCTAGAAAGGAATAAGTATAAAAAAAAAAAAAAAAAATGGGGGGAAGGAATGGTAATGGATAAAGGGGGAAGATAAGACATTGGGTAACATTGGTTAGGACCACCAGGAGCAAGATAATTATCACAACAGTGGGTCACACAATAACAGAAATTTTTAACACGGAAAGGTGTAATTTATGGGTTTTACAACCAGAAGGGTGAAAGTATTGTTTTTACAACCTGAACTGTGGGCACGTGGAAATGATGTACACCAATAACCGTGTACACAAAACCCCTGTGTTTGACACCAAATCACTTGACACCACAAGCCCCGGTTGCACATGCGAGTTGCACATGACCGGGTGACATATGTAACACTAACGGTGTCACATGACACGGGCCATGACCGGGGTTTACCATGACAGCGGTGACACATGACACGGTGTCACATGACGTAAAGGTTGAATGACAATGGACCATTGAGAAAAACAATAAGATAGGGTCAGGTGAGGTGTCAAAACACAGAAGACGGGTAAAAAGCGGGTGAGTGGGTGCCAAGAGGGGGAAAAAAAAGGGGAAAAGGGGGCGGACCCAAGTGGAACGAAAACCTTGCCAAAGTGTCACGAACCCCCCAAATACTCCGGCGTTTTCGGCGTGTGCAAATTGCAACCTGCCAGCCGTGGACCAAGGGAAAAGTTCGGTAAACCTTTGGAACACCTCTCAACTCTCCGGCTGCGGCGATAGACAGAATGTCTGTTATCGTGCATCTATTGCTCTCTCTTCTTACACATGCCAGTAGCGGTGATAGATATGACATTTTTTGAGCAAATATTTTCTCCCCGAGAAAGAATTTCAACGATTCTCGTCTCGTTTCACCTGAGGGGATTGGAACCGCCTAGGACAGGTACCGGGAGTGGAGGGTTGGAACCTCCTTGCGAACTGCAACTGCCTGATGGAACGTCCGTCTGGAAGGTGGTAATGAGATGTGGAGGAGAGGAGATAGCCGTAAATACGAATGTAAGTAAACCCGTGAGCGTTAAGTAAGAGAGTCGGTCGTCGCGTCTGGGGCGCCCTGCGCGGCGCGCGACTCCGGGCCTCCGCCGTAAGTCGCGGAATGAAGTGCATTACCCGCCGCTAACCGAATTTACCCGAAGAAATGTGCCCTATTCACTGCCGCTGCTCATTTTCAGTGCTATTTTTCCAAGCGGAGATACAGCAGTGACTTTGAGAAATTGTATCTTCATCTTTGTTTTTTTAACCCATAGTTTGTAAACACTGTCTCCCCTACCATCCCTCCCCCTCCCCTCCCTAATATACCTTGTAACGCATGGCCCCCCTACCCTTCATGGCTTCTAAATGTACCCTTCTCATCCCCTCTTCCTCTTGTTTGTAAACTTAATTCTTCCTACCCTCTCTATCTCTAAATATACCCTCCCTGTCTGTAAATATACCCTCCCTGTTTCTAAATATACGCTTCCCACTCCTCTCCCTATTCCTAAATATAACCTCTTTACTCCTTACCCTCCCCTTTTTTAATAAACTTTCCCTTCTCTTCCCCCTTAACTTCCCCCTCCCCTCCCCTCCCCTAACACATCCCCCCCTTCCCCTTTCCCCTTTCCTCCCTCCCCCTTCCCTCCTCTGACCTTCCCTTCATCCCCCTCCCTTTCCCCCCCCCTCAAGTACCTTTCCTTCCTTCCCTCTCCCTCCTCAACCCCCTTCCTTCCCCCTCCTCCCCTCCCTCCTCCAGTTACCTTCCCTTCCTTCCCCCCCCCACAGTCCTCAGTGTACCTTCCCTTTCCCCCCTCCCCTCCCCCCTCGTTACCTTTCCCCCCTTCCCCCTCCCCTCACCAGTCCTCAGTGTACCTTCCCTTCCTTCCCCCCCCCTCACCGTCCTCAGTGTAAACCCCCCTTCCTTCCCCTCCCCTCACCAGTCCTCAGTGTACCTTCCCTTCCTTCCCCCCCCCGATCCATTCCCTCATTTCCTTTTTCCCTCCCTTTCAGTTATGTTTTTCCCACCCTCCCCCCCAAATTTTTCCCCTTCCTTTCCCCCCCTCAGTCCTCCCCCAAAGTACCTTCCCTTCCCCTTCCCTCACACACACCTCAGTGACCCTTCCCCTTTTTCCCCAACCTTTAAGACCCCCCATCCCCACGAACAATACCCCCACCTTTGGTGTTCTTTCTAAAAAGTTTAAAATGGTTATTATGATGGTAACCTTTGCGCAATAAGTTTAAACTAACCTGAAATACTTCAATAACTGGATCTTAACCTCCCTCCAAACCCTCGTGTAAAATTTAAAAGAAACAAAAAAAAGGAGATGGAGAAACAAAGGGGGTGTAAGAAAAAAAAAAGGGAAGAGGATTAGGTAAAACTTTGCTTGTTTTAGTTGGTCTTTCCGTAAAAACTTGTCAAACCGCTGGGCTTTAACCTACCTTGGCCACCCGTTAAAAACCCGGGGAAAATTTTGACGAGAATAGGAAAGGAGAGCTTAGTCAGTGATAAAGAAAATAAAAAAATTTATATTAAAAGATTAAAATTTGAGAAGAGAAAGGAAAAAGGGATTATGAAGGGTTTTTCTGTTGATTTTTTATTGTTTTTGTGGTTTTTTGAGCTTTATTGATTTTAGTTTTTATTTTTTATTTTTTTTTCCTTTTTCATTTTTTTGTTTATTATGTATTTCCTTGATATCTTGTATTTATTATTTAAATTTTACTATTCATTTGTTTCTGAAGCTGTAAACCTCTTTTAGGAAATTTTTGGAAAAAGTAGGTTTGTCCTTTTGGCTTTTGGTTTTGTTTTACAAGGGGATTTTTTTGGGATGTAGTTTTTGGGGGAGGCTGGGTGTGCTTATTAATTATTTTTCGTAGGATTTTCCTTTTGTAGGCTTTCCTTTAAGTCCCTCGGGAGAACTGGGGAAAAGCCCTACCGGCCGTCCCGGACGCCGGACTTTTTTCCAAGGTTTTGGGCATGTTGGGATTTTTCCTTTAAAACCTTTTTTGCCGACAGAACAGTTCGTCTTAAAAATTTAATTAGAAAATGGGATTTGGGCGCAGAAATTGCCGTGGTTGGGCTTTTGCCGTTAAAAAAAGGGTTATGGTGTTGCCCGGGGGCGGGGGATTTTTTGCAAAATGTATTTTTGTTGTCAAAAAGCTTTAAAACAGACCCACCTTTTTTTTGTGTAAAAAGTTTTTAGACTGAAAAAAGGGTTTTAAGCGTCACAAGGAATCAGCTAAAATGCCTTTTACCCAAAACGGGTTTTATTTCAAAACGGGAATTTTTTTAAAAGGATTTAAATGAAAAATTTATTTTTGGGGAAAAAACAGGTTTAAACCTTTTTGTTGAACCCCCTTTTGACCTGAAAAAACCGTTTTTAACCTGTGGGAAATCAGGAAATTTTTGAGACAGGAAGGATTTATTACACAACCGGAAGGGAAATTAAATAACCCGGGGGGGTTTTTGTTACACACAAGTTAGTACCCAAAGGGTAAGACCCCGGTTGAATACAAATTCGGTTTAATAAACAGGGTTGAAAACAGGAAGTTTGGAACCCGGGAAATTGAAGTACAACACCGGAAGTTTGAAGTACAACACCGGAAGTTGAAGTACACCACCGGAAGTTGAAGTACAACACCGGAAGTTGAAGTACAACCCCCGGAAGTTGAAGTACACCACCGGAAGTTGAAGTACAACCGGAAGTTGAAGTACCCACCGGAAGTTGAATACACCACCGGAAGTTGAAGTACACCACCGGAAGTTGAAGTACACCACCGGAAGTTGAAGTACACCACCGGAAGTTAAAGTACACCACCGGAAGTTGAAGTACACCACCGGAAGTTGAAGTACACCACCGGAAGTTGAAGTACACCACCGGAAGTTAAAGTACACCACCGGAAGTTGAAGTACACCACCGGAAGTTGAAGTACACCACCGGAAGTTGAAGTACAACACCGGAAGTTAAAGTACACCACCGGAAGTTGAAGTACACCACCGGAAGTTGAAGTACACCACCGGAAGTTGAAGTACACCACCGGAAGTTGAAGTACACCACCGGAAGTTGAAGTACACCACCGGAAGTTGAAGTACACCACTGGAAGTTGAAGTACACCACCGAAAGTTGAAGTACACCATTGGAAGTTAAAGTACACCACCGGAAGTTGAAGTACACCACTGGAAGTTGAAGTACACCACCGGAAGTTGAAGTACACCATTGGAAGTTAAAGTACACCACCGGAAGTTGAAGTACACCATTGGAAGTTGAAGTACACCACCGGAAGTTGAAGTACACCACCGGAAGTTGAAGTACACCATTGGAAGTTAAAGTACACCACCGGAAGTTGAAGTACACCACCGGAAGTTGAAGTACACCACCGGAAGTTGAAGTACACCATTGGAAGTTAAAGTACACCACCGGAAGTTGAAGTACACCACTGGAAGTTAAAAGTAACACCACCGGAAGTTGAAGTACACCACTGGAAGTTAAAGTACACCACCGGAAGTTGAAGTACACCACTGGAAGTTAAAGTACACCACCGGAAGTTAAAGTACACCACTGGAAGTTAAAGTACACCACCGGAAGTTGAAGTACACCACTGGAAGTTAAAGTACCCCACCGGAAGTTGAAGTACACCACTGGAAGTTGAAGTACACCACTGGAAGTTGAAGTACACCACCGGAAGTTGAAGTACACCACTGGAAGTTAAAGTACACCACCGGAAGTTGAAGTACACCACTGGAAGTTAAAGTACACCACCGGATGTTGAAGTACACCACTGGAAGTTAAAGTACACCACCGGATGTTGAAGTACACCACTGGAAGTTAAAGTACACCACCGGAAGTTAAAGTACACCACCGGAAGTTGAAGTACAACACCGGAAGTTGAAGTACAACACCGGAAGCTTGTTTAGAGCTCCGAAAGTTGAGGCTCAGCACAATCGGAAGTTTGTTTGCAGCGCCGGAAGTTGAGATTCAACACCGGAAGTTTGTTTAGAGCACCGGAAGTTGACGTGCAGCACTGGAAGTTTGGAGCAAAAGAAGCTAAGGTACACTACCGGTAATTGACATAGAACACCAGAAGTTTATCCAGAGCGCCGGAAGTTACCTACAACATCTTAAAGTTTATACAAAGAAGCAAAATCTTGTTAGAACCTAGCCGAGTGTCTTAGTATGTCCCTGCGGGTTTAATGCTACCCTGTGAATAACAGTAATAATAATAATAATAATAATAATAATAAATAATAATAATAATAATAATTGTAATAATAATAATAATACAAAGTCTATAATCTAGTACTTATAATAATTCCTGTTTTACTATTATTTTCATTAAGTTTTCCAACATGAACTTCAAAGTTCGTAACTAATCTAATGGTGACTAAATTTAAAACCAGGAATTATTATAAACATTATATTGTATATATATTATAGGGTAAGATGAAGCCAGCACGGCTTCTTGTACAAAAATTGTGCTGTGTGCTTCCCAGAATATTCTGAGACAATAAAAAGACCAGTCCAGGTGTGTGTGTGTGTGTGTGTGTGTGTGTGTGTGTGTGTGTGTGTGTGTGTGTGTGTGTGTGTGTGTGTGTGTGTGTACTCATCTGTATGTGATCACGGGGTGTCGAGTCTCAGCTCCTGGCTCACTGCTGGCCGGCTGCTGGGTTCTTTCTCTCGCAGCGTCGTGAGTGAACGTGAGTTTGGTACTTCACATGAGAGACAATATTCGCAGGTTTCTTAACGCAATATTACCCAGAAAGTCCTTGGCCTACAGTATTTCTGGTGGTGATGTTCAATCTTTCCCCAATATCTGCGCCAGGTTACTGCCTTCTACTTACCTGTTTACCGCTACCTTCTATATACCTATTTATTGCTAGCTCCTACGTACCTGTTTACTGCTGACTCCTACGTACCTATTTATTGCTAGCTCCTACGTACCTGCGTACTGCTACCTCAGCATGAACATAATAACAATACTCCTGATGCAATAATCGACTAATATAGTTCCCGCAAGTGTATATACATTATATTATTACCAAAACAGTGTCCTCAAAGATCTCTTCCTATTTCATTTCTTCAACGATCTGGTAAGAAATATGACTGCAGTTTTCTGCATACAATAGCTGAACTAATAAATTAATAGAATTTCACGTTGTGTGATCTATGTAACTTGTTGTGCACTTCTACTGCTGGTCAGTGATACATCTAGTTAATATCTTAGTTCAGTCAATGTATTAACCAACATATCTGGTGTGACTTTTCAACTGCCATCACTTATCCTAGGACTGTGTATTGTAATGTCAACTGCTGTTGACAAACTGCCACAAACTTGATATCACGGAAGGGAATGAGGCAGTTTGATGGGGTAGTCACACCCAGTCTATCTGCCAGGGACCTTATTGTTACAATAATTATGCTATCGTATGCAAAGAACCGCATTTTCGTATCTTTTACCACACTTTTGTAATTATTGTTTAGAACTCGGAGAAGTAATTTGGGATGTAGGTTCGATCCTCCGTCCAGTAATCACGATAGAGAGACTCAACTCTCGTAGCCAGGTTATTTCCAGGGAGAGTTATACCGAGGTTGTAATAACGCGTCTGGGATAGAGGATCCACCTGGAGGTTCAATTTGTACAGCGGCGACCGCCAGTTTCCGCTGCTTAGCCAGGGTCTAGCTTGGCCTCAAACCCTATTAGCAGGACGGCCTTTCATGGTCTCCAGGTCAAAGGGGTGGCCAGGGGGCCACTCGTGGACCATCTCACGGTACACTAGACTCCCTCTGCTCACTCCTCCCCTCCATGGCCACCTGCTCCAGGCTCCAGGGATTGTAGCATCGTCCACTGTGTGGTCACCTGCCGGAGGCCCTTGCTGTGGGGACGCTGCTCCGAATATTGGACTTGGTTTTCCACACGGCAACACAAGTCGATGGGTGTTTACAAGAGGCGGTGTTGCGCGGGTGTTGTCATGGTGTGCGCCACAGGGGATTAACACTGGGGTTTTGAGATTATAATGGTCATAATGTGAGCTGGAAGTTAGACTTCAGTAGTGGCCGGGGATGCTCACTTTAATTACTCTCATGTTAGGCAAGAATAAAGATCTGTCCAAAAATAATGATATGGTCTCATCTCACCTTGCTTAAGTGTTTCTCTCTCTGTTTGTCTCTCACTGTCTCTCTTTCATTTCGCTCGCTAACGAACTGGACCTCACAGGCGGCATATCTTGAAGAATGTTGGCCTTCTTCACGATGTAGTGATATACGGTGTGTGTGTGTGTGTGTGTGTGTGTGTGTGTGTATGTGTGTGTGTGTGTGTGTGTGTGTGTGTGTGTGTGTGTGTGTGTATGTGTGTGTGTGTGTGTGTGTGTGTGTGTGTGTGTGTGTATGTGTGTGTGTGTGTGTACTCACCTAATTGTGGTTGCAGGGGTCGAGACTCAGCTCCTGGCCCCGCCTCTTCACCGACCGCTACTAGGTCCTCTCTCCCCCTTCTCCATGAGCTTTGTCATACCTCGTCTTAAAACTATGTATAGTTCCTGCCTCCACTACATCGCTTGCCAGAGTATTCCACTTCTTAACTACTCTATGACTGAAGAAATACTTCCTAACATCCCTTTGACTCATCTGAGTCTTCAGCTTCCAATTGTGACCCCTTGTTTCTGTGTCCCATCTCTGGAACATCCTGTCTCTGTCCACCTTGTCTATTCCACGCAGTATTTTGTGCGTCGTTATCATGTCTCCCCTGACCCTCCTGTCCTCCAGTGTTGTCAGACCGATTTCCCTTAACCTTTCTTCATAGGACGTTACCCTTAGCTCTGGAACTAGCCTTGTTGCAAACCTTTGCACTTTCTCTAATTTCTTGACGTGTTTGACCAGGTGTGGGTTCCAAACTGATGCTGCGTACTCCAGTATGGGCCTGACGTACACAGTATAAAGTCTTGAACAATTCCTTACTGAGGTACCGGAACGCTATTCTCAGGTTTGCCAAGCGCCCATATGCCGCAGCAGTTATCTGGTTAAGAACATAATGTGTGCTTCTGGCGATGTACTCGGTATTATACTCACTCCTAGGCCTTTCTCCTTGAGTGAGGTTTGCAGCCTTTGGCCACCTAGCCTATACTCTGTCTGCAGTCCTCTTTGCCCTCCTCCGATCTTCATGACTTTGCATTTGGCGGGGTTAAATTCTAGGAGCCAGTTTCTGGACCACACATCCAGCCTGTCCAGGTCTCTTTGTAGACCTGTCTGGTCCACATCTGATTTAATTCTCCTCATTAACTTCACGTCATATGCAAACAGGGACACTTCTGAGTCTATCCCTTCCGTCATGTCGTTCACGTATACCAAGAATAGCACTGGTCCCAGGACTGACCCCTGTAGGACCCCGCTCGTCACTGGCGCCCACTGTGATACCTCATCACGGACCATGACTCGCTGTTGCCTCCCTGTTAGGTATTCTCTGATCCATTGCAGTGCCCTTCCTGTTATACGTGCCTGTTCCTCTAGCTTCTGTACTAATCTCTTGTGAAGAACTGTGTCAAAGGCCTTCTTGCAGTCCAAGAAAATGCAATCAACCCACCCCTCGCTCTCATTTCTTACTTCAGTTGCCTTGTCGTAAAACTCTAGTAGGTTTTTGAAACGGGATTTGCCTTCCATGAATCCGTGCTGGCTGTCGTTTATAATCTTGTTCCGCTCCAGGTGCTCCACCACTCTCCTCCTGATAATCTTTTCCAAGACATTGCATACTATACATGTCAGTGACACTGGTCTATAATTTAGTGCTTCATTTCTGTCTCCCTTCTTAAAGATGGGGACTACATTTACCTTCTTCCATACTTCAGGCAGTTGCCCAGTTTTAAGGGAAGTGTTGAAGATTTTGGTTAGTGGCACACGTAGTGTCCCTGCTCCCTCTCTAAGGACCCACGGAGAGATGTCCGGTCCCACCGCCTTTGAGGTATCAAGGTCACTTAGGACCTCCTCCACCTCCTCCTCAGTTGTGTGTAATTCATCCAACACTTGCTGGTATATCCCTTGTTGCTGTACGCCACTGTTTTGTCTTCCCGTTGTCCCTTCAACCTCCATTGTAAATACTTCCTGAAATCTCATGTTGAGCTCCTCACATACCTCCTGGTCGTTTCTTGTGAGTTCCCCACCTTCTTTCCTCAGCCTGATATGTGTGTGTGTGTGTGTGTGTATGTGTGTGTATATATATGTGTGTGTGTGTGTATGTGTGTGTTTATATGTGTGTGTATGCGTGTGTGTATGTGTGTGTGTGTATGTGTGTGTGTAATGTGTGTGTATGTGTGTGTGTGTGTGTGTGTGTGTGTGTGTGTGTGTGTTGTGTGGTGTGTGTGTGTGTTGTATGTGTGTGGAAGTTAGGAGAAGGTGTGGAGTTAAAAGTATTAGTCAAGGGCTGAAGAGGGGTTTGTTGTGGTGGTTTGGTCATTTAGAGAGAATGGATCAAAGTAGAATGACGTGGAGGAGTGTATAAATCTGTAAGGGAAGGAAGGCGGGTAGGGGTCGTCCTCGAAAAGGTTGGAAGGGAAGAGGTAAGGGAAGTTTTGTGTGGCGAGGGGCTTGACTTTCAGCAAGCGTGCATGAGCGTGTTCGATAGGAGTGAATGGAGACGAATGGTATTTGGGGCCTGACGATCTGGTGGAGTGTGAGCAGGGGAAAATTTAGTGAAGGGATTTTAGGGAAACCCGGGTTTTTTTATTTAACCGGACTTGAGTCCCGGAAATTGGGGGAATTTCAAAGCCGCACTTAAAGGAGGGGTTTTGGGGAATTGGCAGTTTGGAGAAGATTATGTTATTTTTATACGTAATACTTCTAAACTGTTTTTATTTGAGCACCCTGCAAAAAAATGATTGTGTGGTAGGTGAAAGTGTTGAATGAGAAAGATTTTCTTTTTTGGGGGTTCTCTTTTTTTGCGTACCCCGCCTCGGTGGGACGGCCGATTTTTAAATATATATAATATATATATTAATAATTATATATATATATATATATATATATTATAAAATATTTATAAATATATATATTTTTTTTATTTATTTTACAAATAAGGGAAGACCCCTTTATGGCTAAATGGGGGACACTCATCCTCAGGAAAAAATAAACGTACCTCGGGAAAAATAAAAGTTCTCCCCGGAGCTGTTTGAATTTTTCTTCTCCCACCCCCTAATTTATATTTAGGGAAAAATTTATTAAAAAATATATAAAATATATAAAAATTTATATAATATATATATATATATTATATATTTATATATATATAATATATAATATATTATATATATATATAGGTATAGTTGGTAGACAGAACCCCCCAGGGAAACACCGTCCTCCCAAAGACTGTGAAAAAAAAAACCTTTAAACTTTTTTGCAGATGTAGGATTGCTGGTTTCTTTTTCTGTCTCATAAAACGCTAGATAACGGGATACTTGCTACCCTATTTCCTTTTTGGTCCACTTCACAGACACGCAATGCATATATATAAAAACATCACTGGGTTTTTCTCCTTTTTCAAATAGCTCTTGTTCTTTTTATTTCTTCTATTGTCCATGGGGAATGAAAAGAATCTTCCCCCGGGTAAGCCATGCGTGTCGTATGGGGCACTAAAATGCCGGAGCAATGGGCTAGTAACCTTCTCTGTATAACATTTACTAAAAAAAAAGAAAAAAAAACTTAAAAAAAACTGGGATGCTTAAATGTGCGTGATGTTTTTTGCAGATGACAAAAACAATGAATTGCTGATGTTAGGGATGAAAAAAGTTGATGTCCTGGCTCTAAGGAAAACAAAGCTGAAGGGTTTAGAAAAGTTTCAGTGGGGGAAATAAATGGATTAAATCTGGAGTATCTGAGAGAGTAAGCAAAGGAAGGGGTATAGTAAATTTAATTAAATGACATTTATGGAAGGGAAAAGAGAATATAAATTGTGTAATTCAAGAATTTATGTGATTAAAGTAAAGGTTGGATGCGAAAATTTGGGTCATATAAGGGTTTGCCCACCGATAAGAGAGGAATGCAGAGGAAGAGGAGAATTTTGGGAGATGTTAAGTGAATGTATAGGAGCCTTTGAACAAGTGAGAGATAATTGTGAGGGGACCTTAATGTTTAAAGTAGGAAAACTTTTAGAGAGGTTGGTAGTAAGTTTTGGGGGGCCAGTTAAATGATATTGGAGCCCTTTGATTGAACTTGTTAGAAAGGGTATAGTTATAGGTAACATATTTTAAGAAAAGGGATAAATAAGTATACACGAATATGAGGGAATGACAGTAGTTTGTTGGATTATTTTGGTAGATAAAAGACTGTTGAGTAGACTTGGGATGTACATGTTTTATAGAGGGGCCAAAATATATCAGATCATTTCTAGTTGTAGCACACTGAAGTAAAAGAGATGGGATACAAGGAGAATAGAAGCATCAGTGGAAGAGAGGGTGAAGGTTTATAAACTAAAAGAGGAGGCAGTTGGGGAAGATATAACAGTTTATTGGAGGTAGATTGGCTAAGAGGAATGGCAATGGGGTCGAAGAGGTATGGGTAGTTTAAAAAGTGGTGTTAGAGTGTTCAGAGGAGTTGTGTTACAGGAAAGTGGGTGCAGGGGGGAAAGGAGGATTGGTGGAATGATGATGTAAAGAGAGAAGAGGAGAAAAAGTTAGCATATGAGAAGTTTTCAAAGTAGAATGATGCAAGGAGGGAAGAGTAATATGGAAAAAAAGAGAGAGGTTAAGAGAGGGAAGAATGTAAAAAGGGGAGCAAAAGAGAGAGTGGAGTGAGTTGTATCAAACAAATTTTGTGAAAATAAAAAAAAGTTTGGAATGAGAATTAACAATTAAGAAAGCCTAGAGAACAAAAGGATTTGTCAGTTAAAAATAGGAGAGGAGAATTATTAAATGGGATTAGAGGTATTGGGAAGAGGGGGGAATATTTTGAGGAATGTTAAATGTTGAGAAGATAGGGAAAACTGTGATTTTGTAAGGGGAAGGAGGAAAACAATTTGGGAGGAGTGAGGAAGAGCCAGTTGTGAGTGTGGGGAAGTTGTGAGCAGAAGTAAAATGAAAGGGGGAAAGGCAGCCGGGTGATGGGATAAAGAAGAAAAGTTAAAAGCAGGTGGGGAATAGTTTGGAGTGGTTGTGCAATTATTAATAAATGTAATGGAAGAGGGTAAAGGTACCTAGTGATTGGAGAGAGCATGCTGTTCCTTTGTAAAAAAGGCAAGGGGAAAAGAGAGTGCAAAAATTATAGGGGATAAGTTGTGAGTGACCGAAGTGTATGGTAGAGTTATAAATGAAAGAATTAAAGGTAAGACGGAGAAAGAAAAGAGAAACAAGGAGGCTTAAGGGGAAGGTGGGTGGGGACCAGGTTTTACAGTGAAACATATAAGGGAACGTATTTAGATAAGGCAAAAAAAGGTCTTTTTGGGATTATGGATTAAGGAAAAAGGCGTAGGACAGGGTGGATAGGGGAGAAAGTGGCAAAATGTTTCAAGTGTAGGTGTAAGGAGGTAGGTTACTGAAAGCAGTGAAGAGTTTTTACGAGGATAGTGAGGCTAGAAGAGGAAGTAGGAAAGAGGGGAAATTTTTCCAGAAAAGTAGGCCTTAGACAAAGGGGTGTATGGGCACCGTGGTTGTTGGGAAAAATAATTAAAGATGGGGTTTAAGAGAAGTAAATGGGAGGGTCTTGGCAAAGAGGCGGGGAGTTAAAAGATAAAGGGAAACACACACAAATGGGAGTTGTCAACAGCTGCTCTTTGCTGAGACCGGCTTTTGGGAGATTCTGGAAAGAGAAGCTGCAGAGATTGGTGGATGAATTTGGTAGGGTGTGCAAAAGAAGAAAATAAAGGTAATCAGGAAAGAGTAAGGTTATGAGGATAAACAAAAAGGGTTAGGTGTGAAAGATTGAATTCAGTTGGAGGGAGAGAGTATGGAGGAGGTGAACGATTCAATTTTGGGAGGGACGTGGGCAGCGGATGGGTCTATGAAAGATGAGGTGATTTATAGAATTGATGAGGGAAAAAGAGGAGTGGTGCACTTAGGAGTCTGTGGAGAAAAGAACTTGTCCTTAGAGGCAAAGAGGGAAATGTATGAGAGTAAGTTTTAAACCCAAACCCCTATATGGGTGGAAGCTTTGGGGGGATGAATGTTGCAGCGAGGGAAGGCTGGAGGCAGTGGAGATGTCAAGCTGAGGGCAATGTGTGGTGTGAAATAATGCAGAGAATTCGTATTTGGAAGTTAGGAGAGGGGCGGGATACAAAACTGTTTTCCAGAGGGGGAGGAAGGGTTGTTGAGGGGGTTCGGACATGTAGAGAGAATGGAGCGAAAACAGAATGAAATTCAAGAGTGATCAAATCTGTAGTGGAAAGGAAGGGGGGGTAAGGGGTCGGCCTAGGAAGGGTGGAGAGAGGGGGAAAGGAAAGGGTTTGTGCGAGGGGCTTGGACTTCCAGCAGGCATGCGTGAGCGTGTTTGACAGGATGAATGGAGACAAATGGTTTTTAATACTTGACGTGCTGTTGGAGTGTGAAGCAAAGTAAAAATTTATGAAGGGATTCAGGGAAAACCGGCAGGCCGGACTTGAGTCCGGAGATGGGAAGTACAGGGCCTGCAAACCCGAAGGAGGGTGTTAATGTTGCAGTTAAAATGTAGGTAAAGCACCTTTGGCAAGACAGTGATGGGGAGTGAATGATGGTGAAAGTTTTTTTTTGGGCCACCCTGCCTTGTGGGAATGCCAGTGTGAAAAAAAATATATTATATATAATATAATAATATATATATTATATAAAAAATATAAAATATAATAATATATAATATATATATATATATTATATATATATATATATATATATATATATATAATTATATATATATAATATATATATACATAATATATATATAAATATTATATATAAAATTATAATATATTAAAAATATATATATATAAATTATATTATATATATAATATATAATATATATATATATTGTCGTGCCGAATATGTAAAAAATGCAATTAGCAAAAACTCATTTTTAAAATTTAATTTTTTCTAAAATTTTCTCTTTCACGTTTAAAATAATTTTTTCGTTTAAAGTTGTGCAAAAATTTATAATTTGCACAAAAGGAACTTAAAAACTTTCCTAACCTTATTATAACAAGAAAAAAATTTATTTTACCTAACCCAAATAAAAATTATTTTAGATTTTTTTTACAAAAATTTAATACTAAACAAAACGGAAATATATTTTTTTTCGTTAGGTTCAGAAAGATTTTGGCGAAATTTTTGCAACACAAATTTTCCATTGTCCTTATCAAATGACGTTTCTAATTTTAAACCAAGATCGCAATTTCGCCTTTCGGCACGAAATAAAAATTTTTGGGGGGGTTTGGGGGGAAAAAAAGGGGGAAATTAAGGGAAAAAAAAAGGGGGAATGGAAAAGGGGGGAAAGAGTTTAAGGGGGGAAAAAAGGGGAATTTTTTTGGGGCAGGGGGAAGGGGTTAAAAAAAATTTTTTTAAAAAAATTTTAATAAAATTTTTAAAAAAAATTTAAAAAAATAAAAAAAATTTAAAAAAAATTTTAAAAAAAAAAAATAAAAAAATTTAAAAAAATTTAAAAAAAATAAAAAAATTAAAAATTTTTAAAAAAATAAAAAAATAAAAATAAAAAAATAAAAAAAATAAAAATTTTTTTTAAAAAAAAAAAAATTTTTTTGGGGGAAAAAATTTAAAAATTTTTTTTAAAATTTAAAAAGAAAAATTTTTCTTTAAAAGGAAAAATTTTTTTTAAAAAAAAAATTTTTAAAAAAAATTTTAAAAAAAAATTTTAAAACAAAAAATTTAAAAAAAAAATTTTAAAAAAAAAAAAAAAAGGGTTTTTAAAAAAAAAAAAGGGAAAAAAATTTTTTGGGGTTAAAAATGAGGCTTTTAAAAACAAACCCTTTTCCGGGGGGAAAAATTTAAAAAAACCAATTTTTTCAGAAAATAAAAAATTTTAAAAATTTAAAAAAAAAAAAAAAATTTTTAAAAAATAAAAAATTTAACCAAAAAGGGCCCCAACAAAAATTTTTTTTAAAAATTTTTAAAAAGGGAAAATTTTGGGAATTAGTAAAAAAAATTTTTTTTTTCCCCGTTTTTCCTTTTTTTAAAAAGCTTTTTTAAAATTCCCCCAAAATTTTAATTTTTTTTTTTTTTAAAAACCCCTTTTTTTCTTTTCTTTTTCCCCCCCCTTTTTTTTTTTCCCCCTTCCATTTTTTAAAAACTTTTTTTCCCCCCTTTCCTTTTTTAAAACCTTTTTTTCCCCCAAAAATTTTTTTTTTTTTCCCCCCTTTTTTTTTTTCCCCCCTTTTTTTCCCCCCACCCCCCCATTTTTTTTTCCCCCCCTCCCTCCCCCCCCCCCCTTTCCCCCCCCCCCCCCCCTTTTTTTATTTTTTTTTCCCCCCCCCCCCCCCACCCCTATTTTTTTTTTTCCCCCCCCATTTTTTTCCCCCCTTTTTCCCCTTTTTTTTTTCCCCCCCCCCCACCCCCCCCCCTTTTTAAAAACCCCCCCACCCCCCCTTTTAAAATTTTCCCCCAAACCCCCCCCCCCTTTTTTTTTACCCCCCCCCCCATTTTTTTCCCCCCCTTTTTAAAATTTCCCCCCTTTTAAAATTTTTTTTATTTTTTTCCCCCCCTTTTTTTTCCCCCCCCCCCCCCTTTTTTTTTTTTTTTTTTTTTTCCCCCCCCCCCCCCCATTTTTATTTTTTTTTTCCCCCCAAAATTTTTTTTACTTTTTTTTTAAAATTTTTAAACCCCCCCCTTTTCCCCCCTTCCCCCCACCCCCCCCCTTTTTCCCCCTTTCCCCCCATTTTTTTTTTTAATTTTTTTTTTTATTTTTATTTTTTTCCCCCTCCATTTTATTTTACCCCCCCCCCCCAAAAAAAAATTTTTTCCTTTTTTTTATTTTTAAATTTTTTCCCCCTTTTTTTTTTTTAAAAAAAATTTTTTTTTATTTTTTTTTTTTTCCCCTTTTTTTTTTTTTTTTTTTGGGGTTTTTTAAAAATTTTTTTTTTTTTTTTTTTTTTTTTTGGGGTTTTTTGGGGGCCTTTAAAATTTATTTTTTTATTTTTAATTTTTTCCCCAAAATTTTTTTTTTTTTTTTTTTTTTTAAAAAAAAAAAATTTTTTTTTTTTTTTTTAAAATTTTAAAAATTTTTTTTTTTTTTAAAAATTTTTTTCAAAATTTTTCCCCTTTTTTTTTTTTTTTGGGGATTTTTTTTTTTTTCCAAAAAAAATTTTTTCCTTTCAAATTTTTTTGGGGGTTTTTAAATTTTTTAGGGGGAAAAAATTTTTTTTTTTTTAAAATTTAAAAAAAATTTTTTTTTTTTTCCCCATTTTTTTTTTTTTTAAAAAAAATTTTTTTTCCCCCCCCCCCCTTTTTTTTTTTTTTTTTTTTTTTTTTTTTTTTTTAAAAAAAATTTTAAATTTTTTTTTTTTTTTTTTAAAAATTTTTCCCCCCCCCTTTTTTTTTATTTTTTTTTTATTTTTTTTTTTCCCCCCTTTTTTTTTTTTCCCCCCTTTTTTTTTTTTTTTGGGGGGGGGGGCCCCCCCCCCTTTTTTGGGGGGTTTTTTTTTTTCCCCCCCTTTTTTTTTTTTTTTTTTCCCCCCCCCTTTTTTCCCCCTTTTTTTTTTTTTCCCCCCCTTTTTTTCCCCCCTATTTTTCCCCCCTTTTTTTTTTATTTTTTCCCCCTTTTTTTCCCTTCTTTTTTTTTTTCCCCCCCTTTTTTTTTTCCCCTCCTTTTTTTTTTTTCCCCTATTTTTCTCTTTTCCCCCATTTTTTTTTCTTTTTTTTCTTCCCCCCTTTTTTCCCCCCCTTTTTTCTTTTTTTTTCCCCCTTCCCCCTTTTCCTTTTTTTTTTTTCCCCCTTTTTTCCTTCTTAATTTTTTTCCCTTTTTTTTTTCTTTTTTTTCCCCCCCTTCCCCCATTTTTATTTTTTCCTTTTTTCCCCCTTTTTTTTTCCCCTTTTTTTTCCCCCCTTTTTTTTTTCTTTTTTCCATTTTTTTTTTTCTTTTTTTTCTTTCTTTTTTTTTCCCCTTTTCCCTATTTTTTTTTTCTTTTATTTTTTCCCCCCATTTTTTTAATTTTTTCTTTTTTTCTTTTTTTTTTCCCCCCCTTTTCCCTTTTTTTTTTTTTTCCCCTATTTTTTCCCCCTTCTTTATTTTTTTCCCCCCTTTTTTTTCCCCCTTTATTTTTTTCCCCTCTTTCCTTTTTTTCCCTTTTTCCCTTTTTTTTCCCCCCCTTTTTTATTTTTTCCCCCCTTTTTTTTTTTATTTTTTCCTCTTTTCCCTATTTTTTTTTTCCCTATTTTTCCCTATTTTTTCCCCCCTTTCCCCCTTTATTTTTTTTTTCCCCTATTTTTTTCCTCTTTTCTTTTTTTTTTTCTTTTTATTTTTTCCTTTTTTTTTTTCCCCCTTTTTTTCCCCCCTTTTTTTTCCCCCTTTTTTTTTTTTTTTTCCCCCCTTTTTTTTTTTTCCCCTATTTTTTTTTTTTTTTTTTTCTTTTTTTTTTTTTCCCCCCTTTTCTTTATTTTTTCCTTTTTTTTTTTTCCCCCCTTCCCCCCCCCCCTTTTTTTTTTTTTTTTTTCCCTTTTGGGGGGTTTTTGTGGGGTTTTTTTGTGTTTGGTTTTTTTTTGTTTTTTTTTTTTTTTTGTGTTTTGTGGGGGGGGTTTTTTTAGTGTTTTGGTCTGTGTTTTGTTTGTGTCTGTGTTATTGTGTGTGTTGGTCGTTTTTGGGTTTTTGTTTTTTGTGTGTTGTGTCTGTTTTTTTTGGGTTTTTTTTTTTGTTTTTTGTTTTGTTTTGTTTTTTTTTTTTTTTTTAAATTTTGTGTTTTTTTGTTTGTGTTGTTTTTTGTTTTTGTTGTTTTTTGTTTTTCTGTGTTAATTGTAATTTTTTTTGTTGTGTCTGTGTTTTTGGGGTTTCTGTCTGTTATTGTTGTTGTGTCTGTTTTGGTGTTTGTCTGTGTTATTTGTGTGTCTTTTTGAAAAATTGTGGTTTTTTTTTTTTGGGGGTTTTTTTTGTGTGTGTCGTTTTTTTTTTTTGGGGTGTGTTTTTTGTTGTTGTGTCTGTTTTTGTGTTTTTTGGTGTCTTTATTGGGGTTTGGTTTTTTTGTGTTTTTTTGTGTTTTTTTTTGTGTTTGTTTTTGTGTTTTTGGTCTGTGTTATTGTGGGTTTTTTTTTTGGGTTTTTGTTTTTGTGTTGTGTTATTTTTGTGGGCTTTTGGTTAAATGTGTTTTGTTTTTTTTGGGGGTTTTTGTGTGTGTGTTTGTTATTTGTTTTTTGTGTCTTTTTGTGTGTTTGTCTTGTTATTGTGGGGTTTGGGTTTGTTTTGGGTTTTTTTGGTTTTTGTTTTTTTGTTTTGTGTGTTTTGTTTTTTTTTGTTTTGTGTTGTTTTTTGTTTTTGTTTTTTTTGGTTTTTTTTGTTTATTGTGTTGTTGGTCTGTGTTATTTTTGGTTTTTTTTTTTTTTGTGTTGTTTTTGTGGTTGTTGTTTTTTGTTTTTTTGTTTTGGGTTGTGTTTTGTTTTTTTGTGTTGTTGTTTTTTTTGGTTTGTTGTTTTTTTGTTTTTGTGTTCTTGTGTTTTTTGTTTGTTTTGGGGTTCGTGTTATTTTGTGTTGTCTGTTATTTGTGGTTTGGTTTTTTTTGTTTTGGTTCGGGTTTTTGGGGTTTTGTTGTTTGTGTTATTGTGTGTGTTGCGTCTTGTTATATTGTAAGTTATTATTGTGTTGTGTCTGTTTTGTGTGGTTGTCTTTTTAAATTTAAGTTATTATTTTTTGTGTTGTTATTGTGTGCGTTATTGGGTTTTAACCCCAAACACAATAACCAAAAGGGAAAAAAATTTTTCATCCCCGCCTTTCCACACCCCAAAAATGCCCAAGCCAAAGGGGGGAGGCTTGTAAAAGGGGGGTTTTTCCCCCCAAAAATCAATTTGGACTTACTCAAAAATCATCTCGTTCTCAAAAAAACCATACCCAAAACTTGCTAAAACTCTAAAACCCAAATTTAAAGCAACTCTCCCAAATTTTTATTATCCCCCCAACTATTAAGAATTTTTCAAAATTAAAAAATGGTTCTTTGTGCATTAATTTTTACACGTCAATTAATAAAAAATTTAAAAATTGTACTCTTCACCTGTTAGAAAAATAGTCTATTAGTTTAGGGTTTTAAATCTGCCCAAATGCCTCGGGACGATAGTGGATTTTTTGTACCAGTCATTTATGATATGTAAAACACATTGTAACCTTAGCAGAGAAAAAAACAAATTTTATTTTTTTGAGGATGGTAAAGGGGGGACTTTTTTAATCTAAAAAATTTGGGCTTTTCTTCCTTCCCTTTCGAGCCTGATTACTTTCCTTCTCCCGGATAATTTGACAGTGATTTGGGTTTGTACCTCCACCTAAATATGATGATGATGATGAATAATAATAAAAATAATAAATTTAAAAATAATAATAATAATAATAATATAATAATAATAAAAACTTTATTATTATTTTATAATTTTCCCAGTATAATAGTTAAAAAAATTATTTATTAAATTATTTTCATATAATAAAGTGTGGGATGTTTACAGTGTGAAATTGATGAAGGGAGACGAGTTGAAGATTTGGGGGGTCCTGGCTACACGAAGATAACTGTAATATTTAACCTAGCTAAGTTTTCCCTGGAACAAATGGGCAGGCAGACCTTTGTTTTTTGTCGGTTATATATTACTGAACTCGTTAAGAATGGTCCCCACTTCTGATGCCCTGTTTATGGGGCAGATTCTTCAGCATAGGTAAAAATCTAGAAGTTATTAAGAATTACAATGCATGGGTGAGAAAATTCTTGTGGTGTACCTTTTGGGGGCATTTTTTAGTTCATAAACCATAAGAAAAAAGAAAAATAGTGCAGGCCTGCGGCCCAAATAGGCAGGTCCAAACCCCCCCCCCCACACTGGTTTTTTGCTTCAATGACTCACCGGGAGTTTGTTCCCCTCATCCACAACTCTGTTACCAAACCCGTTCTTTTTTGTACCTTTTATCTAAATTTTTCCCGCTTGAATCATTGTTCGGTCCTGTCTTGGTTAGATTTTTTAGACGTTTTTTCATCTCCCTTTTTTCATTCCTATTTTTCCCTTTTTACACCTAAAAATATCCCCCCTAATTCACGCCCTTTTTAGAGAGGCAGATTCAGGGCCCTCGGATATTTCAAGGAAAGTTTCTGATATATTGACTCAAATTTTTCCCCTTTGTAAAACGGTGACTGTATGCGCAGCTTAAACTAAAAGAAACCCCAACATGAGGGCTCCCGTTATTTATCTTTTTGATATGAATCCCAAAAATTTATTTTTCTTTTTGCAACACTTAAGGTTTTCAAAACCCTTTTTAGAGAGAAGAGGTATTCACTTGACATACAACCCATTTTCCAGGTTACAGCAAATATTATCTTCTAATTCATGGAAGATTACGCTCTGTTTTATATACCCAAATGCAGTTAGGATTAAAAAAGTGATAAAATTTTGTAGTTACGCCGTTTCCCTTTCATAAAAAACCAAAAATGATGCGAGGGGTTGTTGTCTAATTTGGAGTTAGTTGAATATTTTTCTTTCAAATGTTTTCAAAGAGTATTAATTTTTTAAGAGGTGTAACTGTATGCTGCGGCTTAGAGTATCACGGGCCAGACTTTAGTTTAGGAATTAAAGACACCTTCGGTAAACAAATTCTACAGGGGTTTTCAAAGGGGTTTTCAGACCGGGCTTAAAATTTGAAGATATATAAGTTATACCCCCCCGGGGCTGTTTAACGCCTTTTTTTAATACAATGTTTTAACTCATACTCACTGAAAGGGCAGACAACCACTCTTTTAAATGTTTTCGTCTAGCGTAATAACTTAATTTTAACTTATCTTCAGAAGCATCTTATAGGTTTGTTGAAGTTGAGATGGGTGAGTTTCATGCCTTGGGATCTTATGACCCAGTTATTTATGAAGTCATTAGCATTTTTGGGAAAGTAAGGATAAACAACAGTACTATTCTTCTTCTTAGTTATTTTATTTATACGTTTCCAGACTAGACTGAGGGGGGGGGGGGTAGATCTGTTTAACCTGTTAACAGATTGATAAATTAGACGCATATACAGCACTTGGGCATCTTTATTGAGAAAACTATTCGCCACACAGTGGCTTCATCAGTCCAATACAAAGAAGAATGATGATCAGAAGGAGTTTGATTACCTCAAATCATTTATGTCCTCATTTATATATAATTACCTCCACGTATTTTATAATTTATTTACCTATATGTGGCTGCAGGGGATTGAACCCGGATTTTTGGCCACTACTGGGTTCACTCCTATCTGCGTGAGAGCCTTATCATACCTAGTCTTAAAGCTGTGTGTGGATTCTGCCTGTATTATTTTTCCTGACCACTTTAAGCTAAAGAAGTATTTCTTAACATCGCTGCGACTCGTCTGTGTTTCACTTTCCAGCTGTACTCCCGTGTACCCGGCACTGTCGATATGCTGACAACAACTCGTAACTGACTCATTTCCCAGCATTCTAACAACACTTCACAACCTACAGTGTCATTTCCCAGTATTGTTGATATAACAGTTCACACACTAGCATAATTTATCAGGATGCCCGTGTCAGAACAACAGCACATTACAAGCAGCTTCATTTCCCATCAACGTGTACACATAGACTACAGTGTTCAAGGCAGCTTCATTTCTCAATGTTGTGGATATAAAGAACACGGGGAGAGGGGTGACTCGGGGAGTGACGTAGAGTATAGAGGAGATAGGGGGGTGGGTGGAGAAGTCGGGAAGACTCTTATGAGTAGCTGCGACTCTCTTATTTGTTTATGTGGCAGCCTTTGAGATCCCTTTTAGTAGTCCCCAGTCCAATTTGTCTGGTGCACCGGCTACACGCTGTCGGGGCGACGGGGAAGAGCAGCAGCAGAAGGACGAAGAGTGAAGGAAGAGGAAGAAGAGCAAAAGGATGAAAAAGCTTTTATTTGTATTAACACTGAGAGTTAGTAACCCAGGATAACCCAGTAAAGCCACTATGGCTGGCTTCTTTCCATTGGGGTTCATTGGTTCTCTTTCCCAGGATGCAACCCACGCCAGTCGACAAAAATCTCCTGATACTTAGTGAATAAGGACAACATGTGTAAAGAAACTTGTTAACACGTTTCGTCCCAACCGGGAATCTAATACTTGTTCCTTTCCGTCGTGAGCCGACCGTTCTACCATCGAGGTATCATCATGTGATTGTATGAAAAAGTTTATCTTTGGAAGATATACAAGTGAGGGAGTGTGAAAAAGGAAAAGAAATGCAAAGCATAACAAAATGAAGTTATATTTCATGTGATATTGTTGATGTGACCAGGCATGTGGTAGATTGGTAGACATTACCGTCTTGTCACGTGACGGTGAAATTGAAGCCTCCTCAACGTTTTGCACATAAAATGTATGGACTACTAAGACCCTCTAACGCAGTGTTCCACCAGAACCAATTTTCCCCAGAATTGGGAGCGCCACGCATCCTAGCTAAACACGTAACCAAACTCTGAGGCACCGATAGCTGCACTCATCTCAAACACTTGAGTGACCTCAACAGTATCCGTGGCATACACATAAGGGATAAGAAACTATCTCTACCCTGGACGAGACTTCACCATTCAGCAAGGTGCCTACGTCTCAAGCCATTGATATCCTACGCTGAACAAATTCTGTGGCTCTCTTGATCGACCTATCCTTGCCCGTGACTTGTGGACTTCAATGAACTCTCGGCGTGTTTCAATTGTTTCTCCTCTCTTGCCTCCTTCATTAGACCCTCAGCTTACCATTGGAATCCCATTAAGAGTAGCCCTGGCGAACTTCTTAATGGAGTGTCTTCAAGCTGAACGACTTTTCTCATTACACCTAGAAGATTTGATGTCTGTGATCTCCAGAGGAAGAGCAACCAGGTTGAACCTTGATGAATACGACACATGCGCTACACCTCTGTATCCTCACTGACGAAATCTTCCGCCTGCGCAAAATGATTTTTTTGTCGATCTAATACTGTGACCACTATTGCACTGGAGACAGTTAAGTAGTGGAAGGGCAATTATACGGTCTTTAGTCCCTTAGCCTTGATTTTTCAAGGCTAAAGGACCGAACACTTACCAAGATTAATGGACTGAACACCTATAACCACTTCTTCCACTGTCTCCAATATATTAGTTGCTTCATTATTAGGCTTAAAAACAGTCTGCTGCGCAGGCGAAACCACTTGTCAATAAAGACACTCATGTATAGCACATGTGTATTATACGTCAACTTGTTGGCATTGTATAACATTAATGTAATGAGAGGTTGAACCTTCCGTACTGTATATACTTGGAGAGGAATCCAGCGACACACTGCCCTTTTAAGATGAAGCCTAGAGAGCTGGAGAATGTTACCTCAAAGATTCCAAGAGCGCAGATGAAATGTTTCGCCTGCGCTCTAGACTTCATCAGTCGATTACAGAGACGTCAACACTGATGGAAGACGAAGTAGACGAAGTGGAGAGATAGTTAATGTAATCAGTCCATCAGCTTTGGAGCACGATAATAAGCCTCTTATTCTCATCATACTACCTTACCACTCTGTCTACATGTCATTCGTCAGTGCTGATGTCTGTAACTGACTGACTGAATCCTGAAGTGCAGGATTCCTAGTGTTACCCATGTGTCTTAGTCTTCATCTTGTCGGTAATATACATACACAATTTTGTAACTTTTTAAGATGCTGTACCCTACCAGTTCGACAGCAGCCTTCGTAAGCCTGCCAGTCTAAACGATCTACTTCCATCAGGACACCTGGCGTAACCGCGATCTTTTCACGGGTTTCTTCATTGGAACTTATAGTGAATTTCCTGAAAAAAAGTTATTTTTTTCCCTTAAACACCTCGGTCAGATTACACTACCTTCGTCAGGGATTGCAGGCGATGTGCCCTGAGCATGGTGTTCCACAACGTTACTGCCATATCGAGTAGGGTAGCAGCACATTACGGGTGTTCCCACAGTGTAACTATCATTTAGAATAGTGTAAAAGAGCACTATGGGGGTTCCCATAATTTATCTATTGTATAGAATAGTGTAGTAACACACTACGGGGGGTTCCACGATGTATCTATCTTATTGAAAAGTGTAGAAATACACTTCGGGGGCTCCCACAATATATATATTGTATAAAATAGTATAGAGGCACACTACGGAGTTGTCACACAAAGTAGGGTGGACAACACACTACTGGAGTTTCCACAGTGTATCTCCCATACAGTGTAGCAGCATACTGCAGGTGTTCCCACACTGTAAATCCTTCCCATTATTCATCATTTTCGTTTCTGTCAGTGACTTGTTTGCCGGCCAAGAAAGTTGTTTACCCTCGGCCCGGGACCTGGGAGACCTTTGTTGTTGTTCTTCACTCTGGCCGCTCTCTTATGTGACGGAAATTTTCCGGATTTTCCCAGGTGGCTTCGTGGGCCCTGTCTTAGACCTTCCACGCGTCCCAATCCTCCGAAGCTCCTTACAAACTTGTCTGAAAGAGATCTACTGGCTTTATTTTCTGTTTCGTTGTCGGGTATACTGCTTGTTGGATTTTCTGGGTTTTGTGGAATTTACGAGGCGATGGTGAAAAATGGATTAAATTAGTGATGCATGGAGCCGAAGTCAGGGTCGGGGGCCATGTATCGAATGCAGTCTTCAAGTTTGTGGAATAATTACTGAGCTAATGAAGGTAAAGGCGTACAGACTACCGTTCGCCAAGTCTCCGTTTCATTGCCCATTTGCCCATTAAACTGTTAGCTTGTAACGAGGTTAAAACCACTTTTGTATGCATCAGCGCCAATTTAGGGTTGGTGACTAGGCCCTGATGGCGTAGCTTTCCCGCCATAATTAGCGAAGATGGCGGCATCTTTGCCCGCGAAAACGAATTAGCTTCAGCGTAAGGTTATTAGACGTGACGTTACCTGCTTACATGCACAGGTAATTGTTCAGGCGTTGTCTCAAGCTCTCACCTGCTGACGTTACCTGCTTACATGCACAGGTAATTGTTCAGGCATTATCTCAAGCTCTCACCTACTGACGTTACCTGCTTACATGCACGGTTTAGTGCACAGGTGGAGAGAGGGGGTGAGCCTTGTTGCTCCTGGGGGTCCAGAAATTAAGAGACGTGTGGAGAGGGACCAGGGGTTGGCAGTAATGCTTATTAAACACTAGGGCTGTGTCAAGGTTATTACGGTTTTCCCACTCTTTTCCATTGGAGTTGGGACAAGAGCTAAATTCTGGAAGTTTTTGTGGCAACGTGAGGAGTTCTACATAAAAAAAATGTGTGGTTGTCACAGCTACGGGACTTTGTTAGCTTTCACGGACACTTTGGCGGACACCTACTTGCCATACCCTGAAGCTGAAAGGGGTGGAGCCGCCAGCTACAGGAAGACTCAGAACACCCGCAGATATGAAGGCCTACCCCCGTGCTATAACTTCTTTCCAGTGGGGTCAGAGACCCATGGAGCATGGGGCAAGTGTGCTCTAAAGTTCCTCAAAGAACTGGGTGAGAAGCTCGTCACAGAAACTAAGGATCACAGAGCGGCCAGCTTCCTCTTTCAGAGACTCAGTGTTGCGATCCAGAGAGGAAATACCTGCAGCATTCTGGGCACGTAGCCCACTGCCGGGGAGCTGGACGAAGCATTCGAGATGTAGGCTCTGTGATGTTATTTATGTTGTTCTATTCCCCATTGTATTTTGTCAATGTATTTTTTTAAGTAAAGTCCACAAAGAATATAGAATAAAGATGGGTGGTAGGAGAAGAAAATATTCAAACAGCTCCGGGGAGAACCTGAGTTTTCCCTGAAGTAGGCTACGTGTATTCTTTTCTCTGAGCATGAGGGTCACCAGTCAAGTTCCATAGGTGGTACCTCCCTACATTTTATATATATTTTAAAGTTCCCCCACCAGTAGCTTTTTAACTCGTGGTTCTTGGCTTGGTTGGTAGCATCATCAGCTCACACACTGAGGATTCAGAATCGTTCCCGGCACGGGTGAAATATTGGGCATGGTTCCTTAAACCTGTTGTCCCTGTTCACCTAGCAGTAAGTAGGTACCTGGGTGTTAGCCGACTGTTGTGGGCCGCATCCTGAAGAGCAAGAATAACCTAAATTGCCCGAAATGCTCTGCATAACCAGGAGCTTTCTATACAGTATGCCAATGAAGTCAGCTAGGTCTGTAATATTTGTATAATGTAGCAATAAAAATTATATAATCTATTTTATTGATATAATATCAGTATAACTAGATTAATATAGTATCCAAAACAACCACTGAAATTTATTTTAACTTGTTAAGAAAGTAAGCGTTTCGTGACTACCACTTTGTTCCGATCTGAAGAGCACAGAAAGCGCTTGGAATTTCTCTATATCAGGTGTTTTTTCATATTGTATGAAGTCAGCTAGTTTACTGATCTTATAATGTGAAATAAAAATTAATATATATATATATATATATATATATATATATATATATATATATATATATATATATATACATACATACATGCATATATACTCGTATATATATAATTGCAGATTAGGCTGCTATCAGGAAATGGAGCGGGACATTTATTTGTCATGAAATGTTAGTTCAGCGGTGTAATCAAATTTTATTCCCTGTTATGCTTTGTACCAGCAGGAGAATTTAATTTTTACGTGTATTTTTAATATCGCTAATAATTTTCAGTTTTATATTTTTATTAATATAAAGCGTTTAATGGAATTTATGGTAGGAATACCATTAATCGTTATCAGTGATGGGGGAGTTGTTTATATTTCAGTTTAATGGACCCCCTAGTGGAAGTAAGTCAGATTGACTTTACTGAGCTATTTTGGGTTAAATTTACATGTTTTTAATATGTACACCTATAACATATATGTGTCCTCGAAATAGTCATGCATTACCTTTATTGGCTGGTTTATTTGCTTTAAAGCCTATCGACTTCACGAGGGTCATCACGTCTGCATGGGCACTAGTGACAGTCACCAGCTCTATTTCTGTAAAATATAGTACAGTGTGCATGTTAATTGGGACATGATGAAATAAGACATTTATTTGGAAAATTAATGTTTATTTGAAAAATACACGGCAATGATATGACAGATAATTGACTTAATAAGAGATATGACTACCCTTTGCTTTTATAAGCATTGCTACACAGTGTGGCATAGAATCGACCAGTGCTAAAAATTATTTTGGCAAGTTCTTCATCGTGGTAATAGGTCCTAATAAACAGCAACAATTTTTTTTTATAAACAGCAACAATTAGCCTTTACAAAGTCCAGTTTCGCGATCCTGCGTTTGGTTATTGCTCATAGATTCTCAGTTGGTCATCACTGCTGCATGACCAGTGATGTTTAGCAATGAGAATGTTTAAAGGCCATAAACTGAACTTTATTAATGATAAAATAAATAATCGTAGTAATATTGAGGAAATATAAGCTCAAATACCACTTTGAGTACAGGCAACAGATCTTACATTTATTCGTCTTCAACAATGAAAAAAAAAACTTGAAAAATAAGAAAAACACTAGTTCCAATTTAACCTTGAGTACAGGTAACATCTCAATGAATTTATTTCATTTCCTTGCTTTCACTTGTGCAAAATCATCTATCACATCATTAAAATCAATGCTCTTCCCTACGTAGGCCTATTTGTACTGTGTAATCCTATAATAGGCTATATAGAAACGAAGGATTTTTCTCTTAGGTTGCTGCAACATGGTTTTGGTCATTATTGTTACCTTCTTTAGAGGCTCTATGATGTCACCCCTTAAGTGGTGTCACCTGGGGCGGCCCGCTTCCCCTTACGATGCCCCTGGTCTGATCTGCTCCATAACAAACTTCATTCTATTAAGCCGAGTAAAGGTTTCTGGCCATCTTCTTGTCATCACTGTTGAGGGTGGGAGACTACTCTCCCCCGTCTTCACATCAGCCACACATGTCGTACTCATGGGTATCTCATGGAGAAGCCCCCTGTTCCTCTCTGTGAGAATTGTCAGGTTCCAGTATGTTAGCCACATTCTGTTGGATTACCCACTCTATCAACGAGCACGCAGAATTTGCCTCCAACGTCGTCTCCGCTCTGCTGCCCTTTCTTTACCTTCCCTTCTTGCTGATGGACCCTCCTTTAATCCACTAATCCACACTCTCTCATTGACTTTTTGACAGCAACTGATTTACTACACAAACTCTGATGATGATGCCTCTAGCACTCCCCTCAGTCCTTTCTACCTCAGTCTCTTGCTACCCTCTACCCCAGCACTATCCACTGCCCCGCTGTACTCCATAACCTAATAATCATCCCTTTCCCTCTTGCTACCCAATACCCTTGCATCCTTCCCTGCCCTGCTGCACTGTATAACCCTTGTGGTTTAGCGCTTCTTTTATATTATAATACAGTAATTCACTTCCATTAGCAAGTTTTGCTTCATTAACTTCAAGTTACTATTCCAACTACACTAAATTTACTACTGTACTTATATTATTAGTAAGTTTTGTTTCTTTGAGTTAGATTGACTAATTCCATCATCACTAACTTTACTACTTATAACATATTATAAGGAGCTCAGTAGTCTCAATCCTTAATTTTCATTAAAATTTGTTTCTTTGGGTTAGATTGACTAATTCCATTATCACTAACTTTACTACTTATAACATATTATAAGTAGCTCAGTAGTCTCAATCCTTAATTTTCATTAAGATTTGAGAAGCTACCTCTCATACTCAGCAAACATGCCTAAATACATGCATTATTCTGGGTGCAAATCCTTCCAAGATTTCTTTGGATTCTTTATTAAAAAATGCCATCATGACAAATTCATTCTAAGAAATGAATTACTAGATTGGTATTTTGAGTACTGTGAACGTGAAGGTGTTGCCGCAGCCTCTCCAGTTAATATTGGTCGCACCCTCAGTAGGATGGGCATCAGGGCTGACAGAAGGGTAGGAGGACATAACGGTTTGGATCAACAGTATGCTTATTCTGGATTGGCATGGAGGGACTGTCCACCAGATTACTGTCCAGAAGTTATCATAGAGGAAGGTGAAGAAAATATTGATCCTCTCCTCCTAACATACTGTTACGTCCCCTTGATGAGACTTCGTGAAGGGTCACTTGATGTTGGCATGGAGTGAACCAAAGTATGGAGAGAATGAAATGTTTTTAAAATGTGAGGCTTTTTAATGTTATTTTGAACAAGGAAAACATTTTATTTTTTTATTAAGAAGTTATTATTTTTATTTTAGATAAGGAGAAGTTTTTATTATTATTATTATTATTATTAAGAAATTATTATTTTAGATAAGGAAAACTTTTTATTGTTATTGTTATTATTATTATGTATGAGACTCAAGATCTTCCACATTATCTTCAAGTTCTCAAGATGGACAATGTGTTAAGATTGTTGTTATTATTATTTACACAATTTCCAGAATATTTATGTTACCAGGATGAACCAGAAGAACCCATGATAAATTATGAACCTCAGTTTTTTCAACTCAAAGACATTACCAGCTATAGAAAATACAGTTAAGAAAGATATATAAACTTTTAATGAATTTGAAAATATATAAAAAAGTTAGCATAAGAGAATAATAAGAGATTTCACCGCAGTATCGAGTTAGGGAGAGAAGAAAGGCCATCTGGTTAGGCCTCATTTAGACTATGCTGCTCAGTTCTGAGTCACCGTATTACAGAATGGATATAAATGCTCTGGAAAACGTACAGAGGAGGATGACAAAGATGATCCCATGTATCAGAAATCTTCCCTATGAGGATAGACTGAGGGCCCTGAATCTGCACTCTCTTGAAAGGCGTAGAATTAGGGGGATATGATCGAGGTGTATAAATGGAAAACAGGAATAAATAAAGGGGATGTAAATAGCGTGCTGAAAATTTCCAGCCAAGACAGGACTCGCAGCAATGGTTTCAAGTTGGAAAAATTCAGATTCAGAAAAGATATAGGAAAGCACTGGTTTGGTAATAGAGTTGTGGATGAGTGGAACAAACTCCCGAGTGCAGTTATTCAGGCTAAAACGTTGTGTAGTTTTAAAAATAGGTTAGATAAATACATGAGTGGGTGTGGGTGGGTGTGAGTTGGACCTGACTAGCTTGTGCTGCTGGGTCTGGTGCAGTGCTCCATCCATGAGTGGAGATGATCAGACTGGGTGGGTCATTGGGCTAATCCGAAGGGAGGGGTCATTGGTCTAATCCGGGGGGGGGACATGGACCTGCTCCGCATGGGTCAGTAGGCCTGTTGCAGTGTTCCTTCTTTCTTATGTTCTTAAGAGGTTCGCCTTTGCTCCATTGTCACTACCACTGATCTGTATCCATGTACTTCAAAATGCGCCGCAGCTGAAAATATAATTTTTGTCGTTCATCCCTTATGATCGAGTGCCTACCGCAGCCGTTTTTTCTTCATACAAGCAATCACTAATTGTTTTTTATCGGCATTCTGGCAGTTCTGCCAACTTCAAGGAACCTTCCTTGAACAAGTGAGAAATCAACATTTACGCCAGCTGAAGCCTAATCTCTGTGTAGATCATGGCTAGTATTCTTGGGATCCTTCACACTACGTATTTCTTATGATAACCTTGTCATTGTGAGGTATCTTGCATTTTCTTCCACATCGTCAACGCAGCACTCCACGATCACCATTGTCATCAGCTCTCTTCAGAATCCAACCAACATTTGACTTTACTGTTGTCAAATTTTCGACCATCTGTCTGATACTCAAATCAGCATGTTTTCTAAGAGCTACAATACTTGCACGCATCTTAGGTGTAACATCCATCATGAATTTCAGCACTAATCGTGAATTGAAGGAGAGAATTCGGCGAAACCACATTCACAGCTGTATAGTCCTTGTGGCTTAGCGCTTCTTTTTGATTATAATAATAATAACCACATTCACTCAGGGAGCACGCTTTCAGGAATAGCCTTACAGAACAACAGCTGGATGGTTGCCAGAAGTCAGTAGCAAACTCTTACGAAAAGAAAAGAATCCAGTCCCAAACTACATTAATTAAGCAGGAGATCAAGACATTTCAGATAATTACAAAATTTACTCCTGTCCTAATTAATATGCACATTACTGTACAACTAGCATAAAATTAATTGATGTGTATCAAGCACTTTATAGAAAACTTGTTACGCAGAACATTTGGAGCAGCCTTAAGATTAATAACTACTGACAAATTATTTTAATTTAGTTTAATAGAATGCTATGCTTTGCAGTCATTGACATTTTATGTAATAATTTAGTTTGTGATTTATGAAACCAGTCCCGGATACTGTAATACCTTGAATACCTAATTAGACTAGTGGATGAGTCCACTATGACCCCGCCTCCTCCTGCTTCGCCTCACCTGACTACAGTATATAAGCCACTTCTACGGCCCTATGCTGTACTTTCTTCAAGATTGATAGACTGAACACATCGACTCCAGGCTGAGGGACTGATTACCTCAACTCCTCCTCTCCTTACACCTTTCTGCTTTGTTTTGGACTGATGAAGTCACTGTGTGGCGAAACGTTTCTTCAGTAAAGATTCTCATATGTTGCCAAATGTCTCAATCTTCAACCTGTCGGTTTCAAACCATTCATCACACTCTTGGTGTATATTGTTTGCAAGACTATTAAAACATTTATGCACATTAGTACGTTTATGTAGATGTCATGGGCATATTTAAGTACATAGATTTAATTTGAGATAGCCCAGTCAAACTTATATTAAAACGTCGATATGTTTTTTTTTTTGTATATATAAACAATAGGTTTGTGTGCCCATGTGGCGGGCGAGGCGGCAAGCGGTGGCTTCTCAATCTCCGTTTGGGATCACACACTACGCTGCCAACACCTCGAAAATTATACCTTTCTCCAAAACTCTCACTCCAGGTTTCTCATCCCTGTCTCTTAGATCCACCACCCTGAGCTTGTGATTACCTAGAGGACGCGCATACGGGAGATAATTGAGGGCCGGGCGAGTAGCGGTGTGTGAGATGGGTGGTGTTGCCTCGGGTGCAGCAGGAAGCTTAACGGAATGTTATGACAAGTAACTTTGACTATGGGCAAAGTCCTGAGGGAAGTGGCGGTGTCCTCCTCGTCTCATATCAACGCTCATCAGGTCTCATCTTGGCCACCCCACAATGACCCACGCATTGCAAAATGCATCGTTACGCTCCCCGCCTCTTCACTTTCCTGCACAGTGCTTATATTTTGAAAATATCGGAGGGGGTGTTCACTTTCCGAGACCCAATACCTCGCTAAATATTTTTCCTTTAGGTCTGAATCTAATTTATTGCCAGACACTTGTTTACATTCGACATAAGAAGAAGAATAGAGCAGCGAAGTAATAAGAAGTCGTTGATCCGTAGTGAAAATGTGGAGAGAGCCGGAGCGCCGTGTCCATCATGCTCGTTAAGGCGGGAAAATTGAAGTTTGCCCGCCAAGATGAGGTTTTGGCGGGATTCAGTACTGAGATTTGGCGGGAAAACTAATCCTGCAGTCCAGCTGACTTAAGGCCAAGTGCCTCGCATCTACCAAACTACAAGTGGGTGGTACGGGTCAATTTCTATCCACTAATGGATTTTGAGATGAAACATGGAGGGCAGAGACCGATCAATGTGGTATTAGCCACGTCTCAAGCTACCCTTGAGGGTTCTTCACTATGACTCCCTTCTTAAACTTCCTTACAATCAACGCTGCAGTTAATATCTGTCATGAAAAGTGGGTGACAGATATAGCAAGGATAATAATACCTCAAGCTTACTGAGACAGCCACCTGACGTCCTCTCTCTGACGAGTGACTTAAGATATCACCCTGGCAAGATATAAGTAACCATTTCCGTCCTCAGAGTTATCTGAAGAACGTCTCAGTTGGAGACCGAATGTGTTTTTCTTATTACTCTCTCTCTCTCTCTCTCTCTCTCTCTCTCTCTCTCTCTCCTCTCTCTTCTCTCTCTCTCTCTCTCTCTCCTCTCTCTCTCTCTCCTCTCTCTCTCTCTCTCTCATTATATATATATATATATATATATATAATATATATATATATATATATATATATATATATATATATATATATATATATATATTATATATTCATTATGTTAATGTAAAAATTAATAATTTTGTACCAAAAGAACTTTAGAAAACTTACCTAACTTTATTATAACAAGCACAATTTAATTTAGCCTAATGTAACTAAATATATTTTCGATAAGTTTACAATAATTTAATAATAAACAAACAATGAAATATATTTTCTTAGGTTCAGAATGATTTTCGATTGCCTTATTCGGCAAGAAGAACGTTGCTATTTAAGCCAAAATTGCAAGCTTTACCTATTCGGCACGACATATTATATATATATATATATATATATATATATATATATATATATATATATATATATATATATATATAAAATGTCGTGCCGAATATGTAAAACTGGTCAATTAGCAAGAACTCATTTAAAATTAAGTCCTTTCTAAAATTTTCTCTTATACGTTTAAAGATATATTTTTTCATTAATGATAATGTTAAAATTTTTAACTTTGCACCAATAGAATCTTAGAAAACTTACCTAACCTTATTATAACAAGAACAATTTATTTTAGCCTAACCTAACTAAATATATTTTAGATTTGTTTACAATAATTTAATACTAAACAAACACAGTGAAATATATTTTTTCCCTTAGGTTCAGAATGATTTTGGCGAAATTATTGCATACACAAATTTTCACTTGTCCTATATGGCAAGATGAGCGTTGCTATTTAAGCCAAGATCGCAAGTTCTGCCTATTCGGCCGACATAATAAAACATATAATATATATATTATATATATATATATATATATATATATATATATATATATATAGTATAATATATATATATATATATATAATATATATATATATATAATATATATATATATGATTATGTATATAATCCTAAGCCCATTCATGCGCGCTGTTTATATATGTCGTGCCTAATAAGCCGAACTTGCCGAATAGACCGAACTCTCTTAAGTGGGGCCTGTTAGCTAAGAACAGGAAATTGAAGCTAACTGGGCACAGGCTTACTAAAACTGTACAGTTGAAGATTGGAAAAGCGTCGCCTGGTCTTACGAATCGTGATTTCTGCTGCAGATGGTAGGGTCGGAATTTGGCATAAGCTCCCTGGATCCATCCTGCCTTGTGTCAGCGGTTCAGGCTGGTGGCGGTGGTGATGTAATGGTGTTAGGAATGTTTTCCTGGCTCCATAATACCAATTGAGCATCGTTTCAATGCCACAGCCAACCTGGGTATCGTTGCTGACCAAGTGCATCCCTTTAGGGCTACAGTCTACCCATCTTCCAGTGGCTACTTCCAGGAGGATAATGCGCCATGTCGTAAAACACATGTCATCTCAAGCTGGTTCCACGAACATGACAATGAGTTCAGTGTACTTAAGTGGCCTCCACAGCCACCTCTGGGATGTAGTGCAGGCGACAAGTCTGCAGCAACTGAGTCGTGTTCACATATCAACATGAACTAGGATCTCTAAGGAATGTTTCCAGCACATTGTTGAATCCATGCCACGAAGAATTCAGGCTGTTCTTGGGGCCTAGGGAAGCCTTACCTAGTGCTAGAAGGATGTACCTAATAAAGTGGCCTTTGAGTATATATCGCACCAGTCTCACCTTACATTACTAATCGAGGGTTGTTATATACTTGCTCTTCACACTGTTCGAGACCTTTCTGACTGCGGGAGTGTAGTTTCTATCTCATGAGGTTGAGGATCGAGCTTTCATCTCTCCTAGTGGGTTTATCGCAACATAATGTATCCCTGTGTAGCGCTGAGGACCTTTTTGAGTATAGGGTCATTTATTATTATATATTATTATTTGTATTATTATTATTATTTTCATATTTATCATTATTATTATTATTTGAAAAATCTTAAGTTTATTATAATCGTCCCAAGAAGGTTGGAGAAAGGGGGTTAACTTAGCATGCAGGTGTGTGTGTGTGTGTGTGTGTGTGTACTCACCTATTTGTACTCACCTATTTGTGGTTGCAGGGGTCGAGTCCTAGCTCCTGGCCCCGCCTCTTCACCGGATGCTACTAGGCCCTCTCTCTCCCCGCTCCATGAGCTTTATCAAACCTCGTCTTAAAACTGTGTATGGTTCCTGCCTCCACTACGTCATTTTCTAGGCTATTCCACTGCCTTACAACTCTATGACTGAAGAAATACTTCCTACTATCTCTCTGACTCATTTGTGTCTTCAACTTCCAATTGTGGCCTCTTGTTTCTGTCCCCTCCCTGGAACATCCTGTCTTTGTCCACCTTGTCTATTCCACGCAGTATTTTATATGTCGTTATCATGTCTCCCCTGACCCTCCTTATCCTCCAGTGTCGTCAGGCCGATTTCCCTTAATCTTTCTTCATAGGACATTCCCTTAGCTCTGGAACTAACCTTGTCGCAAACCTTTGTACTTTCTCTAGTTTCTTGACGTGCTTTATCAAGTGCGGGTTCCAAACAGGTGCTGCATACTCCAATATGGGCCTGACATACACGGTGTACAGTGTCTTGAATGATTCCTTACTAAAGTATCGGAATGCTGTTCTCAGGTTTGCCAGGCGCCCATATGCTGCAGCAGTTATCTGATTGATGTGGCTCCGGGACATGCCGTGTTAATCACCCCAAGATCTTTCTCCTTGAGTGAGGTTTGCAGTCTTTGGCCACCTAGCCTATACTCTGTCTGTGGTCTTCGTGCCCTTCCCCTATCTTCATGACTTTGCATTTGGCAGGATTAAATTCGAGAAGCCATTTGCTGGACCAGGTGTCCAGTCTGTCCAGGTCTCTTTGAAGTCCTGCCTGGTCCTCATCAGATTTAATTCTCCTCATTAACTTCACATCATCTGCAAACAGTGACACTTCTGAGTCTAACCCTTCCGTCATGTCGTTCACATATACCAAAAATAGCACTGGTCCTAGGACCGACCCCTGTGGGACCCCGCTCGTCACAGGTGCCCACTGTGATACATCATTACGTACCATGACTCGTGTTGCCTCCCTGTCAGGTATTCTCTGATCCATTGCAGTGCCCTTCCTGTTATATGCGCCTGATGCTCTAGCTTCTGCACTAATCTCTTGTGAGGAACTGTGTCAAAGGCCTTCTTGCAGTCCAAGAAGATGCAATCAACCCACCCCTCTCTCTCTTGTCTTACTTCTGTTATTTTATCATAAAACTCCAGAAGGTTTGTGACACAGGATTTGCCTTCCGTGAATCCGTGCTGGTTGGCATTTATACTCCTGTTCCGTTCCAGGTGCTCCACCACTCTCCTCCTGATAATCTTCTCCATAATTTTGCATACTATACACGTCAATGACACAGGTCTATAGTTTAGTTCTAACATTAAGGTAACATTTATGAAAGGATTTAGGGAAACCGTTTATCCGGACTTTTGTCCTGCACTTTTTTGATAGGAGAGGTGGGGGATTTTCCAGTTCCGATGGCCTGTGTGTGTGTGTGTGTGTGTTGTGTGTGTGTGTGTGTGTGTGTGTGTGTGTGTGTGTGTGTGTGTGTGTGTGTGTTTTAGAACTGAGTGAGCGAGGACAAGTGTTTTGTTTATGATTTAATGTGACGGAGATTGAATAAGGTAACATTTATGAAAGGATTTAGGGAAACCGTTTATCCGGACTTTTGTCCTGCGCTTTTTTGATAGGAGAGGTGGGGGATTTTCCAGTTCCGATGGCCTTTAAAATGTGATGCCCACATACTTCTGGCAAGACATCGACTGAATGAAAGACTATGAATACATGATGTATATGAATGGGGTATATCTTTCTGAGGCAAAGATAGTGGTGTGAGCCAAGTAAGTCGAAAGAACCATTACTATATTGTGTATGACTTTAAACTGATAAATGATACAGGTATAGGTATGTGTGGAAAACAAAGAAATTGCAGTATCATGGACGGAGAAGGCGAAAAATTGCCAAGAAGGAAAAAAGAATAGCTTATAGAATAATTACTGGTGAAAACAGAGACAGGAGAGCAGAAAAGCAAAACTCCCATGTCACCTAAATACTGGAATGCATGAAATAAAATAGATGAACTATAACCTCATGTGCAAGAAACACAGATATTACTGCAATAACCGAGACTTCATTCTGTCTAAATAGGGACATGACTGCTCAGTTCCATATACAGTGGTATTAATTATTCCACATTGATAGAGTCTACAGGAAAGGAGGCAGGAGTTGCTATATATGTTAAGAAAAATTTAAACTGTTACATCATAAGTCGTATAAGGCGAAATAGACAAATATTGAATCTGTTTAGCTGCAGGTTCTCAAAGAGCGTGAAAAACTAATTTTAGATGTAATCTACAGACCCCTCAAACGTAGAGAGTAACCATGGTCAGCTTCTGTGGGACGAAATTTCTAAGGTATTTTGATATTAAAATACAGTTTTAATAGATTTTAATTTTAACCATATTCTTTGGAACAATTTGACAGGAATTCTAGAATCTAGCGAATTTCTGTAAATGTTCAGGACTTCTTTTTAAAATAATTTGTGTCAGAACCAACTTGAGGAAATAACTTGCTGGACTTAACTCTAACAAACAAGGATTGTCTAATAAGTGATAAATTAGCCCAGGAGTAAAGTCAGAGTTTTTATTTTTTACGCTATGGATTATATGGGGCTGAGGGATTCCCTGAGTAGTGTAAACTTTGGTAATCTACCCAGGGACTATAATGGGGGAGGCCGGAGAGGCAGTGGTGACGGTTACCAATGTAACTGTTTCCTAAGCGTTGTACAAACTGCCACAGATGCATATATTCCTAATCGAGATACCAGATTAGATATAAATGACTAAATTGATGAACAACAGAAAGAAAGGCCAAAAAAGAGAATATGATAGATTGCGAGGGAATCAAAGACCAACCGACGGTTTTTTTTTAGGTACAATTTAGGCATAAAATTAAGGAAAAGATGGACCCACCAAAATATAGCTCAGGTCGCCTTACCGTTAGTTACAAAGAAATACGTACGTCTTTTAACATTTATTACCTCCTTTTACACATGAGGATACAAACGAAATACCAGACTTGAAGAATTATACAGGTCAAGACGAAAATAAATTCTGCATTATCAGTCACTAATGATATAGACCTCAGACAACTAGATAGATTAAAGCCAAACAAGTCGCCGGGTCCTGATGAGCTGTTTTCAGGAGTTCTAGAGGAATGTCAAGGAGAACCTAGCAATCCCTTAACAGATTACTTCAAACGGGTTTTGTACTGGATAAGCAGAAAAGACAAATGTGGTACCCATTTACAAAGCAGCAGATATATATCCTTCCCTAACCTCAACTGTGGGAAAGTTAATGAACTCGGTAATTTTTTTTATGCAGTTCGAAACCACCTTCGAACATTTAGTTTGATCAGTGAATCTCAATATGGTTTTACAAAGTGGCGTTCTTACCTTACGATTTTACTAATACTTTTTCACGAAGATATTCAAGGCAGTAGACCAAGATAAAGAATAGGATATATTGTGTGCATGAACTTCAGTAAAACCTTTGATAAAGTTCCATACAGGAGACTGATTAAAAAAACGTAGCAACACATGGTGTAGGAGAAATTTTCTCCTGGGTCGAGGTACGGCTGGACAGTAGGCAACAGTGTGTGTATAAATAGGGAGAAATCAGAATGGGGATCCGTTACAGGTGATGTGTCACAGGGGACAGTGTTGGGATCCTTGTTGTTAACAGTCTATATAAAAGACGTTGATAACGATGTTGATGAAATAGCGACCAGTAAGTCTGCTGATGACGCTAAAATAAGCAGCGAGACAATTTCTGATGTGCGTACTAGAAAACTACACGATGACCTCGGTAAATTATTGTTGCTGTCAGACGAGTGGCAAATGCAATTTATTGCAAACATATGTAATGTTCTTATGTTAGTACGTAAAAGAAAACTTGTACTTATAAGCAAATAATATAAAAGAAGTTCCAGCAACAAAGAAATAAGCTAAGTTCACGTACATGTGCTTATTATTTCGTTGTATAATGTGTTGCAGTGAGGAAAATACATGGATCTCCCAGTTCTCACAAGCAAAATAGCGTCACAAGTATTTATTTCTTCCATCTTGGTACACTTATGTGGTGATCCTTGTTACGTGGTGTCTACTTGGAGGTATTTCGGGGGCCAACGCCCCCGTAGCCCAGTCATTGATCAGGCCTCCCGTTGGATCAGGGCCTGATCAATCAGGCTGTTACTGCTGGCCTCACGCAGTCCAACGTACGAACCACAGCCTGGTTGATCTGGTACTGACTTGGGTATCTGCAACTCCCTCTTGAAGGAAGCCAGGGGTCTATTGGAAATTTTCCTTATGCATAGTGGGAGGCTGTTGAACAATCTTGGGCCCCGGACACTTATTATGGTAGATTTACCATCATATCTTATGGTGTGATATATATTTTTAACTGGGCGGAGCAGTAAGCCCACTAGTGGAAGGGATCGGTCACATAACCTGAAGCTCTACCCAGTGCATCATCACGTAACTAAGACTCGTGTCAGGAGAAATGTTCTCATTACGACAGATATATACACCTGGAGATGTATTTCTCTCAGCGTATATGTATTGAGCGTTTACTTTCATCATTATTTTAAAGATTAAGTATTCTTGCCTGGTAGTGTAAAAGTTACGTGCAGCCTGATGGCTCGTGTTGTCGGTAGGCTTTAAACCCCATTCACCAATAATACTGACTAACAGACACCACCTATTTTCCTTTCAAGGATGATGGTGGAGGGCTCTTGTTCCAAGAAATTTTAGCTGCCCTTCCTTTCCTTTGATCAACCCTGATTACCTCCATTCCTCAAACTCTATATGACAACGGGTTTAGCTCTTCTCCATCAGTATCATTTTTATAACACCTCCATCTCACAGAATGATTTTTAAACAATAGTTTAGCTGGTTTAGTTGCGAGGTCACATTCAATCATTCCAGCGGCTCTGCAGTTACTTTTATGTCTAGCTCCATCTTCCACAGCTACATTATAACTATTAATGCTAGTCAAAAATATGCCTAACCCTTGAGCATTCAGTTACAATAAAAAAGACTGGGGTTTAATCCCTGTCGGGGAGACATATGTGAAGTCTCCTAACACCTGCTGCCCCTCGTTCACTTTGCAGTAAATATACAGCTAGGGGTGGCATCCTGGGGGAGCAATAACCCTAGCCTCATAGCTGGTGCTTTACACCTGGCTCAGGTAAGAGCATTTAACGCAGCCTCTGTGTCATACTCACTACCGGTGATGTAACCTGAAATTAACATTAATTATTCTGATAAATAGATCTAAACAGGTGGGCGTGGGGGTGGGCGGCAGCTACTCCAGAGTACAGCTCCTGCCATCTGTTGACGACTTCCATAGCTACGTAATCAATAGACCATCCCCTTGCAGAGACACCAAGTAGTTTTACACACTGTTAACAGTGTCTCTGTCTCCCCATTGTCTACCTTCCCTCGTCATATTTCCACCACCTTCTGTTATCTAAAATGTAATTATGCAGACTAGTTATCTTCACTGTGCAATGCCGTGCATTATATCTTCTTCTTCTTCTTATTATTATTATTATTATTATTAATATATATATATATATATATATATTATATATATATATATATATATATATATATATATATATATAATATATATATATATATATATAAAGTCGTGTCGAATAGGTAAAAATTGGTCAATTAGCAAGAGCTCATTAAAATTAAGTCCTTTCTAAAAATTCTCTCTTATACGTTTAAAGATATATTTTTTTATTTAATGTAAAAATTAATAATTTTGTACCAAAAGAACCTTAGAAAACTTACCTAACCTTATAATAACAAGCGCAATTTAATTTAGCCTAATCCAACTAAATATATTTTAGACAAGTTTACAATAATTTAATAATCAAACACAATGAACTATATTTTTTTTTTCGTTAGGTTCAGAATGATTTTTCCGGAATTAATGCATACACAAATTTTCGCTTGCCTTATTCGGCAAGAAGAACGTTGCTTTTTATGCCAAAATTGCAAGTTTTACCAATTAAAGTGTCCCATAGTTTGATCGCTAGCACACACACCTCACACACACAGGTCTGATGTTCGAATCTCCTCCGGTATGGCTGAAAAACATCAGAGACGTGTTTCCATAAGACACCTGCTGTCCCTGTTCACCCATCAGTTTAAAATGGGTACCAGGGTGTTAGTCGACTGGTGTGGGTCGCATCCTGGGACAAAACCGACGTAATTTGCCCGAAATACTCAGCATAACAAGCGGCTTTCTATATAGTAGTATGTCACTGATGTCAGCTAGGACTGTATGCCTTGTACATGTACTTTAGTAAATTAAATTATTATTATTATTCGGCACTACACACACACACACATATATATATATATATATATATTTATATATATATATATATATATATATATATATATATATATATATATATATAATATATAAAATATATATATATATGCAAAACAACCACTGTGAAAGAATAGAGGAATTCCAAGCGCTTTCGTGACTACTCACATTATTCCTTGATAATGTGAGTAGTCACGAAAGCGCTTGGAATTCCTCTTATTCTTTCACAGTGGTTGTTTTGCATATTCTGAAATCACCTGTTTACTGTGATCTTATTGCATATATATATATATATATATATATATATATATATATATATATATATATATATATATATATATATATATATATAATGTGTGTCGTGCCGAATAAGCCAAACCGGCGAGTTAGGCATAAAAAACAAGGGTCATTTCTGCCGAAAATAAAGGAGTGGAAATTTGCCTATGCAATAAATCTGCGAGAAACCATCTGAACATAATGGAAAAATATATTTCATTGATTTTAAGCAATATTAAACAAAATTATTCTAATTCATAATATATTTAATAAAATTTGGCTAAAAGAAAGATTATGATAAATAAGGTACGGTCAGGTGAAATTTCTACATTAGGTTTTGTCCAAAAATGAAAAAAATACATAATTGTCAGTGGAAAAAAAAGGTTATCAATCTAAAAAAAATCTTTGGAAAAAATCCATTTTTTAGTGTGTTCAACGTATTCGGCAGGTTCCGCTTATTAGGCTATCATTCAACTCCCCCCTCCCCCTCCGGCGGTTGTTTTGCATCTTGTATCGCATGTTTCCGATTTATATATATATATATATATATATATATATATAATATATATATATATATATATATATATATATATATATATATATATATATATGCAATAAGATCACAGTAAACAGGTGATTTTAAAATATGCAAAACAACCACTGTGAGAGAGTAGTGAAATTCCAAGCGCTTTCGTGACTACTCACATTGTCAAGGAACTAAAATAAATGCAATAAATGCACATGAAATAAATGCAATTGTAATTATGAAAGAAAATGATTACCAAGAAAAAATGAATAATCTCTTAGATGATACTGAAACCTATTCTAAACTTAGAACGAATCCCTTAGAAACCGTTAACAGCAATTTCAATAAAACAATAAAACTTCTACTGAAAGGCAAAGATGAATTAATTAAACAATTTACTTCCACTAATCCATCTTTACCTTACATGTATGGACTAATAAAAACACACAAACCAGGTAATCCAATTAGACCAATTATTAGCTCCATAGGATCAGTTTCGTATAAATTGTCCAAATGGCTTGTTAACATTTTGAGCCCTATTGTTGGTAAAATTTCTAACTTTAATGTTAAAAACAACTTAGATTTAGTTGATAAATTAAGCTCCTTGACTGACTTAAATGATTTTAACATGGTTAGTTTTGAAGTTACTTCCTTGTTTACGAAAGTTCATGTTGATGATTTATTAAGTTTCTTACTGAAAACTCGTTAATTATGATTTACCATTCCAACATGGAAAGGGTCTCATCCCTAGCGCCTAGTGTTTCCACCCGCACAGGGATCGAACACGACTTTATTGTGGAGTCGCTGAGTGCTCGCTACACACAACCGAAATTTACTGATAGATGGTGAGGAAGGACACTAATCCCAAGTAAGCATCGGCATATAGTGACCTGTCCCAAAAGTGAAGAATTCGACTAGGTAATTATGCTAATCACACGCCAACTGCATCTCAATGCAGAAGGAGTGCCTGTGGCTCGCGCTGAAGTTGATTTTTTAGTTAAGTTTTGAGTTCGTTGCACAGGGACACTTTTTTTATGAAGAGGATTAAGAGTGGGTTGTTAGGCTTCCTGATATTCCATTTGGACCTTGGAATATAGATGCTGATGCATATGCTGGAGAAACGCAAATTATTGTTGCTGTGTAGATGGAAATTTTTGTAATACGTCCTGGGATGTCGTTATAATTTGGATCTGAGAATGGCAGCTTGTGTGTTTAGGTGTATTTCAGGGTATTTGTTACTCTGCAGTATCTTCCATGTGTTAGGCTCACAGTCGAAAGACCTAGGATGGTGGTGAGAAGAGTGAATTTAGTAACAATACTGTCAGCTGTGTTAAGATCAAATGTATGGAATATTGAAGTGGGTTACCAAAAGCATTGGAAGAAAGTTTATGGGCGACCGTGAGGGATCTAGAGTTAGAGTTCATCGCGTTGGAGAGAAAATGACTTTCTTCAGTAAAAATAGGCCCTAGATAATAATAATTTGGGATCTTACAATCTTGGATTGAGCGTCTGTTCTTCGCGAAAATTTCAAAGCGTCGACATTCAAATCGTAATAATAAACTAAATATAATTAGAGTACCAGGTTTAAACTCAAGAGCTGGACAGTCAACGTCATCAGGTATCATGAAGCTCTTAAAAGCAATGAACATATTCTGATTCTTAAAAAGCTCATGGTACACCTCGGTTACCAGTCTGGGAGCTAGATAAGGAAAAAGCTCTTCCTGCAAGTGATTTCTCCCCAAGCACCACGATGCTAAGTCTAAAAGGATCTGCAGCAGTTCAGCTTAGAAACTTTTTCGAAAAGCTCTTGATATTAAAAGCTTTAAATGACAATTAAATTCAATTCTTGCCTTGCATGGTGGAGCCTAATGCTCCTAGTCATCACAGCACCTCATACAGTAGAGGACTAGATATCTTTTAAGGAACGTTTTAGGTAAACCTAATAAAAGCAACAATTTTACTAAAAAACAATTCAAGAGGAAAAAATGCATGGTTAAGGTGTCAGAAACAATGTGTATTCGAGATACTTTTTAACTGCATAGATATTCTCTGAATATGAATATTGCAAAATATAACCTCATTGGGATGATGTGCTAATAAGTAACACTGAAGAATGCAGGTCAACACCAGATCTGTAACCCTAGAGCCTGCACATAACCGTGCCAGACAAACAATGGCATCAAATATTACATTTGGTATTTTTCCCTTTGATTCGCTGATAAAAAAATCTAAAAAGTCTTACCTTATGTAGTTTTAAAATTTTGTTTGTCATGCAGAGTCCAGCCGATCGAATCTTCTGCAAAGGAGAACTAAAACAGCGTTTTGCATCTTCACATCAAAACCCAAATGTAAAACTGGGTATCGACAGCATGTGAAAAATTAATATCAACTGAGTATGGGCATATAGTAAGGCTATACTACTTATCTCACAGTAAACTATTATTAAGATTTAATACTGGTCCAAGAACAGAGCCCTGAGGAACATCATCAGCGTGTGTGTGGAGGAAAACGGCACAGGACACAGATTCCTTACACTACCACTTGAAATAGCCTGGGAAAAAAACAGAAAATAGTGGAAATAAGTGTTTATTAACAAAAAAGACATTTCTTCTAACTGCAGCATAACTTTCCTCTTTTTGCTTCAAACTCCAGTGTGAGGGACCTCGTTTAGACCTTGTTTTATAGCAATTTCGAACGATCAGTGTATATGACACTACAGTTTAAATTATAGAAAAAATAGAAAATAAATTTTTAAAAAGATTGTATTCTATGCATTGTTCGTATCCTGTACAGTGGACCTGAATTCCATGAGTGTATAATTTCCAGAGAGACGCCATGATTCAAAATTCATGATTTTCAAAACCATTCTTCCGGTAAGAAATAATGTAAATCCAATTAATCGCCGTCCCAGTCCACCCAAAAAGTATTAAAAAATATTTTTCTTTTTTACATTAAATGTACAATCTTTGTATGTCTACACAGGAAACACCAGTGAGACATGTGAAGAATAATATCAATAATAACTTGACACTTACCTTTATTGAAGAGTTGTTGATGTGTGGAAGACGGGAGGAAGAAGAGTTAGTATTTATTTGGAAGGGGAATCCCCTTCCATAAAGACTTCTGTACTATGTCCTTTTTCATGGTTACTTCCTTCTTTGTTAATTTAATGCCACTAGGATGAACTAAGAGTCACTGCGACCCTGTCGCTCAAAAAATTCTCCAGGAAGGTCTGTTTACTGGCTGTTTCTTTAAAGAATTTGCCTAAAATGAAACAAGACATTTGTCATTGAACATGTTGCATTTACACGGCCCTGACATGCAGCTTTTGTCAGGTGATGTTCCTCCACAAATCTATCCATTCTAGTCCACTTTGTTAACATCGCTCTTTAATCTCTGAAGAATAGCAACTCTTCCCTCTCTCTCCTCTCCTCTGAAGCAGTTTCCTGAGCTGTGGTCTGGCTGCATATTAAGGTTCGAGCAGCTTTCAGTGTTTAGCTTTTCATTGTAGTCCCCCACCATTTCCACATCCCGCGGATATAAGGGGGGGGGCCAGGTGGGCCCGGCCCCACCCTTTGGCCCTCTTTGGGCTTTGGCCAGTGGTCGTAGCTGGGTTTTTCTTTTTGGGGCGATGGGGAGGAGGGGCCAATCCTATACATGGCGGGGCATGCCCATCCCCGATATTATTTGTGATTTTAAAGCCGATTTTTATTATATTTATATATATTATTTTAACTTTCTTGACACAAACTATTGGCAGATACTCCTTTTCAAGTGGGGGGGGCCCAAAGCTCTAGTGAGGGAGAGGGGGGCGGACCCCCCTGGCTCCCCGTAGTTAACGCCCACTGTTTGGGAGGCATTTAAATTTGTTTTTGCAATTTTGGAAGTTTACAGACCACTATTACCTCTAGCTCCTAAACAAGTCAAAATGCTTTTTTAAGGTTGGATATTTTAATAAAACATTTTGGAGCTGTATTGATGCTGGAGAATAATGATGATGTGGCAAAAAAATCGTGGATGGGAAAAAATGTCCTAACTTGAAAGAATTTCGCATAACACCAGAGAGGCAGGCTGCTGCATCTGAGAGAGCTGCTCTTGGGGCTCCCAAAAGCAAACGTGGTGCGGTTTCTTTAAAGCCACTAAACTCTCGAACGTGACGTAGGGTCACTTTTGCTAGTGCCGACGGATACCACAGCGGTGGACATTGTTCCGCTCCGGCCTTCGAATCACTGTCAAGGAAAGCATAAGGCAATACGCCCGAGGCCCGTATGTTTACGAACAATCTCGCGAACAGCTCATGACCATCCTGCAGCTGACCATGCCAGTCTCAATTGCAGAAGCCCGAAAGCGATCGTTCTCGCCCTGAAACGCCTGAAGACATACTTGGTGGAGCTCCTCGCGCGGTCAGGATCGCATCAATCGGCCTCGCACTACTCCGCCGTCCAGAACGATGTTCAGGTTCCTGTTGATCGTCAGTTGTGATCATCTACAAGTTTCGGAAAGGAACCCGCCGACTTTCTCCTCTTTGCTACGAGCGGCTGCAGTGTGATTAATTCCTTTCAGTCGTAATAACACTTTGATTGATAGTTTTAAGGCGATATTATAGGTAATATTATGAGGTTATAGTGCTCTACTGTCTTAAGCAGGTGTACGTTGTATATTCTACATTTAAGTTAATGTCTAATGTATAAGGTCTCTAGTATTAAATTTTACTTTCAAAAAAGTCTTTTAATAAGATTCAAAATTCCTCACATTGTACGGTCAGTGTTTTTTTTTTCTCAGAAAAAAGGCCCTCTCTTTTGGATCCGAAGAGACAACACTTGGCACCTAGAGCAGATGGTTATGCACAATAATTAGGTCAGTCCGCCAGTATTAACAATAAGAATCCCGTCGCAGTGGAGATGAGAAACGGTTAATGACTATTGCCTTTAAAACGACCGAAAATTCTGCGGCTCGGGCCCCCCCCCCCAAATTTGTTCTTGATCCGCGCCTGAGTGCCTGCACACTGAAGAGGGGGCATGTTAATGTTGCAGTGTAAAAAAACTTAGGTAAAGCACCTTCTGGCAAAGCGACCTCGTGATAGGTGAATGATGTGGAAGTTTTTCTTTTTGGGCCACCCCTGCCTTGGTGGGAATCGGCCCAGTGTGATATCGAAAAAAATAATATTGATGATATTTTTTATGTCGTATGCCCCTAGATTTGTAGATATATACACATTCCTTCGGCAACAATTAAATGCTTAGCCCATTCTATAAACTTTACTGTTGAGTTTGAGGAAAATAACTCATTTTGACCCTTTTTAGATGTTTTTTTCAGTCTGTATCATGTTCGAATATAAATAAAGCTATAATTAGAGTAATAATGAATTTCTAATGTAAAATTTACAGAAAATCTACAAATAACTAATTCTTATGTACACTATTTATTCGTTCAATCAAGAATAGCGCTAAAATGTCTGTTTTTCAGCAATGTTTTGGAGAGAACTTTACGTATTTGTAGTCCAGAGTTCATAGATGAAGAAATATCCAAAATTTATGAAATAACCATTGATCTAAAATACCCGAGATAATTTAACTGATGAATCATTTAAAAGTGCTAGAAATACTTTTACAACCCAAAAAGGGACAACCAACCTTATTCAACTAAAAATATGTTGGTTCTCCCTTACCATGAAAACTTGGTTGATATGCCTTCTCTTTTAATATTAAAGTTGCATTTAAAAATCTTGATACAGTAAAAAAAAACTTTTGATAAAGAATTCCCCCCAAAATGCTGCCGGATGTGTCTATAAGATTCCTTGTAAAATTTGCGAATAAGTTTTATTACGGTCACTAACTGGTAAAAATCTCGAACTTAGATTAAAACAACATAAATATAGCATTAGAACAGGGTCTAAAGCCAGCAACAAACAACAAAATACCTTTCATCCGTGGACTGCTTGCAGAGGCAAAGGCAATGTTCGCGGCTTTCACTGAGACCCACATAAAGGATCACTTGGACAACGAAATATTGATACCAGGTTACAACTATAAGATGTGACAGAGTGAACAGGCAAAAAGGGGGGGGGGGGTTGGCTTTGTACATTGCAGAGTCATTGTTGCTACTTGTAACTGCGTAATGCTCAAATGATGTGTGGAAGTTCGTAGCAGTAAAGGTCGAGAACCACAACCTAGTCATTGTGGTAGTTACAAGCCTCCGGCTGCAAACAGCCCAGCAATTCCAGGTAACAGCTGTTAAAAATTCGACCACTGTCTGGAAAAATCTTCAGCTCCTGCACCCCAAAATCTTGATCCTGGGGGATTTCAACTTAAGCACCTCAAAATGCGAAGGAATATAGCCAAGTATTTTGTTTGCCGTTATGCACACCAGGAGGCAGTATGATGAAAACTCACACTCACCGAGCTTTTCAATCTCTGCACAAAATTCCAATTTAACCAGCAAATAATAGAGTACTAAATGGAGAATTGAAGAATCACTAAGCCTCATATTCACTACAAAGGATGATCTGATAAGAAATGTCTCCATATCATAACAAACTATACTCAGATCAAAACATAATTGAGGTTCTGACACAGTATGCATGGAGCCCCAGACGACATAAGGAGCATGTACGAGGGTTGCTTTCCCAATTTCAACTTCAATAACAAAAACATAAAGTGGGACCAAGGTAAACCAAAAGTCCTAACCGATATAAGCTGGGAGGTTTATACTATTTTCAACACATACCCCAACTTATGCTAGAACAGATTAACTGGTGGCATCGATGTTGACAGGCTTATTCCTCTAAGAAAAAGGAAGGATTAGATGTAAAATAGATAGACAGGCGACGGAAAAGAATAACAGAAGGGCTAAAAGCAGGTAATATATCTGATATACGTAGGGAGTCACTGGTCAGTAGAAATAGCAAGCATCGAAAAACTTAGCTAAAGGATTCTTATAGGAGTCAGGAAATCGCGGAAGAACCTAAAAGCCATAAATGAAATCGAAAGAAAACCCAAAGTATTTCTTCTCCTATGCCAAATCAAAGTCGTAGATACAACGTCCAGCATTGGGCCGTACTTAAAACAGAGGGGTCCTCAAGATATGAAGAAGGAAATGAGTGGAGCTATCAATTACCCAATATGACTCAGTTTTTAGCAAGCCGCTAACCAGATGAGAGTCTAGATCAAAATGAATTATTTTATGAGAGAGCCACAAAATTTGATTAAACACAAGCCTATCTCCTATTAATATGTTATAGGTAATACATATTTTAAGAAAAAGAGGGAATAAATACATGTATACACGATTTGATGTAGGCGAAATGGACAGTAGTTCTGTGGATTATGTATTGGTAGATAAAAGGGACTGTTGTGTAGACTCAGGTTGTACATGTTTATAGAGGGGCACAGATATATCAGATAACTTTTAGTTGTAGCTACACTGAGAGTAAAAGGTAGATGGGGGATCAAGGAGAATAAGAAGCATCAGTGAAGAAAGAGAGAGGTGAAGGTTTTAAACTAAAAGAGGAGGCGTTTAGGGTAAGATTTTACAACAGCTTTTGGAGGATAGTTGGGGGCTAATGAGACGCATAGGCAAAATGGGCTGGGGGTTTCGAAGAAGGATAGGGGTTAGGTTTAATAATGTAGTGTTCGTTTGTTTCAGCCTAAGTTTGTGGTTACAGACAGTGGGTGCAGGAAGGGAAGAGGAGCGATTGGTGGACATGCACGATGATGTAAAGGCAGTAGTAAGCGGAGAAAAAGTCAGCATATGAGAAGTTTTTGTACAAAGTAGCTCTCGCTGTGCAAGGAGGGAAGAGTATATGGAGAAACAAGAGAGCAAGTTAAGAGGAGTGTGTGAACAGCCAATGTAATAAAAAGAGAGCAAATCGTAGAGACAGTGGGCTGAGATTTATCAACAAATTTTGATCTGAAATAACAAAAAGTTGTGGAGTGAGATTACAATGTTAAGAAAAGCCTAGAGAACAAATGGATTAGTCAGTTAAAAATAGGTGAGGAGATTTAATTTGTAAATGGCGAGGTTCAGAGGTATTGGGAAGATGGAGGGAAGATTTTGAGGAATGGTTAAATGTTGATGAAGATAGGGAAGCTGTTGATTTCGTGTATTGGGCAAGGGAGGATTAAAAATCTTGTAGGGAGTGAGGTAGAAGAGCCAGTTGTTGAGTGTGGGGGAAGTTCGAGGATGGCAGTAGGTAAATGAAAGGGGGTAGGCCAGCGGTGGGGATATAGTTTGGAGTGGATTGCATGAATTATTTAATAAATGTATGAAGAGGGTTACCCGGTACCTGTGGGATTGGCAGAGAGCATGCATAGTTCCTTTGTATAAGGCAAAGGGGTTAAACGAGAGTGCCAAAAATTATAGGGGACTGAAGTCGGTTGAGTCTGTACCTGGTAATAGGTATCGTATAGGGTTTATTATAATTTGAAAGAATTATAGCTCGACTAAGACGGAGAACTGGATAGCAGTCACATGAAAAGGAGGCTTTAGGAAAGGTAGGGGTGTGTGGCCCGGTGTTACAGTGCAAACATAATAAGTGATGAACGTATTTAGATAAGGCTAAAGAGGTTCTTCTCGTGGCTCAGTTATCGGGACATTTCGGGAGAAAAGGAGAGGACAGGTGGATAGGGGGGCAATGTGCGGCAGCTGTTGCAAGTGTATGGTGTAGTAGGTAGGTTACTGAAGCAGTGAAGAGTTTTTTTACGAGGATAGTGAGGCTCAAGTTAGAGTATGAAGTGATGACGAAGGGAAATTTTTTCCCAGTAAAAATAGGCCTTAGACAAGGATGTGTATGTCACCGTGCGTTGTTTAATCATTTTTATTGATGGGGTTGTAAGTGAATGTAAATGCTGAGGGTCTTGGCAAGAGGGACGTGGAGATAAAAGATCTAAAGAATCCACACACAAAGTGGGGAGTTGTCACAGTAGCTCTGGCGCGCTGATGACACTGTGCTCTTGGGAATTCTGAAGAGAAGTTGCAGAGATTGGTTGGATGAACTGTGGTTTGGTGTGCAAAAGAAGGATTAATTAAAGGTGCATACAGGAAAGAGTAGTTATGAGGATAAACAAAAAGATTAGGTGAGGGAAAGGATTGGAATAAACGATTGGGAGGAGAGGAGAGCGCGCAAGTGTGGAGGAGGTGAACGGGTGTTCAGATAGTTGGGCAGAGGGGAGTGTCAGCGGATGGGTCGTGTGAGTGCTAAGATGAGGTTGATCCATAGATTTGATGAGGGAAGAAAAAGATGTGAGGGTTGTTCACTTAGGGTTGTGGAGACAAGACTTTGTCCTTGGAGGCAAAGAGGGGAATTTATGAGAGGTATAGTTTTAACCAACGCTTTATATGGGTTGTGAAGCGTGGGTGATGAAAGTGTCCTGCAGGCGAGGCGAGAAGTGGAGGAGTGGAGATGTATGTCTGAGGGCAATGTGTGGTGTGAATATACTGCAGAAGAATTCGTAGTTTGCGAAAGTTAGGAGAGAAGGTGCGGGCCTATTACCAAAACTGTTGTCCTGAGGGCTGACTGAGGAAAGGTGTTATTGAGGTGGTTGGACATGTAGAGAGATGGAGCTAAACAGAACTGATACTTCAAAGTGTATCAGTCTGTGTGGAAGGAAGGGCGGCGGTAGTCGGCCTAGGAAGGGTTGGGGGAGGGGGGTAAAGGGAGGTTTTGTGTGCGATGGGCTTGGACTTCCAGCAGGATGCTGTGAGCTTGTTTGATAGGAGTGAATGGAGACAAATGGTTTTTATACTTTGAAACGTGCTGTTGAGAAGTGTGAGCAAAGTAACATTTATGAAGGGATTTCAGGAGAAACACGGCATGGCCGGAGCTTGTGCCTGGATTTCGATGGGAAGTAAAAGTGCCTGCACTCTGAAGGAGGGGGTGTTAATGTCTGCAGTTTAAAAAATATGTAGTGTAAAGCACCTTTGGCACGAACTGTGATGGTGAAGTGAATGATGGTGAAAGTTTTTCTTTTTCGGGCCACCCTGCCCTTGGTGGGAACCGGCAAGTGTGATAATAAAATAAAAGCCTATCCGATCGTTATCTCACTTGATAGGCGCCAAATGACTTCGAACAGGGCGATAAATGACAACAGAGTGCCATGCCACCTGTCCCAGGGCAAGCGACTCATGGAACTCGTGTTGATCAAGAACTGCCAAGAAGCCCCCTATCACACAAGCTTTTCCATCTATGTAGAGGAGGCATGGACCACGGGGGTCGTTCCCACAGGTACTAAAAGCCAACGACAGAGCCCCCTCCACCAAAGGCGGTCAGTAAAGCAACCAGCAAAGATACTACAGACCAATAGCACTAACATCATATCATAAAAATCTTTGAAAGGCGTCCTTAAAGAAAGCAAGATCACCCCCATCTAGGAGAAAACCAATCAGCGTACACAACCCAGGGCAACATGGGTTTAGATCAGGTCGCTCCTGCTCTTGTCTCACTATTGGATCACTACGACAAGGTCTGGACAATGCACTAGAAGACAGAAAAGAATGCAAGATGTAATATATACAGACTTGACAAAAGCTTCGCACCAAGTAGTTGACCATGGCATTAATAGGCACAAAATGCCGTGCTAAGGATTAAAAGGAAAAGGATCCGGTCGATGGAGTTATAATTTCTGTGCACTTAACAGAACAAGAGGAGTGAGTCGTCAACAAAGTCCGAGGCAGGCTACGGTTAAAGCTCTGTTCCACAACGGGCACAGTACTCGCTCCCATCTTGATTCTCTTCCTTCATATTCCATGACATAGACAAGGTGTCTCCACTTGCACCGGTGTCGAGCCTTTGCAAGATGGGACTACCCGAATCTGCATGACAGTGTCTTCCATTCGCAGACATGCAAGGCTCCATGCAGAATCAATGTGCACTAGAACTCACTCTTGTAGTGGCTGCGGAAACAATATGAAGTTCAACGATGGAGAAATTTCAATTACTCGCTTAGTGGATAAATCGAGGAATATTAAATATCTTATCAGAATACATAAACAACATTCTCGGCACCACAAATAGAGCACGAAACACAACGTCAAGATGGGAGTGATCATGTCGGAGGATATCACCTTCAAGGACCATAACTTGTGTTGTCATCGATATGCTAGAAAATGACAGGATGGATACTGAGAATCCTTCAAAAACAGGGAGGCCACTGTGTGCATCGATGACTGACATCCTTCAGGTCATCTAGCTCTATCTAGGCTGGAGTATTGCTGACCTAACAAGCTCCTTTCAAGGCAGTGAAAATTGCTCGACCTAAAAATGTACAGAGAACCTTCACGGCGCCACAAAAGGAGACCTTCCCACCAACACCACCTCAATTACTGGGAGCGCTTGAGGTTCTAAACTCCGTATTACCTGGAACGGCATGGCGGGAGAAAATGCTTGATTACGATACACCGAAAAGTTCCTAGAGGGACTAGTACCGAACTTGCACACGATTAATCATTCACTACCGAAACGACAAAGATCTTGGAAGACGATGTAACTTGCCCCCAATGAAAAGCAGGGGTGTCACTAGCACGTTAAGAGCGCAATACAATAATTGTCGGGGACCGAGACCTGTTCAACTGGCCTGCCCCAGCAATTACATAGGGTAGAGCATTACCAACAGACCCCTGGCGTCCTTCCAAGATGACACTGGACAAGCACTAAGTCGGTATTCCTGACAAGCCGGGCTGTGGTCGTTACACGTTGGTCTTGCGTTGCCAGCCTGCAGCACAGCCTGGTTGACAGGCTCTGATCCACCAGGGGCTGGTCACAGACCGGGGCTGCGGGGGCGTTGACCCCCGGAGCTCTCTCTCCAGGTAAAAATCCAGGAACTGAGACAAATTTCCAATGCTCTGGTTTATTCATGTGAGAGAAGATTTTACACCATCCAATTGATTTTCAAAAGTTGAGAAAGTTGTATCAAGCAAAGTCCCATGGTGACAGGAAATATAATTGAAGCTTGTGTTCATAAACAGTTTTGAAAATATGAATATTTCTTGGTATATATAATGTGTGCAGGCTATTTATGATATATAATAAATTTCGCGTTTAGAGTTTATCTGCCTTGGTCAAATAATAAACCTTATTTCTTGGGTAGAATATTTTGTTTAGTGGATGTGTGAGGACCTGTTATTTGGACCAGCGGACTACTGTCAGTGGTTCCTCTTGCTTCTTATGAGTCCGGTTTGTCGCGCGTCACGGTTGTTTCTTGTTGGGGAGTTGAGTGAGGTTGTAGTCTAAGCCCTTGAATTGCTTCCTTTGATGCTATTACTTTCCTTAGTTCCTTGAAAATATGAGTAAGGTCACGAAACAGTGCTAGGAATTTCAGTAATTTCGCAGTGGTTGTTTTGCATAGCTATTCTATATATATATATATATACTATATTATAACGATATATATATATATGCCGTGTCCCCGTAATTGCAGAACTTGGCGATTCTTGGCTTAATAGCAAGCTCATCCATCTTGCCATATAGGACAAGAGAAAATTTGTGTATGCAATAATTTCGTAAAAATTCATCTAAAAATACGAAAAAAATATATTTCATTGTGTTTTTGTTTAGTATTAAATTATTGTAAGTATTTTAAATATATTTAGTAGGATTGTGGTTACTAAGAATAAATTGCGCTTGTTATGCGATAAGGTTAGGTAGGTCTTCTAGATTCTTTGTGTGCAAAATTAAAATATTGGACATGAACATTGAATGAAACAAAATATATTCCTTCAACACGTATAAGGAGAAATTTTTAGAATGACTTATTATTATATGAGTTCTTGCTAATGCACCAGTTTTAAATATATCGGCACGACATACATATATATATTTATATATATATTATATATATATTATATAATATATAGAATAGTATCATATATATTAAAAAGTTTTGGAGTGAGATTAACAAGTTAAGAAAGGCCTAGAGACACAAATGGACTTTGTCAGTTAATTAGGAGAGGAGAGTAAGTGTTAAATGGAGAGTTAGAGGTATTGGGAATGAGGAAGGGAATAATTTTGAGGAATGTTAAAATGTTGTTGAAGATAGGGAAGCTGTGATTTGGTATAGGGCAAGGAGGATAACAACTCTTGTAGGAGTGAGAAGAGAAGTTGTGAGTGTGGGGGATGTTGTGAGGCACGTAGTGTTAAAATGAAAGGGGGTAAGGCAAGCCGGGATTGTTGGGTTAAAGATAGAAATGTTAAAAGCCGGATGTGGATTATAGTTTTTGGAGTGGTTGTTGCAATTATTAATAAATGTATGGAAGAGGGGTAAGGTTACCTAGGGATTGGAAGAGAAGCATGCCATAGTTCTCCTTATTATAAGAGGCAAAGGGGATAAACAGAGAGTGCAAAAATTAAGGGGGACGAAGTGCTTGTTTGAGTATACCTGGCAAAGGTCTATGGGCTAGAGTTATTATTGAAAGAAATTAAGCGTAAGGACCGGAGAATAGGATTGCAGATGAACAAGGAGGCTATCTTTAGGAAAGGTAGGGGAGTGTGTGGACCAGCGGGTTTTTACAGTGATGAAACATATAAGTGAAACAGTATTTAGATAAGGCTTAAGAGGTCTTTGTGGCATTTATGGATTGGAGCAAAGGGTATGACAGGGTGGATAGGGGCGGCATGTGGCAGATGTTGCAAGCTGTATGTGTAGGAGGTTGGTTATAACTATGCAGTGAAGAGTTATTACGAGCGATAGTGCAGGTCTCTAGTGAAGAGTAATGTAGGAAAAAGAGGGAAATTATTTCCAGTTCAAAAGTTGGCTCTTGCAAGATGTGTGATGTCACCGGGCCGCGTTGTTTAAATATATTTATAGATGGGGTTGTAAGAAAAGTAAGTTGCGAGGGTCTTGCGCAAGAGGGTGGAGTTAAAAGATAAAGAATCCACCATAAAGTGGGATGTTGTTCACAGTTGTCTTTTGCTGTGACACTGTGGTCTTGGGAGATTCTGAAGAGAAGTTGCACGAGATTGGTGCGGAGGTGTATGAATTTGGTAGGGTGTGAAAAGAAGAAAATTGAGTGAATACAGGAAAAGAGTAAGCATATGAGGATAACCAAAACAAAAGATTCGGTGATGAAAAGATTGGATATCAGATTGGAGGGTGGAGAGTATGGAGGTAGGTGAATGTATTCAGGTATTTGGGAAGTGAGTACGTTGTCTGCGGATGGGGCTCTATGAAAGACTGAGGTGAATCCATAGAATTGTTGAGGGGAAAAGGGTGAGTGGTGCACTTAGGAGTCCTGTGGAGACGCTCAAAGAACTTTGTCTTGAAGAGGCAGGAGGGAGATGTATGAGAGTAGAGAGAAGCTGGCACGCAGTGGAGATGTCATGTCTGAGAGCAATGTGTGTGGAATATAATGTAGAGAATTTGAGTTTGGAGTTAGGAGGGAGGTGCGGGGATTACCAAAAAAACTGTTGGTCCATAGGGCTGAGCGAACGCGGTTCGTTGAGTGTGGTTTGGACATGTGGAGCAGAAAATGCGAGCGAAAACAGGATAACCTGCTCATAAGAGCGGATCTGTTCTGTAGTGGAGGAAGGCGGGCCGGGTAGGGGTCGCTCTAATGAAAGGTTGGAGGGAGGGGTAAGAAAGAGGTTTGTGTCGCGTGTGGGCCTTATGGACTTCCAGCAGGATGCGAAGTGAGCCTGGTGTTATGATAGCGGCTGATGGAGACAAATGATTTTTAATTCAACTTGAAGTGACTGGTTTGGATGTGGTGAGCAAAGTAACATATATGACGGGGTTCAGGGGAAACCGGCAGGCAGGACTTGAGTCCTGGAGATGGGAAGTACAGTGCTTGCATCTGAAGGTGACGACGGTGTTATATGTTGCAGTTTAAAAACTGTAGTGTAAAGCACCCTTCCTGGCAAGACAGTGTTGGGTGAATGTTGGTGATTAGTTTTTATTTTTCGGCCACCCTGCCTTGGTGGGGAATCGCCGGCCAGTTGATAAATAAAATCTAAAAATAAATATTAAATTATATATATATATATATATACGTATAGATATATATATATTGATTATATATCTATATATATATCATATATAGCGTATATATGTATCTATAGCTCTATACTATATATATATATTATATATATAATCACATACCAGTGGACCCCCTGCGGGTTAACGTTATTTTTTCACTCCAGAAGAATGTTCAGGTGCCAGTATGACCGAATGTGTTCCATGCTAAGAAATATGTGAAGTAGAATTAGTCATTTCAGGCCCCCACAACTACTCGTGCAAAGCAATTACATAAAATACACTTACATAATTGGTCGCATTCGGAGGTAATCGTTCTGGGGGGTGTCGTCGTTAAAGTTGTTACTATAATCGCTATAAATATATTATTTTTTGTTATCTGCTTGAGTCACACTCGTCGCTCACCGCAGTAACTACCACACGTCCATTCTTGCACTCGATATGAATTTTCGGACTGTGTGTTTCGACTGCTTCTTGAGAAGATGTATGAGAGATAATACTAAAATATATCTACCGTCATTCAGACTCTCGCATCGCACCTAGTGCTTGCCACTCAGTAGTTAGTGAGAGATTCTACTGACAAGCTGATCTAGTGATAAGAGAGAATCTCGCAATCATAATAATAGAGGGTGTCCTACTCTTCGATGTTTGTGCAAGTAGACTAAGTCGTAACTTGTGAATAAACTCCTACTGTCACCAAAATATAACCACCAGTCTCTAATTAGAATCCACCCTGAGAGATCGCCAAACTACCCCCACCCCTCAACCACTACACCTACCTACTCCATCACGCTCCCCTACGACTCTCCATTCTCTTATCATATATTATATATATATATATATATATATCTATATATATATATTATATATTATATATATATATATATATATATAAATACCTATAGTACTATCATGTGGCGCTTATATAGTATATATAATATATATTATATATTTAATATTTATATATATTTTATATATATTATATATATATTATTATGTAGTGTGTGTGTTTGACAAGAATTTGGAGTGCATAGTAACAGTTTAGATTATTCTTGTTGGGCTTGTTACTGATTATGACTTCGCGCTTATATAGCTATAATTAGTACGTGTTGTGTAGGCTAATTCGAATCTAAATAAATAGCTTTGAATATAGAAGCCTGGTTGGGTACATGCCAGTATTCATCAAAAAAAAACGCTAAAGTTGGGCAATTATTCATCTCAGTTTTATATGGAAAAAGCGGTCTCCTGTTTTAATGGTCTGCGATTATTTGTACAGATTTTATTAAAGATTATACAGCATCCTGGGAGGGGGGCTGTGGAAGCGTATTCAGGTCTCAATGCCAGGGCAACCGGAGAACAGATCCAATTCCTTAGATCAAGAGCCCCTCACCACAGTCAAGGACACTCCCATGAGTGGGAAGTCGAGTTACGCAAAGCTGCTAGGTGCTGTTAAAACAGCGTTAACGTATGGAATGTCATCAGAATAAACTTAGCACTACTAGACGGGATGGAAGACTTGATATGACGATTGCAATACACAGTAACGCGCCTGACCACATGAATTCATGTGGGAAGAAACATGCGTAAGTACTGAAATTTGAATGAGTTGTTTTAAAGAATTTAGCAAAATAGTGCTGTTGGAATGTAGTATAAACGCATTGACATAACATAAAGCACAATTTAAAGATGAAAAACGGAACCACAGCAGGAAAGCGAAGATCAAGTTGTTTTTTAATATGACCAAAGAAATGGACGAGCATGAAAGCCTAATAATATAACATACTTTATAAATACAAGTACATGACTTGAATTAGTAATGACATACTTACATAGAAGCCACTTGGCTATGCCAGAGCCATTCGTGGGTAAAATTGGGGGTTTTGTTTCTGTAGGATGTGACCACACCCAGTCTGCCAACACCCAAAGAACTAATTACGGGAAGGTGACCAGGGAAAGAGGATGGTCTTAGGAAACACGCCCTAGTGGAGGGGTTGAGGAACTTATGGCCTTCTGAACTGAATTATTTTTCTCTTAGAGTCATTATGTAATTAACTGTTTTACAGAATAACCTACATTTTGCAGTAATCACAATCAAATTATAGGAATTCGGCCATTATTGGAGTACAGATAACTTTAATACGGCTTCCAACATGGAAAGGGTCTCATCCCTAGCGCCTAGTGTTTCCACCCGCACAGGGATCGAACACGACTTTATTGTGGAGTCGCTGAGTGCTCGCTACACACAACCGAAATTTACTGATAGATGGTGAGGAAGGACACTAATCCCAAGTAAGCATCGGCATATAGTGACCTGTCCCAAAAGTGAAGAATTCGACTAGGTAATTATGCTAATCACACGCCAACTGCATCTCAATGCAGAAGGAGTGCCTGTGGCTCGCGCTGAAGTTGATTTTTTAGTTAAGTTTTGAGTTCGTTGCACAGGGACACTTTTTTTATGAAGAGGATTAAGAGTGGGTTGTTAGGCTTCCTGATATTCCATTTGGACCTTGGAATATAGATGCTGATGCATATGCTGGAGAAACGCAAATTATTGTTGCTGTGTAGATGGAAATTTTTGTAATACGTCCTGGGATGTCGTTATAATTTGGATCTGAGAATGGCAGCTTGTGTGTTTAGGTGTATTTCAGGGTATTTGTTACTCTGCAGTATCTTCCATGTGTTAGGCTCACAGTCGAAAGACCTAGGATGGTGGTGAGAAGAGTGAATTTAGTAACAATACTGTCAGCTGTGTTAAGATCAAATGTATGGAATATTGAAGTGGGTTACCAAAAGCATTGGAAGAAAGTTTATGGGCGACCGTGAGGGATCTAGAGTTAGAGTTCATCGCGTTGGAGAGAAAATGACTTTCTTCAGTAAAAATAGGCCCTAGATAATAATAATTTGGGATCTTACAATCTTGGATTGAGCGTCTGTTCTTCGCGAAAATTTCAAAGCGTCGACATTCAAATCGTAATAATAAACTAAATATAATTAGAGTACCAGGTTTAAACTCAAGAGCTGGACAGTCAACGTCATCAGGTATCATGAAGCTCTTAAAAGCAATGAACATATTCTGATTCTTAAAAAGCTCATGGTACACCTCGGTTACCAGTCTGGGAGCTAGATAAGGAAAAAGCTCTTCCTGCAAGTGATTTCTCCCCAAGCACCACGATGCTAAGTCTAAAAGGATCTGCAGCAGTTCAGCTTAGAAACTTTTTCGAAAAGCTCTTGATATTAAAAGCTTTAAATGACAATTAAATTCAATTCTTGCCTTGCATGGTGGAGCCTAATGCTCCTAGTCATCACAGCACCTCATACAGTAGAGGACTAGATATCTTTTAAGGAACGTTTTAGGTAAACCTAATAAAAGCAACAATTTTACTAAAAAACAATTCAAGAGGAAAAAATGCATGGTTAAGGTGTCAGAAACAATGTGTATTCGAGATACTTTTTAACTGCATAGATATTCTCTGAATATGAATATTGCAAAATATAACCTCATTGGGATGATGTGCTAATAAGTAACACTGAAGAATGCAGGTCAACACCAGATCTGTAACCCTAGAGCCTGCACATAACCGTGCCAGACAAACAATGGCATCAAATATTACATTTGGTATTTTTCCCTTTGATTCGCTGATAAAAAAATCTAAAAAGTCTTACCTTATGTAGTTTTAAAATTTTGTTTGTCATGCAGAGTCCAGCCGATCGAATCTTCTGCAAAGGAGAACTAAAACAGCGTTTTGCATCTTCACATCAAAACCCAAATGTAAAACTGGGTATCGACAGCATGTGAAAAATTAATATCAACTGAGTATGGGCATATAGTAAGGCTATACTACTTATCTCACAGTAAACTATTATTAAGATTTAATACTGGTCCAAGAACAGAGCCCTGAGGAACATCATCAGCGTGTGTGTGGAGGAAAACGGCACAGGACACAGATTCCTTACACTACCACTTGAAATAGCCTGGGAAAAAAACAGAAAATAGTGGAAATAAGTGTTTATTAACAAAAAAGACATTTCTTCTAACTGCAGCATAACTTTCCTCTTTTTGCTTCAAACTCCAGTGTGAGGGACCTCGTTTAGACCTTGTTTTATAGCAATTTCGAACGATCAGTGTATATGACACTACAGTTTAAATTATAGAAAAAATAGAAAATAAATTTTTAAAAAGATTGTATTCTATGCATTGTTCGTATCCTGTACAGTGGACCTGAATTCCATGAGTGTATAATTTCCAGAGAGACGCCATGATTCAAAATTCATGATTTTCAAAACCATTCTTCCGGTAAGAAATAATGTAAATCCAATTAATCGCCGTCCCAGTCCACCCAAAAAGTATTAAAAAATATTTTTTTTTTTACATTAAATGTACATTTATCTACACAGAAAACAGTGAGACATGAAGAATAAATCAATAATAACTTGACACTTACCTTTATTGAAGAGTTGTTGATGTGTGGAAGACGGGAGGAAGGAAGAGTTATTATTATTTGGAAGGGGAATCCCCTTCCATAAAGACTTCATGTACTAAGTCCTTTTTCCATGGTTACTTCCCTTCTTTGTTATTTAATGCCACTAGGATGAACTTAAGAGTCACTGGACCCCTGTCGCTCAAAAAATTCCTCCAGGAAGGTCTGTTTCTGGCGTTTCTTTAAAATTTGCCTAAAATGAAACAAGACATTGTCATTGAACATGTTGCATACACGGCCTGCAGCAGCTTTGTCAGGGTGATGTTCCTCCACAAATCTTTCCATTCTAGTCCACATTGTACACATCTCTTTAATCTCTGAAGAAAGCAACTTCTTCCCTCTCTCTTCCTCCTCCTCTGAAGCAGTTTCCTGAGCTGTGGTCTGCTGCATATTAAGGTCTAGCAGCTCTTCAGTGGTTAGCTTTTCATTGTAGTCCCCCACCAACTCTTCCACATCCTCAGCACTAGCCTCCAACCCCAATGACTTCCCCAATGCCACAGTAGATTTCACAACTGGCATAGGGTTGTCAGGGTCAGCCTCAAACCTTTCAAAATCTTTGTCGAGGACACATTCTGGCCACAATTTTCTCCAAGCAGAGTTCATCTTCCTGGAAGTCACTCCCTGCCAAGCCTTACTATAAGGTTTATGCATGGAGGATATTGAAGTGATCTTTGCAGAACTCTCTTGGGGTGAATTCAGAGTCTGAGGTTATGTTAAAGTACCTTTGAAACATTGTTTTGGTGTAGAGTTTTTTGAAGTTTGAAATGATCTGCTGGTCCATGGGCTGGAGGGGAGGAGTGGTATTATGGGGCAAGAACTTCACTGTGATGAAGTTAAACTCCTTCACCTTTTGCTCTTCCAAGTCTGGAGGATGAGCAGGAGCATTGTCTATTACCAGGAGGCATTTCATATGGCCGCCAATTTCTAAACCAAATCACGAAAATCAAGCCAATATTTTGACGAAAAAAGTTGCCGATTTCCAAAATTCACAATATTCAAGGGGGATGAAATTCAAGGGTCCACTGTATATGCTATAGTTTTATCATAACCCAGACCAGATGCGGAAGGTGAGTTTGAGCATACTATGAAATTTTTGCTATTCACGTTCAGATTTCTGTTAATATCTCGCATCTGACATTCTTTTAAGTAAAAATGCATATTGAAAAAACTGTTTGGATTGGTAAAAAAAACTATTCTATTTAGTATCTAAAAAAATACGATTTGTTTTAGGTGTTACTGAAGAATTTGGGATGGCATCAGTAATGTTCTTGTTCCAGCTTTCCTTCAGGTCCCATATATTACTAGTCATTAATTCTTGTAACTAGTTTCACTATTATTGTAATTTTTATTGGATTTTTACATTACAGTAACTGAATAATTTTAATATAGTAAGGTATAAACTAAGTGTTCTTATTGTCATGTACCTTGCTGTGATTATATCTACTTCATATACATCTGAGTCACATTCGTTGAATTTATTTTATGTAGTAGTATATCATTAATGTCTTATATCCATATCCAGTTGTACCTCAGTACCCGAACAGCTCCCATCTTGAACAATTTGATATTCGAACACTTTGTTCGGTAAAAAAACGAACAGTTTGCTCAGCACTCATCCAAACAAACACAACCTGCTGCCGAGAAATACATCGTTGAGTTTAGTGACTGTGTAGAGGCAGAGGGTTTCATTCCCCAACAAGTGTTCAATTGTGATGAGACAGGCTTATTTTTGAAAAAAATGCCAAACAGAACCTATATCACTGGAGAGGAGAAGTCATTGCCAGGACACAAGCCAGTGGAAAAAATTTGTTCGGTACTCGAACAGATCGGCACTTGAACAGCCTTTTGGAATGAATTAGGTTCGAGTTCTGAGGTACTACTGTATGTAAAATACTATAGCCCTTTTAAACTTATGTTTAAGCTTGCCTGAAATGCTCGGCATAACCAAGGGGCTTTCCATGTGATATACAAAATGAAATGTCATTCAATTTTGTACAAACGATGTATCATAAAGTAAATTTTGAAACTGAATTTGAACAAGTAATTGTTTCAATTGCATAAAGACGTGATTGTTAAAGATGGTATTTACAACTTGAGAAGTGTGAGTGAAATCCAAATAGACAGTAATTCTGAGTTTCTAAGGAAAATGGTGGACACCACTGAAATGCATCCAGTTTGCAGATGTGACTAGAAAGATATTGCCAAAGATTTAAAAATAGGAAAAGACCTAAAACTGAATATTCTCTGTGGTCAGAAGAATGATTTTGCTTCAAGAACTGCTTGTTCTGTGGTGAGAAATGTGACATTGCACGAGAAAAGATAAAACCTGGTGATAAATGTGAAGTTATATGTGAGGTTCATACCCTGATCATGAGACAAAATACTGGAGGCTGCTAAGCAAAGAAATGATGAGTGGAATGAGAAAGTGATGAGGTGAGTGAATAGTTTAATATGTTGCATTATCATGGCAACTATTACTCTAAATTTGCATGCAATCAACCAGATTATACTGAGCACCAGATGTTTGAAGTGTTGACAGCCAAGTGGACTAAAAGGTGTCTTAGAATTTTGGTGGGCTTTTCACGAGGTGTGCTGAAGGATCAGGGGTTCAGTTCCCGGCCAGTCCCAGTACGTATTGTTAATTGCTTAAAACCACTCATTCGTGGATGCATTAATATCTGTACTGCTCATAAAGACTGGTATTCCAAATGAGAGGAGAATGAAATTACTCCTGTAGCTTTCGTGGCCACATATGTGCTCGCATCAGGGTGACATGTCCAGTGGTACTGGCCACCTGATGTTTGAAGCATTGATGGCCAAGTGGACTATGGCATCTCAGAATTTTGGCGGGCTTCTCATGAGGCATTCTAAGAAATTGGGGGTTCACTTCCCAGCCAGTCACAGTATCGTTAATTTATATATGTATGAATAAAAAATTAGTGCATCTTAAAAATAAGAAACTCACTTTCCTAAATAGATAATTTCCCACTCCACAACTTCATCTCTATACATTTTTCACTAAAAAACTTGTCTTTTTTAAGATATTAACAGAAAACTGAGAGTGGCAAAAATTTGTATCCTCATATGTACTTGCCTTCTACATCCATTTTGACTTTTGCAAAAACTATAGAATGTACAGTACACATTCACAGACAATCTTTCTCAGAGTTTATATCCTAGTTATTCTCACACTATAAACTATTATGGTCAGATGCACTGTTTTCCCCAAAACAGCAAAAAAAAAAAAAGAGATCCAGTTAGGGAGGGGTAGATTATATTATAATCAAAACTAAGTGCTAAACTACCAAGATCATACAGCGCTGCTGGGAGGGGTAGAAGGGGGTTGCTGCAGTCAGATGACAGGAAACACTTTTGATCTTTTATTTCTGCAGCCTTCAGGAGTATCTGTGGAACATTTCATCTTTATAAATTATTTCTGCTTTTTATCCTAATTTGACTGATTATAGGGGTGTGAGTTGAGGTTAAAAAGGACTATGGGAATTATTTTGATTATGTATATGTCCATCCATAGGGTGAGTCCTCAAAGCATAGGAAAAGAAGGGTGGGAGGCACTGCATAGAGCTGGGTTACCTGGATATTTATCAGGATGGAATAGGTAAGCAGGTAATTGGAGCTCACCAGGGAACCATTTACTTTAATTCATCATACTGTCACCATATCTTTTTTGGGAAGTCAGTTGTAAGTTATGAATCCAAGGTACTGATTAAGGCACACTAACAAAATACTCTTTATTAACCTTCCCCAATGCAGTAACAGGACACATGTTTTTGTGTGGCAAGTTATTTTTATCACCAAGTTACCCTTGGTAACCTGCAAGCATTACACCATGGGAGAAAACCAGCCGGCCATAAGCTGTCTTTTTTATGACTTTAATGTATATCCCACCATGAGATGTTCTTGTCACATGAGTAACCATGCTGCCCTCATGAAACTTCCAGTCACAGACCTGTATTCTGTGGCACCCTCCATGACACCATCATAGAGGTGCTTGACTTTTATCACAAAACTGTTAAATTTCAGGTACATATTGATCCAAATTTGTGGCATCTGTAAAAGCTGTGAAGCTACATTCATGCAGCTATTCTGGCTGGAGACTGCCACTGTACCTATTCCACAGAGACTCAGAGACTCACCAGACCATCTTTACAGAAATGCAAATCCTGGCCCTGTGCTATTAGACACTATTGCTCAAGTGGGATGTTGTAAAGTCAACCTGACCCATCCTCAAGGGCCTGTTAGAGATCAATTCCTGACTACTACCAATGTGCATGTCTGTTCCAGGTTCATCACTGAGTGTTGCTTTCACAAAGCATTTAGAAGAGTGTATTTGAAACTTAGCAGACACAAAAAAATATGGTATAAACCTTGGTAATAAATACCGACAAGTTGGTTTACAAAGACACGTAAGCAAACACTATGACATATTTATTAGAAAACGTTTCGGTCCTGGGACCTGGAAGTGATCAAGGTCCCAGGACCGAAACGTTTTCTAATAAATATGTCATAGTGTTTGCTTACGTGTCTTTCTAAACCAACAAAAAAATATAAAAAGAGAAGGAAGAAAAGGAGGAGAACATGAGTATAAAAAGTGAAAACATCCTTCAGAATAGAAGAAAAAGGAACTGAAGCCCATGTGCAGTCCCATACCACACTAACTTGACCAGACAACTTTTCCTACCCAGAAAACAACCACTGGGATTAAATTATCAGAATTAACAGAGGCTTACAAAACTCCCTTAAGACTGAAAACACTGATGGTACTAGCATAATTCAGTAAGCTGCAAAGAACACCTGAGTCATATCATGGCATCACTTCTGGATCTGCAGGCAACATCCAGTAGTACTTCTACCATCCTGTAGGCAGTAATAAAAAAAATCATAAAAGTAGATAATGGATACAGGGATTGGGCCCCAACATTCTGTTAGCTAAGCAAGTTAGAGGTGGTTATACAGTGAATTTAATCAAACATTACACTGAAAAATATGCTGATACTGATAAACACTGGTCCGTGGGATTGACAAAGATGCTTTGTTGAGTAAATATGTTATTGTAGTTATGAGAGATTTACAGAAAGCAGTTATATAATTTTTCTAGAATATTTTTTCATGTTAAAGAAATATTCATTGCAACTAAAATCTTGATTTGGTGAGTATTTTTTTAAACAAGACTTAATTCAATTGACTGGGGCTTTCCACTGGGTTATGGCTGCCTTTCCCCAGGGTTACCACAGGTATGGTAATTGGATTATAAATATACAAAATGTGATCATATGCAACAGTTTATTAGTATAGTACACAACATGTCTAACTGTTCTGAGTAGAGCATGACATACAAAGGACTGCTTATGTGACTCACACTATATAAAAATATTCTCTGCACAGAACACTTTACATTATTTACATAGGCAGATTCTTGGGAAGTATATGGTAAACACCAATCCAGTATGTGTTACAAGTTACAAGTGTAATGTAGCAGAATGATAAACCTAATCGAGATCTAATCAGAGACTTGCATTTCACCAAGTGATGGGGAAGCGCTGAACTTGTGTAGCGCCTGGGGAATGGGAGGCAGTCAGGTTTGATTCAATTCAAGGAAGAGGTGGACAATTCCAGTTCCTTGGAACAAGATTGAGGGAACCAAGTAATATAGCCTTTTTGGGGGAAAAAAGGGATGGAGTTTCCCTTTTAAAAAACTAAGATTTTTGCCGAAACAAAATTGGATAAAAATTGCACAACAGTATCTAAAAATTCATAAAAAAAATTGATCGATAAGCTTAAGTATTAGCTTCCTTTTTCTTATCAGTAATGCGACCGTGGGTTTAAAACGTTATTTTTGGAACTGCTTATTCATGGTCGAAGTAAAAATACTGATTTCCCCCACAATATTTTTGTTGAAAAGAAGATCCATATCTCATATGCATTATCTCAGTTATAAAAAAAAATATACTTATAAATGATGCGAAAAAGGGATAAAAGCAATAGAAGTCACATTTGGGAGCAGTGTTAGGTAAATATCATACTAAAAATTTTTTGGGCATAGAAATTAAAGATGGGGGGTTACCATAGGCATAATTCAGGGGCTAAAGAGGGGGGTTTGGGGTGTTTTGGGCTGTAGAGAGGATGGAATGGATATGATGATAAAAAGTACATGCAAAAAATCTTGGGGGTGGAATTTTAGGAGGGGGAGGGGGGCATCCCCGGAATAGTTGAAGGGTAAAAGAGGCTTTAATTTTAAGGACTTGAGCATCCCGCGGCTTGTGCACGTTTAATAGTAAAACAATGGGGTTTTAATGGATGTGCGTGGATACAGCAAGGAACTTTTATAAATGGATTTTGGTTGCCCGAAGCTGCTTTGCCCCTTGAAGGTTTGGATTTAGCACATGCCCCTTTTTTGGACCAAGGTAGAGGAGAGACGAGTTATTTGATTCAGGGATACCTTTTTCAAAATTTCACAGGGACTAAAAATTTTATTTCACCTTAATTTATTTAGGTGTGACCCCTATATTCTATTTTTAAAGTAGCAGTTCTTTGCCAAAGATTTTTTGATCCCCCCCCCATTGTCTGGGCATTTAACATTTTACACAATTTTTATTCTTCAAGGGATATTCTCACTTTCTCCCCTTGTAAGTTTGCTAAATTCTATTTTTTGATATTATTAGAAACAGCAGTTATGGAAAGGTGTGTCTCAGGCTTCCTGCTGGCAGGCAGGCTGGGACCTTCCCAGATGCTTGCAGCAAAGGGGGGGATTTTAAACAACCAGCCTCCCCTGTAGGCCAGTGTATCTGGACATGTACCATACAATTTTAGCTCATTTTTCCTTTTTTTAATACTATTTTTTTGGATAATTATCATGGCTTCCAAACAAAGTGCAGGGAAGCAAGGAAGATTAAGCTAAAAACATTATTTTAATTTCAACAAGGCTAAACCGGGGGCATACAGTGCTGAAAAATAGAGGTTGTTAAAATATCATTGCTATCAAAAAATCCCAAAAAAGGATCGAGTCAAAAGGGGGGAAATTAAATAAGGGTTTTTGAACAGTGACAAGTCGAAGGAAAATTTTGTGTGTCCTCGCCAAGGGGACTGGACATTATTTTTTATTAAAAACCCAAAAAGGGAAAGCGCAAACCCAAGGGCCTATACGCCCCTGCAGGGTAGGGAAGGAAAAAAGGGGAAATTTGGGACGGCAAAGGGGGGGGGGATGATCCCAGGTTCGGGAAAACAGGGGGGGCGGGGGGAATATTTACGGGGTAGGGGGGGTAGAAAGAGATAAAAAGTAGAAAGGGCGGAAAGTATCAGAATTTGTGAAAGAAATTTCAGTCGTTGCCCCAAAAAAGCAATGAGAGAGTCCGGATGAAAGGGGGGCCCCATCAGCGAAAAGGGGAAAGGAAAAAAAGGAGAAAAGCGGGGGGGCGAAGACGACGACAAAAGGAAAATTTTTGCGTGCTGTTGATAAAGTGGGAAAGTCCAACAGAATGTGGCTGACTGATAATGGAGTTTGGGCCCAATTTTCCAAAGAGAGGAGCAAGCGCCTCCCCCTTAGATACCCAATGAGTAAGACGATTAGGGCCAAATGCGAAAACGGGAGGGGGTGGGCCTCCCAACCTGGGAAAATTGGTGATAAGAAGACGGCCAGTAACCAATCTGGGTTTAATAAAACTGAAGTTTTTTGGCCGAGATATTTGACCCGTTGTTGCCAAGGGGTGTGAAGGGGGGGAAGATATTACAGCAAAATAGCCCCTTAAAAAGGGAAATTTCCCTCTATAAAAAACTGTAGGCATGAAACTGTGCCGGCAGCAGGGGTCTCCCTGTTCTTTGCCCTGTACATAAAAACATGCCCCGGGGGACCCAAAAAAAAACAATATCTTTTGCTTAGAAAATGCGGCGTACCCAAATTTTTGGTACGGGGGGGAAAAGGGGGTGAGGTGTTTTAAATTTTTTGTTTTGCCTTTTAAAGCACAAGGGAGTCGAGACAACCACAAATGATGAACAGGCCATAGATGAAATACGGATAAGTGCTGAAAGGTTTGGCATATATTTCGGGCAGAAAAAATACTAGTGAAGATAGAAAATCCCCTTGAAACGACGCTGCCCGGGAAACACTGCTGCGAATCCTACCCGTCAAAAAGACTTAGGGGGCCCACTGTGTACACACAATGGCATGGGGAAGAGATTTGAAAGTGGTCAAAAAAAAGAGAGGGGGAAGCACCGTAAAAGTTGGGTTTTTTCGGAAAAGGGAGGGAGAAAGAACAGATTTGAACAGCGGGAAAACTTCCCGGGGGGGTAGGGAAAAGTGAGATGCTCCCTGTAATAGAAAGGTGGTAGTTGAAGAAAGACAAGAGCGAATGAAGGCGAAGAGAAAAAGGGAGGGAGTAACCCGGGGCGGCAAAAACAAAAAAAGAATGTCTACTAATATAGGGAACCATTCAAAAAAGGAAGGATTGCGGAGATCATGAGAGCTTTTACTTTTGTAGCGCAGGCAAGGGCACCCAGGGCGATCGGAAAAGGGGGATGGAACGTTCGCTTCTCTCATAGAGGTTTTTCCGACGGGGGAAGAGCAAAAAAAGCCCAAAGGAATAAAACGAACCTTGGGGGATGAATGGGGTAAGGCTAGAAGGAAAAAGCAGGAAAAGCCGCTGAATAGTTCTGGTCACCATAAATTTAAAGTTTCGATAAATAAGGGGGGGGAATGTAGGTGAAGGAGGGTTCGACGATCAGCTCCCCAGGGAAAGATGAGAAAGGGGTTTTTAAAAAGGGTTTCCCCGGGGCTGGGGACAAGTTCCCTTTCAGAGAGGTAATGTGGGGTTTTCCCCGGGGACCCCCTTTCGATAAAAAGAGGAGGCCCAAAAAATTTGGACTGTACCCGGGTTTCAGGGATACGTGGGCCAAAAGGGGTTAAAAAAGGATGATCAGGGATGCCCGGGAGCGTCTAGTAAAAAGTGATTTGGGGGGTTTTAGTGCGGGAAAAATTTAACCCATGTGGGGGTTGGGCCCCAAATTGGGAAAACAGGGGTCGACTCCCATGCGGAGAAAAAAACTTTTAAGGATTTTGACAGTCGCGCCTGCACAGGAAATTAGCAAAGGGTAAACCAACATAGAGTGATTACCAAATATTTGAGGGAAAGGGATTTGGGGCCCAAAATCTTTAAATAGAAAGGGAAAAAAGTGTTTTTGCTCAAAAACACATCCCTGGGGGACACCTTCAGTTTGGGCCCAAAATTCCGGGGAGAGCAATTTTTAAACCCCGAACACGGAAATGCCTGTCATTTTAAAAAGTTTAAAGGGAAAGGTTTAGATTGCCTCAAAGGCCTAAGGGTTGGGTTGGGCTAAAATTTAACCTCCAAGTTGTGTCTATGCCTTCTAAAGGTCAAAAAATAGGCAATAACTGAGGGGGGGTTATTCGCAAAGGCATTACAAACCATCCCGTATCCAAGCCAGAAAAAGGGGGTCTATTTTTAAAGGGCCCCTTACGAAAGCCATATTGAGGGAGGGGAGAGACTTTTTGTGTGCCCTTAAATACCACACAAAAACGTTATTTACTAGACGTTCCTTTAAATTTGCAAACGGGCACGGGTTTTAAAAGAAAATGGGCATAGTGGGGGGGTTTTTCATGCCCCGTAGTCCCGGGTTTTTGCGGAAAGGAGAAAAAAGGGCGGTTTTCCCCAAAGCTGTGGAAGAACTCCTTGTGACCAAAAAAAGATTGAAAAGGCGTAATAGGAATTTGAAAGGGGCCTGACTGATGTAAATGTTGTAGCATACGAATATAAATTTGTCTGGGGGGCCCAAACCGCCAAAGGATCGACAAGTTTGAGAGTGTTCCCTCCAGTTCTTGAAGTGAAAAAAAGGCCATTATACTGTTCTTTTCTGAGAAAAGAAAAGTCCAAGGTGCAACCCCTCTTGGCAGACTTTGAGGAAAGAAATGAGGGCTTTAGATGGAGCCCCTGAGAAATACGACCAAATGATTGCCAATTTAAATTGGCAACATCTAGGGGGTTTTTGCTATATCAACACCCCCAACCCGCAAAAACAGGACCCGGGTAAGGAGAATTTTTTACCACTCAGTTTTCGTACTTTTTTTCCAGACTGCACTCATAGGGGGAAGCAGAGGTAAATGGTGGAGACAAAACCCTCGCCAGAAAGTGCTTTTAGCGTCAGGGATGAACGGCGACGATCGCACGCTTCTGTTTAAAATCAAGGATTCGTTTCTGTGGTTTTTATTGTACCGGAACCTGCCCCAGGCAGCGCTTTTAAAACGTACGCACGAGAAAAGCGGAGACCACCAAGGCACGCATTTCTGAAAAAGGGCCTCCCCAAAAGTTGGGGGTTAAATGAGAAGCTGGGGTTAAAAAGGGGAAGGAAACGAGAAGGGGGTTTTAAAAAGCTCATCAAATGGAGGGCGAAAAAGGGAACCCTTTCTTTAAAAACAGTCAGGTGGGGAGTAAAGGTTCCAATTTTTGGCCCGTTTAAATTCCCGGGGGGGGGTGGCGAAGAGGTGGCAAAATATAAAGGGGGAAAGTAAAAAATGTTTGGGGAAAAAGGGATCCTGTCATGTAAGTCCGGGAGAAAAAAACCAAGAAAAGCTAAGCGGGGGAGGAAGAGCAAACTGAGAGATCGATGAAAAGAGAAGAAAGAGCCCAAGGATCAAAAGGGGTTGTGAGTCCTGTTTTTAAAACAGGAGGGGGTGGGTGGCAAGAAAAAACCTCTAACTGAATTCCACGGGGGAAAAAAAAGTGAGGCCCTCCCCAGAGGGAAAGGTGGGGGATTTTAAAAACACCAAATAACAAACGGGGTTTTGGGGAATGACGAAACAAGGAAGGCAAAAATCCGGAATAGATAATGCCCGAGAAGGAGATATATAAAAAAAGAGCGTATTTCCACCTATGTAAGTGGATACGGGCTGCTGTTAAAAGCAGCGAAGTAAATAAAAAAGCTGATGGGAGGAAAAACAGGCGGGGGGAAGAAGGGCACTTTCATTAAAAAGGGCCCATTTAGGAAAAAAGGGTCGAAAATACAATAAAATTTTAGCCTGAGGGTGTGGAAATAACAGCAGGTGTAATTTTTGGGTTTCCCGTAAGCAAACCCAACAGGGGCAAAAATGGAGAGTAAAATCTGAAGCTCACCCCCATTACCCCCCGAAGGGCCGCGTAAATTTCCCCTGTAAAAAAGGGCCCTGATTGGGAATGTAAAAATACCCTTTAAATCCGCAGGTGGGTTCCAGGACTAGAAAAGGGGTTTGAAAAGTCCACATGCGGAGGCAGTGGAAAAAAGTTTAAGCACCCAAGGAACGGGCGCTGTGAAGAAAGGAGTTTCGTAGATGGAGCAGGGGGAGAGAGAAAGAGCGGGAAGGGGGATCATGTCCATTATGGTTTTGGGTTTTGCAATATAAATTTGAGATTGCCCTTTAAGTGTTTCGGAATTTAAAGATTTCCCTATGGGGGAAAAATATTGGGAATGGTAGGGGGAGGATGAGTAAAGATTTTGGGAAATGTATTGGCTGTACCAAAGGGAAGGGGGGGGCGAAAGGGGGGGGAGGGAACTGGGGGAAACGTGGCAGGGGACAGAAGAGACAGGAAACCCGGGGGTGGCAGAAAGAAAGGGAAAATTTTTGGGGGGGGAACAGGGGGGAAGGTACATTACGGGGGGGGAGGGGGAACCTTTTGCACTTGTAATGAGCCGTGAGAGGGGAAAACAAGGGGCAGAGACAGGGGGGGTAAAATGAGGAAGGGGTGGAAGATGGGTTTTGGAGGGGGGTTTTTCCGGGGCCTTTTTTTTAAAATTTTTTTAAGTAGGGGACGATTGGGAAGAGGTGCGTGAGGTCTCGTCGATTTCTGAGGCTTGTAAGAGAGAACTCCCAAGAAGCGAGATTAACTGGGGCGTTGAAGTAGGGACCCTCTGAGCCAGGACAGCAAAAGGGGTTAGATTTCAGGAGTGATTTTGGGAGAGGAACCACAGAGGTGGGGGTTTGAAGATGGGATTCCAGAAGTGGGGGGACGTTTTTGGGAAAACCCCGGGAAAAAAGAACACGTGGGAGTCTCCCTTGGAGGCGGAGATGAGAAAAATGCCATTTGGGATAAGGGGGGACCTTCTTTTTCTCTTTGAGGTAACGGATTTTCCCCCTCCCTTTAAATAGACCCGACAACGGCCAGAGAAAGAAGGGTGACCCCATGAAAAGTTGGCAAGAGGGAGATCGATTGCAAGACGAAATTTGGGAAAGGTATCGGGGAAACCCCAGACTGGGGTTTGGCCCATAGATTGCAATATTTCGCTGGGTTTGGCCCCAAAACGGGCCCGCAATTCTACCCCTGTTGGGTAGGGGGTCACCTTTTGAACTTGTAACCCCATTTCCCGCTATATAAACGGAGGATGGGGGGTTTCCCCGGGTGTCCCAAAAATTAAACGAGCCACATTGCTAGGGGATCGTTTTCCGCCCACGGCAGGAAGAACGTAAGGGCTACCTTGAGGGGGAATTGGGGGATCTTGGAGTTCCAGCTGTTTTTTAGAAAAGTCGGTTTCCCCAAGGGCTGGAAAAATTTTTTTGAACTATGGTATGGGGCAGAATAACGGTTCCACTACAAGGGAAAATTTAGGGAAAAGAAGTTTTTTTAAAGGGGACAGGAACAGTATTAATGGGAAAAAACGAAGAGCCCGACCCGGGTTTGCATTCTGTACGGAAAAAGATGGGGCGTACCGCTCTTAAGAGCATGAAAAGAAAAATCTTTACCAAAAATGGCGTAGGATTTTCCCTTTCCAATAAATAAAGGGCAGAAAGATAGGCCCGTAGAGGAAATTGGGCGTAAAGTGAAGAATTTAGTCCACTGTTCAGTCGAAAACCCGAGCGTGGAAAGGTTTGGAAGGACGTGTCGATCGTTTTGAAAAGAACGAGAAGGTGAAGGTGGAGAAGTATCATCAGCTGGGAATTGTCGGGGTTTACGTTTAGGCGTGGGAAACCCCCAGTTTGGCCGAGTTGGGAAAAAAATCGGCGATTTGAAAATTTTCCGGGACCGGGAGAGGGAGAGGCCCGGGAAACATAGTCAGAGGAGAGCGAAAGGGCGGGTAAATCAAAAGGGGTCAGTCGAGGGGCCCCAGACCTGAAAACGGTGAGGAAACAGCCCCCCGGCAATAGGGACAGAGGGATGAGGAATGTCTGAAGATTTGGGCCCAAAAAGAGGCGGGGTCAGAACGGGGGGGCGGGATTTAAGAAGGGGCCCCCGGGGGGGTTTCCAGGTTCATGGAAATAGGCTGCCATGGTTAGGTTACTTCTTTTTTTTTGTTTTTTTAAAAAAAAAAAAAAAAAAGAAAAAAAAAATAAAAAAAAAAAAAAAAAGAAAAAAAAAAAAAGGGGGGACCGGGGGGGGATAGTTTCCTAGGGAGGAAAAGAAAGGGCCAGAAATTCCCTCCGCCCCCCAAGAGGGGCTCGACAAACCCTAGTAGCGCAAAATGCAGCATGGGGAAACCCCTGCCATACCCTACCCTTCATGCCAGTAAACCACAAACTGGGGGTAGCAACCTACATCTGCCGACTCCTCGGGGGGCAAAAGAGAGGGCGGCCCGGGTATCCCCCACCCAAAACATACTCCCCTTTAGCCACCACCCCCGGAATCCGAAAGGTTTGGTTTTTCCCGAGATACAACCCCTGCCCCAAAAAACACCCAAAAATACTCCGGGGTACCGGGGGAGGGATTGAGACATCCCTAGGCAATCCAGTTCCCCGGGGAAACTACGCCAACCCCCCCAAAAACCTCAAAGGAATGGGAGGGGCCCCCGGGGTCCCTTTCCCCTAACCCAGGAACTAGCGCGCCTGGGAAAATCAAAGGCTAAAAAAAGGAAGGGAAAAAAAAAAAAGGAGGGGGAGGGAGGGGGAGGAGGAATGGAAAAAGGGGAGGATGGGGGGAGGATGGGGAAAAGGGGGGGGGGAGAATTTGGGGGGTAATTTGGTTTTGGTTTGAGGAAGAAGACCGAAAAGGGGGAATTCCTCAACCCAAAAGCCCCTTTTCACCACGGCCCCAAGGGGGCCCCCCTTTAAGAGGAAAGAGACTGGGGCAGGCCAAAAAAATTTTGGGGAAAATTGAAATTGGAACCTGACAATTAAAACAGAGTGGAAACTGGGTTTCCTCTCCAGAGATACCGATTAGCCCAGACGTGGGGCCGGGCCCGATGTGAAAAATGGGAAAAATGTAGTCTTCCAGCTACGACATTGGGTAATTTAAAAGTAGAAACCCAAAATCTTAAAAATCGGCTTGATAGTGTAATTTTTGATTAAAATTTAGAAAATGGTTTTTTGAAGGTGGCAAAAGATTACAGCAAAATAATCTAGAAGGAATACCTGTCCCCCTATAAGAAACTGGAAGGGTTTTATATGCTGATTGCCCCCAGCAAGGGCTGCCTCCCCATTGCCCAGGTAAACCCCGCGGAAAAAAGTTTTGTTTTTGGGTTTGGGAAAAGCGGCACAACCAAAGTTGTATGTATTTCAAAACCCAGGGGAAGAGGGGGAATTAAAAATTTTTGGGTAGCTTGCAAAAACACTAAAAAGATTCCCGGGGAATATCACAAAATGATTAGGTAGGGCTGGATGCAGTAAGGATAACCTAAAAAGAAATGCAAAGGGTTTAGGGTTTTGAAGATGCTTTAAAAAGGGTTAATAAATTCCTTGTACAACACTAAACCGAGAACAAAGCTGCAAACTCCAAAAAAGCCAGGATTTAAAACCCTCGGGGGGTTTAAAAATCAAAGGCGCACTTTTTAAATACTGTATTTTAAAAAAAATTTGGGGTAATTTTGGAAAAAGCTTTAAGGGGGGGTGTGCACATCAGCAATAGCACAAAAGTTTTTGTGTCAACCGACCCAAATTTGGTCAATTTGAAAACAAACAAGGCAAAAATAAAGGGGTTGTCAACAAGTAAACCCCCAATGTGAAAGAAAAAATGAGGGGAAAAGGTCCAGAGCCCCCCCTTCTGCTTCAAGTTAAATTTTTGAAATCGACTTTAATGCCCAAATTTCAAATAATGTAAAAGTATTAAAGGGAACCATTTTTTAGCTTTAAATTTTTTTCTTTTTTAAAAGTTTTTGAACTTCACTAGAGTTCAGGTAATTTTTATTATCATTACTGATAAAAATTGGGGTTTTCTTACCTAATATTATGACAAAAAAAAAAATTGTAGCTCTCCCATCTGAAGAATTCAACCCTATTTTTCTATGTTTTTTGAGTCCATAAGTTAGGGAAATTATTATAGCTCGGGCTTGTAAATTATCATCCACTGTATATTAAAAAATAAAGTGAGAGCAGTGGTTGTTTAAAGCTATAAGGATGGGGGTTTTAGTGCTATTACATATATGGGGCAGTGCTAAACTGTAGGTGTCATACAATGCCTGGGGAAAGGAGGAGGCGACATTCCTTAAAAGGGTTTAGTAAAACTAATAAAACATGTCGGAGGACTCTTGTTGATTATTTTGTGTGTGTGTGTGTGTGTAATTAAACACACTTGCAGAATTCTCTGGTCATTGTAGAACTGGCTAGAGTAAAATTAAGCTATATAGGGTAATGTCTGGGGATTTTAAAGTTTCAGTGGTACCCAAGTTTCGTACAGCTCCCAACTTGAACAATTATTTAAGTGTATTATTGTAAGTGCTTTTTTAAGTATTATTGGGGGTCTGAAATGGACTAATTAATTTAATTATTTATTCCTTATGGGAACAAATTCGTTTGGTAACGGAACTTGAACAGCCTTCTGGAACGAATTATGGCTGAAACTAGGGTACCACTGTATGTAGTCAGCATTGTTGACAATATAATCTGATCAAACTAGGCACTAAACTCAGAAAGGGGCATACAGTGCTGCAGGGAGGGATATGGTAAGTAGGAATGGAGGGAAAAGATTGTGCAAAATGGAGACTGAAAGTAAGAGAACAAAAAAAGTTTTGTTAAAAAGCCAAAGAATCTGCATAAAAAGGTGGGACTTTTTGCAAGGATGTCAGGTAGTGTCAGGGGAGGGGGACTTCAGAAATGAATTCTGTGTTACCACTGATAGACACTGATCTGTTAAGATATGGTGAACCAACAGTGCAGCTTGACAATCCTTACAGAGCAACACCAGCACTTTTCCACAAAATGTTTGTGAACAATACATAGGTGGGAGAGAGTAGTCTCCTCACCACAACAGCAGTGGCAAGATGATGGCCAGAAATCCAAATGTATTTCGACAGAAAGCAATTTATTGTGAACCAGCTCAGACCACCATTGTTGCCAACAGTTGTGGAGTTGTCGAGAGATCCCCGAAAAATAGTCCAGGAAAGGAATAACCTTTGTATGAAATTGACTTCATGAACAGTGGAGTCCATATGTTAACTTGAGCATGTCCAGGGACAATAAAATGCATACTTTTGCTTAAAATGCTTCATAACCAATGTTGTATGTGTAGAACAATGGGATTGGGGGGGGGGGGGATCACATTTCTGGATATAACTTTTTTTTTTTGTTGTTAATTCATTGTGGTGGATGATGATGTTTTACAGGCAGTAGGTACTAAAGTAGTACTAACAACATTCATAATTTGGAAAGAAAGCTTTATTTCAGTGTTTATTTGGGAAAAAATCTGTGAGGGTAGAAGCCATCAACTGAGTTTATATAAAGGAAAACTTGCACAAGAGCCGGAGATGCCCTGGGGGCCAGCATACAGTGCAGTTATGCATTTGACCTCTGGTGGTAAGCTGTATTGTAAAGTCTGAGGTGTGATATAGACTGGGAAGACCCAATGAAGTCTAAAAGTTATAAATTATTATAATCAAGGGGGGAAGCACTAAACCTATAGGATTATACAGAGCTTGTGGGGGATGTGGAAGGTATTCAGGGAACTGGAGCACAGATCCAATTCCCTAGATCAAGAGCCCCTCACCAGCATCAAGGTGGTGAGGGGTAAAAGTTATAAAATTTGGTGGTGTACTGTGAAATACGGAAACATTTTGATCAACTTTGGGATGTCTGGTCTGGCAACAGACATGTTTTGTAGTACCAAGTGAGATATTGCAAATTAGCCCTTTCAAGGTCCGTGCCGTAGATCTACGGCTTTATGTTGAGGGTCCAAACCGTAGATCTATGCCATGAGCTCAGCTCACTCTGATAAGCTGTGAGCAGTAAATTTGGGCCTAGGTATGAGAGAATACATTTATGTGGTGCACATATACCATATAGAAGAAATCCTGCAGCACATACTACATAATGATTATTATTATATTATTATTATAATCAAAAAGAAGCGCTAAGCCACAAGGACTATACAGCTTATACTACATATGAGAGAAAGAAAACAG
>NC_069461.1:7959964-8065760 GCF_026875155.1 Cherax quadricarinatus | reverse complement strand
ATTTAGTTTTTTATATTTTAGAAACACAGTTATTATAGGTTGTCTCAGGCTTCCCGCAGGCAGGCAGGCTGGAGACCTTCCCAGCATGCATTAGCACTGCTAAGGAGGTAAATGTAAACAAACCACCCACTGTGGCAGTGTACGGACATTAACCATACAATTTTAGCTCATTTTTCCTTCTTTTAATACTATCTCTTCTTTGGATAATTATCATGGCTTCCAAACAAAGTGGAGGAGAAGCAAGGAAGATTAAGCATAAAACTATTATTATAATTACAACTAAGTGCTAAACCAGGGTCATACAGTGCTGCAAGGTAGAGGTTGTAAGATATCAGTTGCTATCAAAAAGTCAAAGAAGGAGTCTGAGTCAAAGGTGGGAAGATTAAATAAGGGTGTTAGAACAGTGACAATGTCGAAGGTAAATTGTGTGTCCTCGCCAAGAGACTGGACATTATTATTATTAAAATCAAAAAGAAGCGCTAAGCCACAAGGGCTATACAGCGCTGCAGGGTAGGGAAGGAAGCAAGGGAATTGGATGGCAGAAGGGAGGGGGGATGATCAGCAGGTTACAGAAAACAGCGGGGCAGGGGATAGTACGGGGGTAGAGGGTAGCAAGAGATACAAGTAGAAAGGGCTGAAAGTATCAGAATTTGTGAAGTAAGTCAGTCGTTGTCAAAAAGTCAATGAGAGAGTCCGGATGAAAGGTGGGTCCATCAGCGAGAAGGGAAGGTAAAGAGAGAGCAGCGGGGCAAGACGACGACAGAGGTAAATTCTGCGTGCTCGTTGATAAAGTGGGCAGTCCAACAGAATGTGGCTGACTGATAATGGAGCTTGGCAATTCCACAGAGAGGAGCAAGACGCCTCTCCATGAGATATCCATGAGTAAGACGAGTATGGCCAATGCGAAGACGGGAGAGTAGTCTCCCAACCTCGACACTGGTGATAAGAAGACGGCCAGTAACCTATACTCGGTTTAATAGACTGAATTTGTTGCCGAGCATAGTAGACCAACGTTGTTGCCAACGGGTGGAAGGTGGGAAGATATTACAGCAAAATAGTCCTACATGGAATAACCTCTATAAGAAACTGTAGGTCATGTACTGCTGACCGCGCAGCAGTGTCTGCCTGTTCATTGCCCTGTACATCAACATGACCAGGACCCAACAAAAAACAATATCTTTATGCTTAGTAAAGATGCGGCGTAGCCAAAGTTGGATACGAGGACTAAGGGGTGAGGTGTATCAAATTTTTGTATAGCCTGTAAAGCACTAAGGGAGTCTGAGACAACCACAAATGATGACACAGGCATAGATGCAATACGGATAAGTGCTGTAAGGATGCATATAATTCAGCAGTAAAAATACTAGCTGAAGATAGTAAATGCCCTTGTACGACGCTGTCCGGAAACACTGCTGCGAATCCTACGCCGTCAGAAAGACTTAGAGCCATCTGTGTACACAGCAATGGCATGAGAATGAGAGTGAAAGTGGTCAAGAAAAAGAGAGCGGGAAGCGACCGTAGACAGTTGGGCTTTCGAGCAAGGGAGGGAGAAAGAACAGACTCGAACAGCTGGAACTTCCCAGGGGGGTAGGGAAAAGTGAGATGCTACATGTACATAGAAAGGTGGTATTGAAGAGAAGACAAGAGCGAATGAAGGCGAAGAGAGAAGGGACGGAGTAAGCAGGGGCGGCGAACAAATAAAGAATGTCTACTAATATCAGTGACCATTCTATAAATTGAAGGATTGCGGAGATCATGAGAGCGTACATAGTAGCGCAGGCAATGGCATCACGGCGATCGGATAAGGATGGAACGTTCGCTTCTGCATAGAGGCTTTCGACAGGGAAGAGCGAAAAGCACCAAGGCATAAACGAATCCTTGGTGATGAATGGGTTAAGGCTAGAGAGAGTAGCAGGAGATGCCGCTGAATAGATCTGGTCACCATAATCAAGTTTCGATAAAATAAGGGTGGAATGTAGGTGAAGGAGGGTTCGACGATCAGCTCCCCACGAAAGATGAGCAAGGGTTTTAAGAAGGTTCAGCCGGCTGTGACAAGTTGCCTTCAGAGAGGTAATGTGAGGTTTCCAGGATAACCTACGATCAAAGAGGAGGCCCAGAACTTGACTGTATCACGTTCAGGATACGTGAGCCATAGAGGTACAAAGGATGATCAGAGATGACAGAGCGTCTAGTGAAAGTGATTTGGTGGGTTTTAGTGCTGGAAAATTAAACCCATGTGTGGTGGCCCAATTGGAAACACGGTCGACTGCATGCTGGAGAGAAACTGTAAGGAGGTGACAGTCAGCGCCTGCACAGGCAATAGCGAAGTCATCAACATAGAGTGATGACCAAATATTTGATGGAAGACTAGAGGCCAAATCATTAATAGCAAGAGAAAAAGTGTTGTGCTCAGAACACATCCCTGGGGGACACCTTCAGCTTGGACAAAGTTCCGGGGAGAGCACATTATTAACCCGAACACGGAAATGCCTGTCAGTTAAAAAGTTCTTAAAGGAAGGATGTAGATTGCCTCGAAGGCCTAAGGAGTGGCTTGGGCTAAAATATTATACCTCCAAGTTGTGTCATATGCCTTCTCAAGTCAAAAAATATGGCAATAACTGAGTGGTTATTCGCAAAGGCATTACGAACATACGTATCCAAGCGCAGTAAGGGTCTATGGTAGAACGTCCCTTACGAAAGCCATATTGACGAGTGGAGAGACTGTTGTGTGTCTCTAAATACCACACTAAACGTCTATTTACTAGACGTTCCATTACTTTGCAAACTGCACTGGTAAGAGCAATGGGACGATAGTGGGAGGTTTCATGTCCCGTAGTGCCTGGTTTGCGGAAAGGGAGAACAATGGCGGATTTCCACAGCTGTGGAAGAACTCCTTGTGACCAAATAAGATTGTAAAGGCGTAATAGGACTGCAAGGGCTGACTGATGTAAATGTTGTAGCATACGAATATGATGTCGTCGGGCCCAGCTGCCGATGATCGACAAGCTGAGAGTGTTGCCTCCAGTTCTTGAAGTGTAAAAAGGCACATTATACTGTTCTTCTCTGAGAGAAGAAAAGTCCAAGGTGCTAACTCTCTGGCAGACTTTGAGGAAAGAAATGAGGGGCATAGATGGAGTCCCTGAGAAATACGGACCAATGATTGCCAATTTCATTGGCAACATCTAGTGGGTTTGCTATATCAACACCGGCAACCCGCAGAACAGGAGCCGGGTCAGGAGAATATTTACCACTCAGTTTTCGTACTTTTTTTCCAGACTGCACTCATAGAGGAAGCAGAGGTGATGGTGGAGACATAATCTCGCCAGCAAGTGCGTTTAGCGTCACGATGACACGGCGAGCGATCGCACGCTTCTGTTTAAAATCAAGGAGTCGCTCTGTGTTCTATTGTACCGGTACCTGCCCCATGCAGCGCGTTTCAAACGTACTGCACGAGCACAAGCAGGAGACCACCAAGGCACGCATTCTGAGAATGCCTGCCCGAAGTTTGGGTATAGAATGAGAAGCTGCGTGAAAACGGAGGACGAGAAGAGGTGTAAAAGCTCATCGATGGAGGGCGAAGAAGGAACCTCTTTAAAAACAGTCAGGTGTGAGTAAAGGTTCCAATTTGCCCGATTAAATTGCCAGCGTGGGGTGCGAAGAGGTGCGAATATGAAGGGAAGTAAGAATGATTGGGAAATGATCACTGTCATGTAAGTCCGGGAGAACAAGACCAAGTAAAGCTAATGCGGCGGAGGAAGAGCAAACTGAGAGATCGATGCAGAGAGAGTATGAGTCCGAGGATCAAAATGGTGTGAGTAACCTGTATTTAAAACATGGAGGGGGTGGGTGGCAAGAAAAGCCTCTAACTGAATTCCACGGGAATCACAGTGAGACCCTCCCCAGAGGAAATGGTGGGCATTAAAATCACCAAGTAACAGAATCGTGGCGGTAATGACGAAACAAGGAAGGCAAAATCCGGAATAGATAATGCCCGAGAAGGAGAGAGATATAAAGAACAGAGCGTATACCACCTATGTAAGTGGATACGGGCTGCTGTGTAATGCAGCGAAGTATGAATAAATAGCTGATGGTACGGAATATCAGTGCGGAGAAGAAGGGCACTTTCATTAAAGGTCCCATCAGGAAAAGGATCTGAAGAATACAATAAATTATAGCCTGAGATGTGAGAAATAACAGCAGAGTGTAATTTTGGTTCCTGTAAGCAAACACCAACAGGGGCAAACTGGGAGAGTAACATCTGAAGCTCACCCCGATTACCCCTGAGGCCGCGTATATTCCACTGTAAAAAGGCCATGATTGGCAATGATAAAGATACTTGAAATCCGCAGGTAAGGGTTCCTAGGACTAGAAGGGTTAGAAAAGTCCACATGCGGAGGCAGTGGAAAATGTTCAAGCAGCGAAGGAACGGTGCGCTGTGAAGAAAGGAGTTGCGTAGATGGAGCAGAGGAGAGAGAAAGAGCGGAAGGTGGATCAGTGTCCATTGATGGTTTGGTCTCTGCAATATATTCAGAGATTGCTTCAAGTGTTTCGGAATCAGAGATGTCGTATGGGAGACAATATTGGGAATGGTAGGGGGAGGATGAGTAAAGATTGGAACTGTATTGGACTGTACCAAGGTAGGGGGGGCGAAAGGGTGGAGGGAACTGAGAACGTGGCAGGGGACAGAAGAGACAGGAACCTGGGAGGTGGCAGAAGAGGAAGAAACTTGGGAGGGAACAGGGAGGAAGGTACATTACGAGGAGGAGGGTGAACCTCTGCACTTGTAACTGAGCCAGTGAGAGGGGAAGAACTAGGACAGAGACAGGGAGGGTAAAATGAGGAGGATGGAAGATGGGTAGGAGGTGTTACCGGACCTTTTTTTGACTTTTGAGAAGTAGAGGGACGATTGGGAAGAGGTGTCGTACGAGGTCTCGTCGATACTGAGGCTTGTAAGAGAGAACTCGAAGAAGCGAGATTAGACTGAGGCGTTGAAGTAGGGACGTCTGAGCCGAGGACAGCAAAAGGATTAGATACAGGAGTGATTATGGGAGAGGTAACCACAGAGGTGGGTGTAGAAGATGGGATACCAGAAGTGGGGGGACGTTTTGAAACACGGGAATAAGAAACACGTGGGAGTCTCCCTTGGAGGCGAGATGAGAAACTGCCATGGCATAAGGAGACCTTCTGTCTCTTTGAGGTAACGGATTTCCCGCTCGTTTAAATAGACCTGACAACGGCGAGAGTACGAAGGGTGAGCCTCATGACAGTTAAGGCAAGAGGGAGATCGATTGCAAGACGTATTAGAATGGTCATCGGCACCACAGACTGGGCATTCGGCGATAGATCTGCAATATTTCGCTGGATGGCCAAATCGCCAGCAATTTCTACACTGTTGTGGTGTAGGGATCACCTTTCGAACTTGTAACCGATGTCCTGCTATATAAACGGAGGATGGGAGTTCTCGGCTGTCAAAAGTTAAACGAGCCACATTGCTAGGGTATCGTCTCCGCCCACGGGCAGGAAGAACGTAAGTGTCTACCTTGAGGATTGGGAGATCTTGGAGTTCCAGCTGTTCTAGAATGTCGGTGCCACATGTCTGGAAATTTTGTTGAACTATGGTATGGGGCAGAATAACGGTACCACTACAAGAATTGAGGAATGATGTTTTTCAAGGGTGACAGGAACAGTATCTATATGGGAAAGACGAGAGAGCTCACGAGCCTGGGTAGCATTCTGTACGGTAATGATGCGCGTACCGCTCTTAAAGCATGAAAAGAAATATCTTTACCAACATGGCGTAGGAAGTGCCTTGCCAATACTATGGTCAGAAAGATAGGCAGTAGAGGAAGTTGGTCGTAAAGTGAAGAATTTAGTCCACTGTTCAGTCTGAAACTGAGCGTGGAAAGGTAGTGAAGGACGTGTCGATCGTTTCTGAGAAGAACGAGAAGGTGAAGGTGGAGAAGTATCATCAGCAGGTAATTGTCGTTGACGTTTAAGGCGTGGGACCAGAGTTGGTCCGACGTGGAACGGGTCGGCGATTTGAAAATTGCCGCACCGTAGAGGGAGAGGCCGGAAGCATAGTCAGAGGAGAGCGAAGGTCTGATAAATCGAAGGAGTCAGTCGAGGCCTCAGTACCTGAAGCAGGTGAGGAAACAGCACCGGCAATAGGTACAGAGGCATGAGGAATGTCTGAAGAGTGGTCCAAAGACGAGGCGGGTCAGAACGGGGTGCGGTATCAAGAAGGGGCCCGGGGGTACCAGGTTCATGGACTAGGCTGCCAGGTTAGGTTACTTCTTTCTTTTTGTTTTTAAGAAAAAAAAAGAAAGAAGAAAAGAAAATAAAAATAAAAAAAAGAAAAAAAAAGGGGGGACCGGGGAGGGATAGTTCCTAGGAGGAATGAAAGGCCAGAAATCTCCCTCCGCGCCCAAGAGGACTCGACACCGCTAGTAGCGCAGATGCAGCATGGAACCCGTGCCATACCCTACCCTTCATGCCAGTAAACCAGCAATCTGGGATAGCAACCTCACATCTGCCGACTACCTCGGTGGACAAAAGAGAGGCGGCCGGATATCCGCCACAAAGCATACCTCCTTCAGCCACCACCCCCGGAATCCGAAAGGTGGCTTCCAGAGATACACCCGTCGCCCAAAAGACACCCAAAGCTACTCCGGGATACCGGAGAGGGATTGAGACATCCCTAGCAATCCAGATTCCACGGCAAACTACGCCACCCGCCAAGAAACCTCAACGGAATGGGATGGACCCCGGTGTCCTTTCCCCTACCTAGGAACTAGCGCGCCTGTGGGAGAAATCACGAAGGCTAAAAAGAGGAAGGGAAAAAGGGAGGGGTGAGGAGGAGGAGGAGGAATGGAAAAAGGGGAGGATGGGGAGGATGGGATAGGGGAGGGGAGAATGGGGGGTAATTAGGTTCGGTCTGAGGAAGAAGACCGACAGGGCAATTCCTCAGACCAAGAGCCTCTTCACCACGCCAAGGAGCCCCCCTTGAAGAGGAAGAGACTGGACAGGCCAACAGAATATGGCAAAATGAAATTGGAACCTGACAATTCACACAGAGTGGAACTGGGTGCCTCTCCATGAGATACAGATGAGCGAGACGTGCGCGCCTGATGTGAAGATGGGAAAGTGTAGTCTTCCAGCTACGACATTGATAATAAAGAGTAGTACCAAGATCTTAAACTCGGCTTGATAGTGTAATTTATGATTAAATTCAGACCATGGTTGTGAAGGTGGCTAGAGATTACAGCAAAATAATCTGAGAATGGAATACTGTACCTCTATATGAAACTGGAAGGTTGTATACTGCTGATTGCACAGCAGAGTCTGCCTCCTCATTGCCCAGGTACCCAGCAGAAAATGATTTTGTTTTTGCTAGAAATGCGGCACAACCAAAGTTGTATGTATGCAAAACTAGGGGATGAGGAGAATTAAATTTTTTGATAGCTTGCAAAGCACTAAATGAGTCTGAGACTATCACAAATGATGAGGTAGGGCTGGATGCAGTAAGGATAATCACTATGAGAAATGCAAAGTTCAGCTGTGAAGATGCTAACAGAGTCTAATAAATGTCCTTGTACAACACTATCCGAGAACACTGCTGCAAACTCAACAGCCAGGATTTAGAACCATCGGTGTAAACATCAACGGCGCACTTTAAGTACTGTATTATGAAAAAATTGGAAGTAATCGAAATGCTGAAGGTGGTGTGCACATCATGGCAATAGCACAATGTTTAGTGTCAATCGACAATTCGGTCAATTTGAGACAGCAAGGCAAAGATAAGGGCTTGTACAACAAGTAATCCTCAATGTGAATGAAAAGAATGAGGAATAGGTCCAGAGCCACCCTCTCTGCTTCATGTTAAGCATTCTGAACTCGACTTTAATGCAAGTAACAAATAATGTACAGTATTAGTGTAACCATTTTTTAGCTAATTTACTTTCTTTTAACTGTCTGAACTTCACTAGAGTTCAGGTATTTCATTATCATTACTGATAAAAATTGAGTTTTCTTACCTAATATTATGACAAAAAAAAAAATTGTAGCTCTCCCCATCTGAAGAATTCAACCCTATTTTTCTATGTTTTTTGAGTCCATAAGTTAGGGAAATTATTAGTAGCTCAGCTTGTAAATTATCATCCACTGTATATTAAAAAATAAAGTGAGAGCAGTGGTTGTTTCAGCTATAAGGATGAGGGTTTAGTGCTATTACATATATGGGGCAGTGCTAAACCTGTAGGTGTCATACAATGCCTGGGGAAAGGAGGAGGCAGACATTCCTTAAAAGGGGTTTAGTAAACTAATAAAACATGTCGGAGGACTCTTGTTGATTATTTTGTGTGTGTGTGTGTGTGTGTGTAATTAAACACACTTGCAGAATTCTCTGGTCATTGTAGAACTGGCTAGAGTAAAATTAAGCTATATAGGATAATGTCTGGTATTCAAAGTACAGTGGTACCCCAAGTTTCGTACAGCTCCCAACTTGAACAATTATTTAAGTGTATTATTGTAAGTGCTTTTTTAAGTATTATTGGGGGTCTGAAATGGACTAATCTAATTTACATTATTTATTCCTTATGGGAACAAATTCGTTTGGTAACGGAACTTGAACAGCCTTCTGGAACGAATTATGGCTGAAACTCAGGGTACCACTGTATGTAGTCAGCATTGTTGACAATATAATCTGATCAAACTAGGCACTAAACTCAGAAGGGTCATACAGTGCTGCAGGGAGGGATATGGTAAGTAGGAATGGAGGGAAAAGATTGTGCAAGTGGAGACTGAAAGTAAGAGAACAAAAACAAGTTTGTTAAAAAGCCAAAGAATCTGCATAAAAGGTGGGACTTTTTGCAAGGATGTCAGGTAGTGTCAGGGGAGGGGGACTTCAGAAATGAATTCTGTGTTACCACTGATAGACACTGATCTGTTAAGATATGGTGAACCAACAGTGCAGCTTGACAATCCTTACAGAGCAACACCAGCACTTTTCCACAAAATGTTTGTGAACAATACATAGGTGGGAGAGAGTAGTCTCCTCACCACAACAGCAGTGGCAAGATGATGGCCAGAAATCCAAATGTATTTCGACAGAAAGCAATTTATTGTGAACCAGCTCAGACCACCATTGTTGCCAACAGTTGTGGAGTTGTCGAGAGATCCCCGAAAAATAGTCCAGGAAAGGAATAACCTTTGTATGAAATTGACTTCATGAACAGTGGAGTCCATATGTTAACTTGAGCATGTCCAGGGACAATAAAATGCATACTTTTGCTTAAGAAATGCTTCATAACCAATGTTGTATGTGTAGAACAATGGGATTGGGGGGGGGGGGGAATCACATTTCTGGATATAACTTTTTTTTTTTTGTTGTTAATTCATTGTGGTGGATGATGATGTTTTACAGGCAGTAGGTACTAAAGTAGTACTAACAACATTCATAATTCGGAAAGAAAGCTTTATTTCAGTGTTTATTTGGGAAAAAATCTGTGAGGGTAGAAGCCATCAACTGAGTTTATATAAAGGAAAACTTGCACAAGAGCCAGAGATGCCCTGGGGGCCAGCATACAGTGCAGTTATGCATTTGACCTCTGGTGGTAAGCTGTATTGTAAAGTCTGAGGTGTGATATAGACTGGGAAGACCCAATGAAGTCTAAAAGTTATAAAATTATTATAATCAAGGAGGGGGAAGCACTAAACCTATAGGATTATACAGAGCTTGTGGGGGATGTGGAAGGTATTCAGGGAACTGGAGCACAGATCCAATTCCCTAGATCAAGAGCCCCTCACCAGCATCAAGGTGGTGAGGGGTAAAAGTTATAAAAATTTGTGGTGTACTGTGAAAATACGGAAACATTTTGATCAACTTTGGGATGTCTGGTCTGGCAACAGACATGTTTTGTAGTACCAAGTGAGATATTGCAAATTAGCCCTTTCAAGGTCCGTGCCGTAGATCTACGGCTTTATGTTGAGGGTCCAAACCGTAGATCTATGCCATGAGCTCAGCTCACTCTGATAAGCTGTGAGCAGTAAATTTGGGCCTAGGTATGAGAGAATACATTTATGTGGTGCACATATACCACATAGAAGAAATCCTGCAGCACATACTACATAATGATTATTATTATATTATTATTATAATCAAAAAGAAGCGCTAAGCCACAAGGACTATACAGCTTATACTACATAATGAGAGAAAGAAAACAGACCATAATTTTCGATTAAAACAGCGACTTTGCAGTGTTTTTTTGTATGTTTTTATAGTTGTATTTGCGATTTCTTGGTCTCATTTGATAGAATGAAAGATATATTACAGAAATAGAGATGATTTTGATTAGTTTTAGTACTGAAAATGGTTTGAAACAACTCGAAGTAACCGAAATGTTATATTTTTGCCAATGTTCGAGAGTAAACAAATTACCTCACACGTCTAATACACACCAGCTGGTGGGTCTAATATACGTTCATAAATGTGGTGATGTTATTTATTCAATTATTACAATATTTCATAACAGTAAATCCTGAAAATGTAACTAAAACAGAGAAAATGCTAGTTTAGTGTCAGGAATGCCTGTATTGTTTGTTCTGGACCCTATTTTGAAATTAGAATATTTTGAACTTTGCATTAAATTGGCCGAATTACCAATTTCTGATCACTTTATTTTGTAGTTGAAACAGTTGACATGGATATTTCGTGTGTTCAATCGATAGAATACAAGTAATACTAGTGAAATAGCTAAGAATTTGGTCGACTGGAATAATGTAATTGGCCTAAAATGGGAGGCAAAATCGCCAATGCGTAAATATCGCTGACACATTAAAATTTGCGAGAGCATAATTTCGTCAATTTTCTATCAAATTTCGTACTTTTTGTTTTATTACCTTCAGAAAAAGATTCTCTACCATTTCGTAAGAAAAAATAAAATTATTTTTTGAAAATTCTTGGACCCTGGTGCACACTTTGAAGTTTGGCCTCTGGACCCTGAAAGGGTTAAAAATGCATCTCTAGCTACTTTTTTTTTTTTTTTTTTTTTTAAGAATGGATAAATAAGAAATTTAGGAGGAGGAAGCGAGATTATTATTATAATCAGAAATAAGTGCCAAACTCACAAGGGTCATACAGCACTGAAGGGTAGGGTGTGCAAACTGTGGAACATGCTTGATCTGAAAGTAGCAAGGGTGGAGAGTATAATGGAGGTAGAGTTAGTAAGGGCAGTAGGGAGTGTTGAAGGTTGTTTAATAAATCTGTTGCTGTCGAAAAGTAGAGGAAATCTATGTCAGAGGTAGGGCTGTCAGCAAGGAGGGAAGATAAAGTACTGGGGTTAGAGCAGTGATGACGTCAGTGGTAAATTCTGTGCTTCCTGGTAAGTAGGACAGTCAGTAGAATATGGCAAACTGAAATTGGAACCTGACAATTATCAGAGTGGATCTGGGCACCTCTCCATGAGATGCCCATGAGTGAGACGTGTGTGCCCGATGTGAGAAAGTGTAGTCCTCCAACCATGATTTCAGTGATAAGACCAGGATCCTCAACTTGCCTTGATAGAATGTAATTTGTTTATGAATCGACTCGGACAAATGTTGTTGCCAATGATTGTGAAGGTGGCTAGAGATTACAGCAAAATACAGTGGACCCTCGACCAACGATGGCATCGTATAACGTTAAATCTGACTAGCGATATATTTTAACGCAAAATTTTTGCCTCGACTAGCGCTAAAAAACTCGACCAACGCGATTCGTTCCGTTTGAGATGCGTCCGTGTGTGGCCCGTGCAGTGTTTACAAGCCAGCCACTGCAGTCGCATCCATACATACAATCGGAACATTTCATATTATCACAGCGTTTTTAGTGATTGCACCTGCAAAATAAGTCACCATGGGCCCCAAGAAAGCTTCTAGTGCCATCCCTGTGATAAAAAGGGTGAGAATTAGTATGGAAATTAAGAAAGATTTTGAAGGGTTTGGGGCTAACCCTGAAATGCCTATGCCAGTTGTGGAATCCATTGTGCCTACTTCAAAGATTAAGGAAATGTGTGCAAAGTGGGTTGAACTGCAAACCTTTATGGATGAAAATCACCCTAACACAGCTATTGCAAGCCATGCTGGTGACTATTACAATGACAATGTTGTGGCCCATTTTAGACAAATCGTAAAGGAACGGGAGGTACAGAGGTCCAGTGACTCTCAAGCTGGTCCTAGTGGCATTAAAAGAAGGGAAGCAACCCTGGAAAAGGACTTGACACCTCAAGTCCTAATGGAAGGGGATTCCCCTTCTAAACACTAACACCATCCACACACTCCCCTCCTCCCATCCCATCAATCATCACCAGATCTTCAATAAAGGTAAGTGTCATGTAACTGTACATGTCCTCTTCAGTTTGTGTGTATTAAAATTAATATTTCATGTGGTAAAAATTTTTTTTTTCAATACTTTGGGGTGTCAGGAACGGATTAATTTGATTTCCACTATTTCTTATAGGGAAAATTAAGTCGACTAACGATAATTTCGACTAACGATGAGCTCTCAGGAACGGATTAATATCGTTGGTTGAGGGTCCACTGTAGTCAGAATACCTCTATATGAAACTGGAAGGTCATGTACTGCTGACCTTGCAATGAGTCTGCCTGCTTGTTCCCCTGAACATCAGGAAGTGGGATATCTTGGTACCTGTATGACCATAACTTTTCTAGTAACATGCTCCCCTCAAGGAAGGTTCCTTGATGTTGGTGAGGGGCTCTTGATTTAGGGAATTGGATCTGTGCTCCAGTTCCCCGAATTAAGCCTGAATGCCTTCCACATCCCCCCCCAGGCGCTGTATAATCTGCCGGGTTTAGCGCTTCCCCTTTGATTATAATAATAATAATCTAGTAACATGCTGTAAATTGTTTCACAGATGTACCAAGTTGGTTTTACTTTCTCCCACAAAAGTCCACAAGTACTTATACATATCAATCCTAACATACCGACCCTTAATTTAACCTTGAAATCTTTCACATTTGTTAATCTACAGTAACCAAATCTTGCAACAACTTCTGTTATTGGTAGGACAGTTTAGCATAGAAAATACATATCTGCAGTGCCTTTGCACAATGAGGCTCGCTTAAAAAATAAATATCCTACACAGTTGGTTATATCCTAGCTGTTTTACTCAAATTCACCCACACCCTTCCCTGTATATACATTACATCTTTAATGTCAAAACTGCTGTTAATTATTTAATGTGCCAAATCCATATAGGTCATAAAGATTTGCAATGCTTGTATTTAGGGGAAGTTTTAATCCCACAGGAATCATTCAGCACCTGAAGAATGAGAGGCAATCAAGAGTGATCCATAGAAGGGGAGAGGGAACCTATTATTCTAGACTTCTGTACATCATTTCCATTACATGTGATGGGACCTAAGTGCTATGTAATGTTACCAAGACCTTTTTCCCATAGTGTACCTCTGGAGCCTGTTTCTATAAGGATAAACCTTCAAACCATTTTCCTGACTACAATTGGGCATTAATAATGTTCTACAGCATTATACAGTGCAGGTAACTAGTTCAAATCTTGCAGTATATAAAGATCATAAAAAACAAGTGCTAACCTACCAGGATCCATGCATTGATGCTAACTCCAATCCTTTATTGACATTTCACCCTCACAGTGGGCCTAAGCTACCCACTACTTCGGTATTTTCCCTATATGCTCATCCTCTCTCTCTGAGTAGAACTGTTGGTGACTTGATGAAGTATACTGTGTGGGCTAACATTGTCAATGAAGGATTGCATTAGACTGCACTTCTTGTTTTTCCATTATGTACTGTTTCTCTTCATATATCTGGGATTTCACTTCATAGTTGTCATATACAACTATTTGTAAGACTGCACTAGAAGTGTTCAATGCAAAATTCATTTAAAAGAAAGCCATGATATGCATTTTATGGATGGGGACTCAAACTATAGCTGGCTCTGCTACCTGCATGGACTATGGTTCAATTCTCAAGAGTGTTATACTATATATATGTATTATGTCTGTACAAGATATGCTCTCAATAAAATATAAAAAAATAAAAATTCATCTACTGACTCGTGTGTATGTGCACATACATATAGACATGTTTTTTCTATGACTTGATGTGCTGCTGGAGTGTGAGCAGGGTAACAATTATGAAGGGATTCAAGGAAACCAGTTAGCTGGACTCGAGTCCTGGAGGTGAGAAGCACAGGGGTGAGGATATTGCCATTTGGAGGGTCAACAGAACTGTGATATCAGTATGTTTCTGGCAAGACAGCAGTTGAATGAATAATGGTGAATGTGCTAATGCTCTTCCTGTTTTGTTTTTTTTATTTATGTATATATATTTTTTTTTTGGGTGGGGGGGGGGAGGTGTAACCCTACCTTTGTGGGAGATGGCCCATATATTAGAAATTTAATTTCAGTATGCATTAATTATAAATATATTACTGGTAGTCATTTATGACAAAATTATAGTCATCTTGTTATGATTATGCTTGTATGAAATAAATTTTCAACCAAGGTTATTCATACATATCCATTAATCTCCTCACAAAGTATCTATGAATAAATGAATAGTATAACATTTATGATATCTAAGCCTTAAATACAAACACTATTCCATAAAAAGCAATCATCACACTGCATTAACAAGGTGAAAAGCATTTCTTAAGTATCACAGGTGAACTCTAAATTATTTGATAACTACAAGCAGTTTGAAATTATGAATTCCTCACTATCATTTTCTTCATAAACTTGAATACTTTATTTAATTTTTCATTTGAGAATTTACCTGAAGGAATGTTTTATTATATTAAGGCACATCTTTACTCAATACATCATTATAATGATGTATTTTGAGTAAAGATCACAGGAACTTATGGTAAAAAACCAGGGCCAATTTTATATTCCTTACTTTGCAAATCTAAGATTTAAATACTGATGCAGTTATTTGTATCGAGTACAAATTTACATAACTGCAGAAATATAACTAACTATAACACAGCACATAATGCTATCACAGTACTGTGTACAGTTTTGCTCACAGTATTGTATGTTGATAAACTGAGGCTAAGCTTCAGTTACTAAACTTGCATACACAAACTTCACATGCTAGATTGGCTGAATTAGAAGAAAAAATAAAAGTTAATTTCCAATATTATGATTACTTTGCAGTAGTAAAGCTTAAACATAAAATGCTGAGTGTAAACACTCCTTTCACATACAAAAATTTATTCCATTTGTGAACAGTCCTTTTCAAACATTTTCCAATTAAAGCAGATAAATTAAATAATCTATTTACAAAATAAAATAATTACAGATGTACAATAATAAAAATACAAATTACCAATATGGTTCTTTGTACCTTAAAATGGGAGGATTAATGCTAAAACATCCATCATCCATAAAAAAAAAAAGTCCTGGCAGGTACCATAATAAACATGATCCTGACAGGTACCAATAAAAGAATGACTGTGATGAATGGTAGAATGATCACTATTTCATAATACAATATATTTTATGTCTAGAAGAATAACTGTCACAATACCATGGTTGAAATACTTCACTATTACCCCACAATTTGAAGAAGAAACCTAAAAGACATTTCAGCATTCTGTATCAGTATTAAATCACGACTGGCAATCAGGTCACTAGTTGATAATGGTGTGTTTGAGATTTCTTTCTAAATTGTGGGTAAATAATGAAATATTTTATGCCCACTAAGTTCATTTTCAAATGGATATCAACAGACCCTAATTTATATCAGTGCAAAAGACTCAGATTACTTGTATTAATGACTTTTATTTCTATCAGTCTGAGCAATTGATGGTCACTACGAAAGACTTTAAAAGTTTATTTCTGGATTTTCTGTACTAAATATTAGAAAGTTATATCATGTACTCTAGAAGTATTGTGTGATCAAAACTGCCATACTTCAAAACCCATTTCTACATAAGGGCTCACAATCTGCGACTCAAATAATGGAATGGCAAAGACAGAATGTTGATGTAATGCAGTTCTCATAGATCACTTAGTGAAGGCCTGCATGCAACAAAAAACACTAGTGCTAATTTATAAAAGTAGCTACAATAGGTGTAGTGCACTACCAAAAAAATTTAATTAATTGCCACTTGTGAATGAAACTGCTAGAAATTTGCATAATGCCATCTGCATGATACTGGTTATTTTAGTTAAGTGTTTTCCATAAAACATATTGGCTTTGTAAAATAAATAAATGCCATCATATTTTCTGTAAAGTTGGTACAGTATTACAAGTCATAACTCATTTTGACCAGTTGTAAATTCCCTACATAAGTGTTGGAATATAATATATATATGTATGTATATACATATACAGTGGAACCTTGGTATACGACCAGCTCCCTACTCGAACAAAGCTCAGCACTCCACCAAACAAATATGACCTGCCAGAACTTCGCTGTAAACTATTTCGTGTTTCTTTGCATTTTTTTGTATTATTTGTATAAGTCACCATGGGGCCTAAGATGATTAATGATAACAGCCAACCAAACAGAAAATTGGTTGTGAAGAACTTGTTCGATACTCAAACAGCCTTCTGGAATGAATTAAGGTCACATACCAAGGTTACACTATGTATGTATATATATATATTACACACACACTTTTTGATACTCGGCCTATATAAAGCATGTTCTGTCTTAACGACAATTACCACAAGCTTCACTTTGAATTACGTAAAAAAAATATTTTTAAATTTGTTTGCGATACTAATATTTTTTCATGACTTTTAAAATAAAATATTTTTTCAATCTTTGTGTATTCTATATGATGTGACTTCACAGATGGGAAAATTTCACAGCCTTACTACTAGCATGACCACTGAACTAGATACATAATACTGTATATATTTCTAAAATGGATTAAAATTCCTATTTAATTAAGGATTGTAATTGTTTAAAATTGTATTCCAGTGATGAAAGTTAACTTTTATTTGCATAGTAAAAAATTTAGGAATTCAAACAAAGATGTACTTCAATATCCAAAGGAATTGGTTAAAAATAATGATAATGTAAGTTTTACATAGTCAGAATTTTAAAAAATTTTGGTATCTATTGTAATATAAAAATGGAATTTTTGGTGCGATACGACCAGTTTTTTGAAAAAGAAGATTTCAAGATCCAAAACTTATTTGGGTACAGCTGTTTGTCATAATTCAACTTTCATGTGCTTCCCCCAGAAACAAAATTACTGTAATGATAAAATATTCCTTTTAAAATATTATTTCCTTGAAAATGCTGAATTAAAAACTCATAATAAAACATTCATACATTCAGTTTTGGGAAGTAATACGAGGTCATGAAGCATCTGACAACTCTGGAGAAACATCATAACTTGTTCTCATTCTCCACATGCCAATTGTGCAGTCACTGCAAAGAGAACCAGCTATTATTACACACACATAAACAAAGATTTAGAAGTAATTTTAAAACTGAAAATGAGACAACTGGTAGTATTAGAGCTGAACATTAAAGCAGAAAATTATTCTATTTTGAGTATATAATGAAATCTTGTATAATGTGAGGCTTAAGTTTCTGAAATCAACACTTGTGTGACAATAATTCACTTGTAAATAGAGTGGTTTGCATAATGTAAATGAGAGCAGACACTGTGCACCTTGCAAGATTCATAGATGGTAAAATCAGCTTTTTGTTTATCTCTGCTGATATTTAGGAATTTATTTGTTTATGACTATTTTGTGGATATGTGTACCCTTCTTGTTTATTAAAAAATCAGTCAAGATGTCTGGAATTTTTTGTTTTGCTCTTTGAACACATGCCTATATGTTACATGCTGTACAGTATTGGGCTGCTACACAATTCTGCTATAAGCACCATGAGACTGGCACACATCTACTGCAAAGATCACCTATATACTAATGTCTTGAAATCCCATACTGTATTCCAGTTTTCCTTCCTTGGAGGAGGACTGGGATTTTAACCAATCAACCACATCTTTTCCCCAGCTAACCACTGACATATTAAACAACATAATAGTGAATCTTAGTTCTTTCCCCAATCTCTACCAAAAAATCTGAATGCTTTATACATACACAAAATATGAATATGCTGTTTGACCAATCCTTACCAAACAAATGTTAGCTTTCTATATATGTATACAATAAACATATGCAAAATAGGAATGTTTAGTAAAATCTAACTGAGAAAAATATTTACAATTCATCCTTAAGAAAATCAGTAAATATGGCCATTTCACTGTGGGAAGTGAAAGACACTTATTAGTAAATAATTAAGTGGTTCCAAGGTGCCAATTCTGTAATCTGAAACAAAACATGTAAGAATATAGTAAGTCGAGGCCCTACTTTATTTACATTCCTGCTGTAAAATCATTGGCTATATATCTTCCAAAAAGCAAGAGGTATACACATTTGTAAATTCCCTTCATTAACTCTTAAACTATCCAAACGTAGATCTACGTTTGAACAGCTGAAGGGTTAAAAATGTACTAGAAAAAATAATGCGGTTGAAATTATAAAAGGTCTCTTTACCTTTATTATAAATTGCACTAATAACCATAAACTTTGTTGTATTAATCCTTAAATGGTCCAAACGTATATAGTATACGTTTTTTCAACATCTGAAAGTAGTAAAAAAATGTAGATCCTTTTTTTTTGTTTTACATGTGAAAATGTGTAAAAAAAACTTTAATCTACATTTGTTTTTTGTTATATTTGAAAATATGTAAAAAAAAGTAGATCTACTTTTGTAGCACTACGAATTTGAACGTCGATCTGTTTGGACCGTTTAAGGGTTAAATAAAATCTGAATGAGTACATGAACATGACTAAAATCTTAAATAATTTAACAATCTATTACAAAAACTTGACTATAACAACATTTTGAGACACTGTAGATGCAGGTTGTTATGGATCCAAGAAAGTGAAAATAGGTAGATGAACATGTTTAAAAATCATAAAATGTTGATTGAAATGAATTTTGGGGGCACTATAGATGCAGGTTATGGCTCTCATGCATGCAAAGCACAATACAATTTCAGTAAAACTATACAATAATAAAAGATAAAGATCTTTTTCTTTTTACCACGCCAACTATATTCAACCAAGGCAGGGTGATCTAAAACAAAAAACGAAATTAGAAGGGGTTAACTAGTTCCTTGTTCCTGGCATTTTAGTTGACTCTTACGACAAACATGGCTTACAGAGAAAGATACATACATATACGCATTCTTTTTTTTTCAACACGCCAGCCGTCTCCCACTGAGGCAGGGTAGTCCAAAAAGAAACACTTTCACCATCATTCACTCACAATCAATGTCTTTGCAGAGGACGTGCAAATATGACAGTTCAGATGTCATTCCAAACAGCAAATACCCCAAACCCCTCCTTTAAAGTGCATGAAACTGGTTAGTCAGACTTGAGTCCTGGAGGTGGGAAGCACAATGCCTGCAATTTAACCCTTTCAAGGTCAAGACCCCTGATCTCAAACTTGTTCTCGGGGTCGAAGAATTTAAAAAGTTATGAAATGACAGAATCTTCTTCTGAAGGTAGTGAAACCAAAAGTATGAAATTTGATGGAAAATTTACAGAATTACACTCCTGCAAAGTTAAGAGGTCATGGTGATATTTGCGCACTGGTGATTTTGCCCACTTTGAGCCCTATTTTCAGCCAATTCCATTGTTCCAGTTGACCAAACTCATAGCTATTTTGCTGGTATTCCTTCCATTCTATTGAATGAGTACAAGAAACCACCCATTTACCTATTTCAACTACCCAATAAAGTGATCAGAAATTGGTAATTTGGCCACAATTTTCTTCATATAAATCTTGGTCCTAGCTTTGTCTCTGTAGATACCTTCCTTTCCCATTACATTAAAATAGGCTCCAAACTTCAGAACACATGTGAATTAAACTGATTCTTTCTTACTTTTCTTTTTTTTTTTCTTTTTGTTTTCTCTCTCTCTCTCTCTCTGTCTGTCTCTTCTCTTCTATTTTTTTTTTCCTTTTTCTTATTTTGGGTTTCCTTTCATATGCCTTGAGTGATCTACCCTTCACTGCCCCCCCCCCCCCCCCACCCGTGTTTTTGGTCTTACTCCTTGTGGGACCTTAGCTCTCCTGTAGTGCTCCTCTTTCATGGCCTTTAACTGACCCCACTACCTCTGTTACTACTACTACCTTTCTTACTGCCTTTGGCTCTTACCTTCGCTTTTGCCTCCTTTCACTCCCCTTTCTATCCTTGTCCCACCAACCACTCTTTCTACTTTACACCACCACCACCACTACTACTACTACTGCTACTCCTACCTCTATTGTCCCATCCCTGCCAGCTGGCTTATATATACTGGCTCTATCTCTCTTTTCTGTTAGTGTGACTTTGTAAAATGTGCGGGTTATTTGTGTGAATGTATATCGAAAATATATTTTTTTCCCCTCACAGAAAATGAGATGATGACTACCTCAGTTAATGATACAGAGCCTGTACTACGAGCTGAGTTTGAAGGAGTTACTGCTCAAGCTAGTGCCTCTGAGGAAAAGTCACTTGGTATCTCTGACTGCAGTACCTCCCCAGACTACTAACAGCTCATTACTCTTATTCAAGTACAGCTCACTTAAGTTTCCAAAGAAACATTTAGTCTATACATCCTCTAACCTTCGTAAGTGTCCCTGCTCCTCTGCAATCCTGTTTTTTTTGTCTTACCCCTAACCCTCTCAGTAATAATTCTACCATAAGCATTACCTGGGAATCTTAGCAGGCTTATTTTCCCATAATCCTTACATTCTCTCTTGTCTCCTTTCCTTCATTCATGTATATACTGAACAATGACACCAACCACTACATCCCACCTGCTTTTAACAGTGTACTTAATACATGTACTGGTAAATACTTATTACATTAAAATAATAAAGTTTAACAAAGTAATACAATTTATACAACTAAAACTATCATTTTTGATACATTCATGTTAAAGAAGTATGTTAATTTAAAAGCAAAATATATATGTAACCTACTATGTTAATAAAGAGTAGAAATGTCTTGGATAATCCATTTACTATTAAAATAACACTACACTTTTAATATGTGAAGATAATAATTATCTGCTTTGTTTCACTACCACAGATCACTCGAGTACTGTTAAAACAAAATGCACAGAAACAAATGCTAATATGAAAATGAAACAAGCAAGGCATACTTTCCACCGAGCAGGACAACAACTGAGGAGTTGGCTACGCAAACACAAGAAGGGTATTTGAAAATTCTCAATACACAAATATACAGTATGACAATTAAAGGCTATAATTATATATGTAGTACATGAAAATACTTACTACACTATTTCTTATCTCTAAGTTTATTTTGGAGACACTTTCATTACTCTAACTGGCTTGAATAACCTGATACTTGTGTTAAGAACAAATAGAAAATAATGTACAAGACAGATAAGGCAAAATATTTAGGAAAGATAAAATGTAGCCATTGCACTAAAGGGAGTATACATAAACAATGTTCAAAGCTAATATGTATTTTTCACACTTTTCATGCACACTGAGAAATTACTTCACTTTTCCACGCTGAAGCTCAGAGTGAAAGTTCAAAAGTTCGGCCAGCAGCTACACCCACTAAGGGTCTCCACACCCGAATGTCTCCCTCACTGATGGGGGTAGCAAGATAGAGCAAAATTAAAAAGTAGATAAACAGCAGAGTGAAGAGTAAGAGAGAACTGTCGCCTCCCCAAAGTTGAAAAAGGCAAATTCCTCTAAAGCATCCCATCCTGTTTCATACTGTAGTATGAAAATAAGGAAAAAAATTAATTGCCTCTGAAATAGTATTTGTGCATACATTATGATGTTTAAGTATTTCAGATATGTCCTAAAATATAATTTTCTTTGAAAATTATAAAAGTCATTTAGTTCTGAGTACAAAACTGTGCTTTAATAAATCTGCAACATAAACTAATAAAATGGAATTATGAATTTTCAATAAAAATGAATCTGGGACTGCAAATTATTTTAAAAGGATGGTCAATACAGAAATCTTATAAAGTCTTACAACATTCTTCACTGTTACATGGATTCAAATTTTCTGAAACAAATACCTTGATAACAGCACTTTATGCTTCATCCTCAGATATGTAAATTTGAGGTGCTTGTACTTTTTTCGCTTTGGAGACAAAGGACCTAACATCCTAAAAAGTCTTTTCTTTTACAGAACAGAGTAAATAGGAAAGAAGATACTAAATAATTAAGAGAGGTAGGATTGGTAGTCATTTAAAAATAATTCATCTAGGAATTAGAACAAGCCTAACTTCAGATAACACATGCAACCCTTAATAATATACTGTATATACAAGCCTTCATATGTACAAATAGTTGAAACTGTATACGTGTATCTTCTGAATCTTGATCTACTTTCCTAACCTTCACACCAGACAGATTTAGAAAGCTGCAATAGATCTCATGTGCATAACACAGATACAAATAGGACTCAACACAAAGAACAGCTTACTAAATAATATTAAAGTACATAATAATCATCAAATTTTACAAACTTGCATCGCCTAGACTACAAGTCTAGAAAAAATGAAAAACAAGTCTTAATTAAAATAACTGAGACTGTCCTCCACTTCCTTGGATTAAACCTGATTGCTTCTCATTCCCCAGGAACTGTATTAGTCTCTCCATGGATTTAGAGCTTCCCCTCGATTATATAAAAAAAAATATTCCTCCTAGAATATAAAATACAGTATTCCCTCTCCCAAACTCTTATTATATCCACAATTAAAACTGCCTCAACTTTTAATGTTTCCTACCACCAAATAAATTTCAACAATTCCCATCTGACACTACATGCAAAGAAGACTAAACTGTAATAATTTTTAATATTACTATTATCACAACTATTCTATTAATTTTCTGTATATATTATCAGAAATCTTTCTTTCTTCTTTCAACGCACCAGCCATATCCCACCGAAGCGGGGTGGCCCAAAAGAAAAAATGAAAGTTTCTCCTTTTACATTTAGTAATATATATAGAGAGGAGGTTACTAGCCCCTTGCTCCTGGCATTTTAATTGCCTCTTATGACACGCATGGCTTACAGAGGAAGAATTCTGTTTCACTTCTCCATGGAGATAAGTGGAAATAAACAAGAACAAGTAAGAAAAATAGAAGAAAACCCAGAAGGGTGTGTATATATATGCTTGTACAGTCATGTGTAGTGTGGCCTTAATGTAAGTAGAAGTAGCAAGACATACCTGAAATCTTGCATGTTTATGAGACAGAAAAAAAAAAAGACACCAGCAATCCTACCATCATGTAAAACAATTACAGGCTTTCGTTTGACACTCACTTGGCAGGACGGTTGTACCTCCCTGGGCGGTTGCTGTCTACCAACCTACTACCTAGGATCATCAGAAATATTATCTACAAATTTATCCTACAAGACTAATTCGAGATTTTATATGAAATATTAATTAAACAAGGAACATGTTACTAGTAACCTTTCTGCTATCTTTTACTTTAACAACAATGTATGCTACATTGAAGATAAAACCCCTAAATACCAAAACAACAATGCTTTATGATTTCATTAAAATAAAAATTAAGATTACTTCACCTCACAGGTAGGTTAATACATGTTCCTTCACAAAATTACCGAGTACTTGTTATAATTAACTCAACTTGAATCATAAGTACAGTACAGATTATGTACCTTAAATCTATACAAAACCTTTCTATTCATAGTATAACTTACATCAATGTACATACTACACTAAATGTATAATCTAATACTTGACCAAAACATGTATATAAGCAATTCTTTCATCTTTCAACAAACCAGCTGTATCCCACTGAGACAAGGTGGGGTTTCTCTTTTTAAATTCAGTAAAATATACAGGTGAAGGAGTTACCAGCCCCTTGCTCCTGGCATTTTAGTCGCCTCTTATGACACGCATGGCTTACAGAGGAAAAATTCTGTCCCACTTCCCCATATATTTAAGCTCTAATAACATTACCCAATACAAACCTGCTTCTATAAACCCCATTTAATAAATATATAAATCTGTAATTAATGATCATTTTCATCATAAATGTATGTATAGTATTTCATGAAGTGACTAACCCACGTTATGCCACTTACTTTGAAGCCGAAAAGATGCAAGTTGAATTGGTAGTAATTGCGTTGATAGGAGATGCATGTGCTCGTAATTCCCCAATTAGCTGGCAGCTTTCAACAGACCACATTTTTATCATTCCAGCTCGGCACCCTGAAACATTGTTAAAATGTTTTAATCAGGTTAGCTTTTGGCTAGAAAGCAAACAAATGGTCAATGAGAGGTCTAGACAATCAACACTAACACTGTAAACCTTCGTTTAGTGATAGACTATTATTATTAGTGTGATACCAGAACTGAGAAGAATACACTATGAAGAAAGGTTGATGAAAATAAATGGTATAGAATACCGACACAATGGAAATATAAACATTTAAGCAGTATAATGTGACCCTTTACTGACAACGTTTTGCCCATGCAGTGGGCTTTATCCAGTCACAAACAGATCTACCTGGGTGAAACATACATGAGTATTTGTAGGATGAGAATGATGGGTCAGGTAGAGAAAGCTGCATGTGACAATTTTCCAAGTAGAGTGGTAGAGTCTAAAAACTTGGGTAGCTTTTAAAAGAGATTGGATAAGTATATAGGTAGACCTTCTGCAGTGTTCCTCAATTCTTAAATTCTCATGTGGGATAGCAATGAAGAAGTTTCTTGGCAAGGGGTTCAGCTATGTTATAGAAGTCGTTGGACGTACAGATAAGCGATGATTCCAGGATTCTTCGGTATTGAGTGTTGTCTTCTGAGGTGATAAGTCTTGCGTTTCTGTAGTTGATTAAATGGTTGTGTGAATTTCGGTGTTGAACACAGGCATTCCTTGGATCGTCAGATCTGCCTGCATACTGGTGTTCTGAAATACGGGTTTGGAGGTCTCTGAATGTTTTGTCAACGTATAATTTGCTGCAGTCATTCCAAGAAATTGTGTATACCCCTGCAGAGGATTGAAGCTTGTCCTGTTTATTACTGGTAATGTCTTTGATGGTGGTGGATGTGGAGGTATATACTTGGAATGAGGTTTTGGAAAATATGTTTATAACGTGTTCAGCAGTGGAGTTGTGGGGAGGACTACGTACCTCTTCTCGACAGTGTCTTCTCTGGGTGTGTTAAAGATGTTTACTGCCTGTCGTCTGCAGTCTCTAATAAAGTGACAAGGATAGTGAAGTTTAGAAAATACTTGTTCAATAAGAGAGTAGTCTTCCTCAAGGAACTCACTGCAACAGATTGTAAGTGCATGCCTATAATTACACCACATTTAGTTTTGGTGTTCTGGCGAGATTAGAAGTGCAGAAGATCGTGTTGGTTAGTAGGTTTTCGACAGACTTTCAAATGAAGTTCATGGTCAGCTTTGCAGGAAAGAACATCAAGGAAAGGAAGTGTGTTGTCAACTTCTTCCTCTAGTGTGAACTGGATCGAGGGCTCGACCTGGTTGAGCTTGTGTTGAAGAGCTTGAACATTGAAGCATCTGGGAGTTACGGAAACTCCAAACTCTCTGTGATAATAGTCAGTGGAAAAGTTTAGGAAGACCTGAAATTATTCAAACTCTTTCTTCTCGTCCACTGTCAACCACAGAAACTGAAGCCCTCAGCTTAGGCCTCAAATTTGCAACAGGAATTCCAAAACTGAAACAAGACCTTAATTTCACTGCTAAAAATTACAGACACAATGACTCCAATTTCCAAAAAGGCATCATCTCAGCGGCCATCTCAACACACAGCTCCCCAGTCATACCTCGACACTACATCATTGCACTTAAAGATTTAGCAGAATACACAACCATCAGGGTTACCACCACTGATAAAGGTGGTGGTGTCATAATCATGAACAATGACGATTACAGGAGCAAAATTCCCAATCTACTTAACGACCCAGATACCTACAAACCTCTCACATCAAAACAAGTGGACAACCTTACCAAAACATTTCTTCACAGGACTCGCCGCATTCTGTGGGACTCAGAACAAGGAAAGAAACTTCTGCACACCATTCCCAGCAACCCCAGACCTGCCAGAATGTACGGCCTGCCCAAAACTCACAAGCCCATATCCTTGGGAATAGGCAGTGCTCCTCACCAACTCTCAGGGATTCTCGCTAAACACCTCTCCAAACTCTTGGGCACAATCAGTCCAGCACATCTCAAACACTCAGGTGATCTTCTCAACCCCATTCACAACATCAACATCAGGAACAAGAAACTCTCTAGCCTGGACGTAACTTCCCTATTCACCAAGGTACCTACTACACAAACCATCAATCTCTTACGCAGGAAAATTGACGATTCCCTTGAGCTTCCTATTCCAGCCAGTGATTTCATCAATCTTGTTGAACTATGTTCGTGTTTCTCTTTTGAAAATCACCTCTTTCAGCAGACTTTCGGATTACCCATGGGTTCGCCACTTAGTGCCGTCCTGGCAAACCTATATATGGAACATCTAGAAGCTGAGCATTTCTCCACTATTCTTCCTTCTTCTGTCACCTGGCTCCATTATGTTGACATTCTCATCATAACTCCCAGACGCTTCAACAACATTCAAGCTCTCCAACACAAGCTCAACCAGGTCGAGCCCTCTATCCAGTTCACACTAGTGGAAGAAGTCAACAACACTCTTCCTTTCCTCGATGTTCTTCTCTGCAAAGCTGACCATGAACTTTGTTTTAAAGTCTACTGAAAGCCTACCAACTAACACGATCTTCTGCACTTCTGCTCTCACCACGACACCAAAACTAAATGTGGTGCAATTATAGGCTTTTTCCTTCGTACACTTAGAATCTGCAGCAGTGAGTTCCTCGAGGAAGAATACTTTCTTATTGAGCAAGTATTTTCTAAACTTCACTATCCACGTCACTTTATTAGAGACTACAGACGACAGGCAGTAAACATCTTTAACACACCCAGAGAAGACACTGTCGAGAAGAGATACATAAACCATACCACGGGCGGGATTTGAACCCACGGTCAGAGAGTCTCAAAACTCCAAACCGTCGCGTTAGCCATGGTGTAGAAATATACCTAGTTGGACGAATCTTATTGTGGCTAGCTGGTCCAGTGGCTAACACGACGGTCTGGAGTTTTGAGACTCTGACCGCGGGTTCAAATCCCGCCCGTGGTATGGTTTGTTTGCAATCGTGTCATTACGATTTCGTGAGAGATACATAGTCCTCCCCACCAACTCCATTGCCGAACACATTATAAACATCTTTTCCAAAATCTCATTCCAAGTATCTACCTCCACATCCACCCCTTTCAAGGACACTACCAGTAATAGACAGGACAAGCTTAAATCCTCTGCAAGGGTATACACAATCCCTTGTAATGACTAGCAAATTATACGTTGGCAAAACATCCAGAGACCTCCAAACACGTATTTCAGAACACCAGTATGCAGGCAGATCTGATGATCCAAGGAATCCCGGAGTTCAGCACTGAAATTCACACAACCATTTAATCAACTACAGAAACGCAAGACTTATTGCCAGAGAAGACAACACTCAATACCAAAGAATCCTGGAATCATCACTTATCTGTACATCCAACAACTTCAACCAGAACAACGGCTTCTATAACATAGCTGAACCCACTGCTAAAAAACTTCATCGCTATCCCACATAAGAACATAAGAAATGAGGAACACTGCAGAAGGTCTACCCATATACGTACTTATCCAATCTCTCTTAAAAGCTACCCAAGTTTTTAGACTACCACTCTACTTGGAAGATTGTTACAGGCAACTTTCTCCACCTGACCCAGCATTCTCATCCTATAAATACTTAGGTATGTTTCACCCAGGTAGATCTGTTTGTGACTTGATAAAGCCCACTGAGTGAGCAAAACGTTGTCAATAAAGGATCACATTATACTACTTAAGTGTTTATATTTCCAAGAAAGATTGATGGAACTAAACCTCATGAACTTGGTGGAGAGGACAAGGAAAGCCATGATTATGAAATGCAAAATCTAAAGAGGAAATGATAGAGAAGATAGAGGAAGACTGAATTAAATAGGACTGGTATCAATAAAACACAGGAAACTGAAGATACAGATGAACAATAGGGATGTACAGAAATATTGCTCTAGTCTCAGGATGGTTAAAAGTTGAATGAGGCAGTGGCAGAAGTAAACTCAAAATACAAATTCAAGAGCAAATATGTTGAGACTCTAGAGACCAGAAACCATAAATGCTAATCAAAGTAGTCTAGGAGGCAGGGCCAGCAAGGGTGTATAATTCTAAATTAAACAGCAAATAAGCCACAAGGATATAAAGAAAAATTTCAACATATGCTCACTGCACAGACTCAAATAGTTAATTTTTTTTATACAAGACATGGTGCTTTTTCTTATCCTACTTTAGGGAGAAACATATTTCTCATTATTGAAAAGATAAATTTATACAGATGTTATTTGTGTTCTCGTGAATTTTTTTTTTTTCAACAAGTTGGCCGTCTCCCACCGAGGCAGGGTGACCCAAAAAGAAAGAAAATCAGCAAAAAGAAAATACTTTCGTTATCATTCAACACTTTTACCTCACTCATACATAATCACTTTTTGCAGAGGTGCCCAAATACAACAGTTTAGAAGCACATACTATAAGGATATATAATATATCCTTCCAAACTGCCAATATCCCAAACCCCTTCTTCACAGTGCAGGCACTGTGCTTCCCATTTCCAGGACTCAAGTCTGGCTATATAAAAATAACTGGTTTCCCTGAATCCCTTGACTAAATATTACCCTGCTCACACCCTAACAGTTCGTCAGGTCCCAAAAACCATTCGTCTCCATTCACTCCTATTTAACACGCTCATGCACACTTGCTGGAAGTCCAAGACTCGTGAATATAATAATATATATAAAGGTTTCAATACAGTTTTCATTTTAATAATTACCTGAAAGAACAATCTGTCCTCCTGGTGTGAAACACAGTGCACATACCCAGTCTTTGTGAGCATTATTGAGTGACTGAACATGTTCACCTCGTTGCAGATCCCATTTCTTTATGCACATGTCCCTGGAGCCAGAGAAGAGTGTGTCTCCATACAGGGCCAGTGACTGTATACCATCATAATGTGGAGGGTCCAGATTCAGTCTGGGATTAAGCAGGCCCGAGTTGCTAGCCGAGACGTCAAAAACCTGAGGATTACCATTCACTTAAAGTCTTTAAAACCAACTCAGGCTTCAAACTTCTCCAATCTTTTTAAAATAATGGGAAGATGAAATTAATGAAAGATGAGGGGACACAGGGAAGTTGGAAAAGGAAGAAACTGGAAAAGAAGTGAGGGGGGGAAAAAAAGAAGGGATACTGATGAGTAGACAAGGAGGCTGACAAAGGTCAGAAGCAAAAAGTGATGGAGAGGAGATGTATAATAATGGAAGTAGAGAAGTAAATAATAATAGTAGAGTAGTGACCAGGGAAGGAATAAAAAAGAATAACAAAAAGAATGGAAGAAGGAAGGGAGGAAAGAAGAATGAGAAAGGGAGAGAAAGAATGGAGAATGAATAAAAATTGAGAAAATGAATAGGAAGAGAAGAGGTTTGAGGCATGGAAAAAAGGAAGCAAGTGTAAGGGGGTGAATCAGTAGAGGGCAAGAAGGAAATAATAAGGATGGGAGAAAAGGTCAAGAGGTCACGACGTGGATGAGTGGGAGTATAACGTGGGAATTTGACTGAGAAGTGAAAGATAGGAGGGTTATGTAAAGGTCAATGGCTAGGGTGGATGTGGGCTAATATGCTTAAAATTTAAAAGTTTAGGTAACCTTAATGTAGTGGTCCTTAGATCCTGTTGCAACCACATCTTGACCTGGGGCAGTTGAGTCAACAGCTAAACACATCACCGCTGCTTGGTGCCCTCCTGCTAACTTGCCAACTGCTGTGTGTCTGAAAGAGAAGTGTGCCATTAATAAAGCTAAACAAGATCCCCAACCATAATAGTTTATATCTATTTTCAATACTTTTCCAGGATACTCGAAGTTTGAACAAGCTATGTTTATTGTTCTCTGATACCAGTTAGTAAATTACTGTACTTAAATTCTGCTTTTAATTTTAGTATACACATTTCATCTTATTAATAGTACACAGTAGTACAATTTAGTATATTAATGCTGAAGAACATTGAGCTTAAACTGAATGCATAATCAAAGTCCAGGAGAGATTTTTTTTTTTTTTAACAAGTCGGCCGTCTCCCACAGAGGCAGGGTGACCCAAAAAGAAAGAAAATCCCCAAAAAGAAAATACTTTCATCATCATTCAATGCTTTCACCTCATTCACACATAATCACAGGGGAGATTGAGGTAGCAAAAACCCAGTAATGAAACTGAAATAAACTCAAAATACTTTTTCACATATCCAAAACCACATCAGATGGAACTCACAAATGATGATAAAAATTGGATGAAATACTCAGGAAACAATACAACACCTGACTCGTGAAATTTTAATAACACAATTGCAAACAAACCATTGTATGGTGGGGCTTGAACTTACAGAAATAAAGTCTTAAAACTCCGGCCAGCACATAAGCCACTAGGCCAGCTGGTCACAGTGGCTTACACACTGACCTTGAGTTTTATGACTCACTTGCCATGAGTTCAACCCCCACCCATACAGTGGTTGGTTAATACAACACCTGTTTTCAGTGAAGGGAAGAGGTAGGGGGATCAGTAAACCCAAGAATCATTCTTTAGGTAACTTCCCTACCATAAAAGTCCGTAGTGGGTAAATAGCACATAGGCATGTTGTACAATTATAAAGATGTGAATATTCTTCTTCCTTTCTTTCAACAAACCGGCCGTATCCCACCGAGGCAGGGTGGCCTAAAAGGAAAAACGAAAGTTTACAGTTACCAGAGGAACTAAGAATAACAAACGAGATGTTCAAATGCAAGGTTGCTAAAAGTATTATCCAGAGGACTGAGGAGGGGTTGTTGAGGTGATGCAGACATTTTGGAGAAGATGGAATGAAAAAGAATGACTTGGAGAGTGTATAAATCTGTAGTGGAGGGAAGGCAGGGTAGGGGTAGGCCTAGGAAAGGTTGGAGGGAGGGGGTAGAGGCGGCTTTGTGTGAGAGGGGGCTGGACTTCCAGCAAGAGTGGGTGAGCATGTTTGATAGGAGTGAAGACAAATGGTTTTTATGATGACGTGCTGTTGGAATGTGAGCAAAGTAACATTCATGAAGGGATTCAGAGAAACCAGGAAGCCGGACTTGAATCCTGGAGGTGGGAAGTATAGTGCCTGCACTTTCATGGTGGGGTGTTGATGTTGCAGTTTTTTAACTGTAGTGTAGGCATGCCTCTGGCAAGACAGTGATGGAGTGAATGATGATGGAAATGTTTCTTCGTTTTCGGGTCACCCTGACTTGGTGGGAAATGGCCTATATATTAATAAAAAATGTTCATTATCTCCATGAGGAAGTGGGAAAAGAATCCTTCCTCTGTAAGCCATGTATGTCATACATGGCAACTAAAATGCCAGGAGCAAGGGGCTAGTAACCCCTTCTCCTGTATATATTACTAAATGTAAAAGGAGAAACTTTCGTTTTTCCTTTTGGGCCACCCCGCCTCGGTGGGATACGGCCGGAGTGTTAAAAGAAAAAAAAGAAAAAGAAAAATTTTGTTTTCCTTTTTAGGTCACCTTGCTTTGGTGGGAAAATGTCAGTGTGCTTAAAAAAAAAAAAAAAAAAAAAAAAAAAAAAAAAAAAAAAAAAAAAAAGTAGAGACAAATTAGACAAATTCAAGTTCTTTTCCAGGAGGGGTTTGCTGCAAAAACAAGGTAGCAAAACTAGCTTAAAATTACACACAATGATAAACAGGGAAACATTTCTTTAGCATAGGAATAGGAACATGGAATGAGCTATTGTAGGTAAATACAGAAGTAACAAATATATGAGTGATTACTTCCATTACAGTGGAAGTAGCAGCCAACACCAATGCCATGACTATACATGAAGAGTGGTCTCTCTCATTGAACATGCCTGACACAGCAATGAATTTCACATGGCTAGTTGTATCTAGTTTACTGATCAAATAAAATTATGTCAGGTTCAAGTTAGGTTAGATTTGATAGGTAAGATACTTGTAGATCCTCCATTACATGTCAACAGTGCCAGCTGTTACACTTTCACAGCCACTGCAATACTATCATAGAGCATAAACATAATCACTTACTTTCTTAGGTCCCAAATTCTGACTATATTTCCAGCTGCTGAATATAGAATATTTGTTGATGTGGATATGGCAATATCTGTAATTAATGTTTCTCCTGGAGGCATCTGTAAAGTTCGTGACTGAGTGTTGACCTGTGTAAACCCAGCTGATGTTAATCCTGCTGAGCTAAGTGTCTTGGTGCATTTAGCTGGGTTTTCACGGATATCCCATACCTGAAACAAAGGTTGTAATGCTTGAACATGGAAGTTGCCACTCATATTTCATAATTTTAAGTATTATACCAAAGATTACCTAAAATTTAGCTTAACTACAATAACTTTAATTCACATTAGTGACAAGGAAGAAAGGAATCAGGGGTGTAAGAACAAAGACTTAAAAAATATCACTTAAACAATTCATTACTGCATTTAACAATCAACTGGAGAGAAAAAATTGAGATGATTGCATAATGTACTCAGGTAGCTACTAATGAAAATAGCTTGTGTAAGTGGAATGGTAAAAAAAAAAAAACAACAATAAATTCATTATTGTATACATCAGCACATTACTGAGGAGACTTGAGAAAGAGAAGGAAACACACTACCAATATAGTACTAGAATAAGTACTGACAGTACAGAACCAGATAAAAGAATTTTGTTTTATTACATCTGTCATTTGCCACCAAAGTAAGGTAATCCTAATGAAGAAAACACATCCACCACCACAACTTGCCATAAGTTTACACACACCATCCCCACTTATTGTTTAGTGTGTTACGAAGGTACTAACTCCCACTTTGCAGACAGACACATCACACTTGGGCTACCAAATGTACTAAAGGGCAGATGTAAGGATGACTGGGGAAGAAAATAACATAATACACATAAGTGTATTATTATGACAAACTCCACATTCCAGTGTAAATTTAAAAACAAACTCATTCACCCCTCACACACTCGCTCTCTCTCAACTAACCAAATCTTAATATAAAACTTTTTATCAAGCGCCCATATCTTACCTTAATAAATGAAGAAGAGACTGAGAAACATGTATGTTGGGCTTCACAATATCTAACACAATTAACATTATTAGGATGACCTCCCAGTGATTGGATTTCTTGTCCACGAACTAAATCCCACATCTTGACAGTGCGATCTGCAAAACAGACACATAAATATATTGCATGTTAAAAAATAAACAGTATTTTGTCTTAATTTACTTAAAAAAATTGTTATAAACAGTCATGCAAATCCATCCTTGCTAACATAAATTTCTTTTATCTAAGATGTCATGTGCTGTACAGAAGTTTTCTTCCTTGAACTTGGATGTAGGATGTTCCAAACATCTTGAATGCTTCTGAATTTTAAATACATTTAAAACACAATGGAATGATTACCACAATGCTAGTGCATATGTTTGTAAAGCTCACTGCACATTGGTTTGGTTTACAACTCACAAATTAAAGATAGACCTTAAAACTTATTTCCAGTTTGTGAGACAATTCACAACTAGCCCACAAATTGAAAAAGAAAATTGGACAGTTCAGCTATTCTTGATATTGACTCAGAACAGAGTGAAACATCGTCCAATTTTCATTTGCAGTTTGTGAGTTAATGATTTTTTTATTATCTTACCTTTTGAAGCTGAGAAGAGAAGGTCATCTGTTGCAAAAACTGACAAAACAGCTTTACAGTGACCCTGAGCAACATGTGTGCAGGCTAAAACTGACCTCTGGCTTGCCTGTAACAATACATTAAAGCTATGAAAATATATTTACATGCACATCCTGAAACAGTTCTATCTTTGTCGATTTTTTTTTTTTCCGAGAAAATGTCCCTCTAAAGAAGAGAAAAAATAATAATCTTATCTATTTGTAACCATAAACTAAATCATTACCCATCATTAGTATATATATCTCATTCCCTTTCCTGAATGAACTGTAATACATGCACTGTATTTTATAGGCTTGATAAAGAGCCTGGTTAGCAAAACATAGCTATAGTAAATGTTTTATTTGTTGCACATGTGTTCAAGTATCTTACAAATGGTTTACATTATCGGCAAAATTCCACACTTAATTTTAAGTAATTTTTTTTTTTTTTTTTGTAAATAAAATTATGGATTGTACTAAATTGTTATATACAATATTTTGACCATCAGTAGTTTCTTATTAATCATGCACTGATTATTTTAAGTTTTATCAGTAATTTTGTCAAAAACATACAACATTTTTTTTTTAGTTTCATTTGCACCTCAACATATTTCACAATTATTTAGGACAACAGAACATAGACTTAAATACCAAAATATATAACTAACACCAAGAATGCCAAAAATATGGAGTGTAACTTCACCAACAGTTAAACGATGAAACATACAACAAGGATCAGCAACTTTAGGACCAGCTTAAACACTTGCTTATATTAAACAACAAATAGCTCTCATGCAAAGAATAAAAGTGTCATGATACACATACAGTGGTACCCCAAGTTTCGGCCATAATTCATTCCAGAAGGCTGTTCGAGTGTCGTTACCGAACGAATCTGTTCCCTTAAGGAATAGTGTAAATTAGATTCGTCCGTTTCAGACCCCCAAAAATACACTTACAAAAGCACTTACAATAATACACTTACATAATTATTCGAGTTGGGAACTGTACAAAACTCGGGGTACCGTTGTATATCACCTTTTAACAAACTGGTTGTATCCCACCAAGGCAGGGTGGCCCAAAAAAGAAAAAGAAAAGTTTCTCTCTTAAACTTTATTAATATATACAGAAGGGGTTACTAACCTTCTTGCTCCCAGCATTTTAGTCACCTCTTACAACATGCATGACTTATGGAGGCAGAATTCTGTTCCACTTCCCAATGGAGATAAGAGGAAATAAACAAGGACAAGAACTAGTAAGAAAAACAGAAGAAAACCATGCATAGTGTGACTGAAGTGTAAGTAGACATAGCAAGACATACCTGAAACCTTGCATGTTTATGAGACAGAAAAAAGACACCAGCAATCCTTCCATCATGTAAAACAATTACAGGCTTCCATTTTACACTCACTTGGGAGGATGTTAGTACCTCCCTGGGAAGTTGCTGTCTACCAACCTACCTAGCATAGGTACATTTTTTTTTTTCAACAAACCGGCCGTATCCCACCAAGGCAGGGTGGCCCAAAAAGAAAAATGAAAGTTTCTCTTTTTAAATTTAGTAATTTATACAGAAGGGGTTACTAGGCTCTTGCTTCTGGCATTTTTGTCGCCTCAAACAACACGCATGGCTTACTGAGGAAGAACTCTGTTCCACTTCCCCATGGAGATAAGAGGAAATAAACAAGAACAAGAACTAGAAAGAAAATAGAAGAAAACCCAGAGGGGTGCGTGTATATATATGCTTGTACATGTATGTGTAGTGTGACCTAAGTGTAAGTATAAGTAGCAAAACGTACCTGAAATCTTGCATGTTTATGAGACAGACAAGACGCCAGCAATCCTACGATCATGTAAAACAATTACAGGTTTCCATTTTACACTCACTTGGCAGGACAGTAGTACCTCCCTGGGTGGTTGCTGTCTACCAACCTACTACCTACAATAGGTACAATTATCAGTAATATTTCAGCCACAGACATACCTTGTTCACAGAGTTTAATCATTTCTAACTTTGCACTTATGACTCCTCTTTTTATCACAACTACCCTTAAATGTCACTGTAACACAAAAGGGTATATATAAAATACACATTAACTTTAAAACACTTGAAACTTTGTAAAGTTTCCTCTCGTACTTATACTCCAGACAAAACATGAACCAACAGTCCCACAAAAGGCAGATATGATTACTGACAGGACTGATTACTAACCTAACTTCTAAATAACAAATATTTCATAAAGGTAGTCAACACAATCTCAGCACTTTCTTCTATCATCACAAAATTCATTATTGAATTTTCCAAAGCAACCTTTCTTGTTTTATACTAGACACCCTTCTGCTCTTATATTCCTCATAAAATCTTTCACTGTCTCTTAAAGCCTAGCATCTTGAGCATTATGTTCAAAGTCTTTTTCCTGAGGTTCCTTATACGGTACTTGACTTACTTACTACTACAGTAACAAGTATAACTTTCAGATCTTAGTGATAACATTTAGGTTTGTTCCTTAAATTTCAAAAGTTTTATTGATTTCCAATAAAAAAATTAACAGACCCATATATGTAATGAAGAAAAAAGACACATTGTAAAACAAGCTTTTACTGGGACAATGTTTCACTTTGTGCAGAAATTCTTAAAAAAAAAAAAAAAAAAAAATCATCCAATAAAGCTTGTTTTTCACTGGGTAACTGTTTTATTAAAAAATTTATGTATACCAACCCTTCCAGCATGTGGGTTAATGACACCTGTATTTGGTCTTGATTCTCGTTTTGAGGATGTGGCAGAAGTTAAACGAGAGAAAACATTTTCTTCCCTAGATGTGGAACGTCGATACGTTGTTGGTGAAGTGGGTGGTGTCATTTCCGTATTGTCTCTGTTTAACAACAAACATTATTAGTAATATTGTAATTACAAAGCATGAGGAAAAATATTTAACCTTAAATGTTCTATACAATTACACAATCATAAGGTTATTGCGCTTATTAACACCTCTGAATGTTTAGGAACATTAATTAGAATGTGTTTACTGGAAAAAAAAAAAATTCCAGCTCTGATATTCTCATTCATATTTTAATAATTAACATTAAGTCTTGCATATCCAAAAAACTTGGGAGTAAAGTCCTTCCTGAAGAGAGAATTTTATGAATATTGCACTTAAACCCCTAACTTACCATAACAATTACATTTATCGTATAATCTGTTAATAAAAGACTGCATTAAAATGTACAAGTCTTGAAGAATACAGACACTATTTACAGTGCAATGTATGTGCAGAAGGCAATCATGTGATGGTAGATGCATCTTTAATAGTGATGGTGAATGTAGGAGCTGATTCATTTGAAAGAGAGATGATATAATGACTTTCAAATGAATAACTAATTGCACAAAAAAAGCTTAAATTCAATTACGTAAATAACCTAAGAGTAAATATTTCCAAATTTCTGACAATTTGTATATCCAGGTAACTGGTTTCCAAGTAAGTGAGACTTTTACGGAATGTACTTTTATATATTACGGCAATTAAAAACTTAAAAGTAATACCTAAAGTGCGTTAATGTATTTGAATACTATTATAGTTTTAAAGTCATTGTAAATGGTTACTCATCAACTCTCTTTGCTGGTGAGCATACATGAATAGCTCGACATGCGATGTAGAATAAGTAGACTTTATTACTCGATTAATTTTATCTTTTAACAAAACAAAATGGTGATAAATAGAGAAGTGAAGTGTTTATTGGTACAATGCTTCACTTACGGGAAAACACCAACAAAGACTTCATCACTTTTTGGTGTAACCTTTATTTAAAATACAAGATTAAATGGCCAAAAGGATGGTTGTGACAGCCCCACACTAGAGAAATCCACAACCAGATCCTGTTTATGAAGCTGTGCATGTATTCCAGACTTTCATAAATTTTTGACTGCACAAAATAATTTCCTTTCACAATGCAGTACACTGAAATGTGAACTATAATTATTTCAAAACTTTTAATAGCAGTCCTCAAATTATACAAAGCATTAATGGTTAACACAATATAAAATGAAATACTATACTAAGACAAAATAGATAACTATGATTAAAGTTTGGAATAAATTTTATCAGAGTTGAGAAAACAAAACATCTCCAACTTTCATTATATTAAGGGTTGACTGATGAAGGGTCTAACTGGTTTCAAGAGTAATCCTGCATTTTTACATGAGGAAATGTTCACTAGAGATGTTTAACACAATGGAAAAAACAGGAAACAGACAAGAGAACCATGAGGCATCTTGAGGGCCTTTGTAAACAGAAAGACATTAAGTGTGAAAAGTGTAGGAAATTTGAATGAAGCTTACTGATCCCAAGACTCGTGTATGAATGAGAAACTTGACTTACTAAGCACAGATCAGTCAACATTGAATGCAGTAGAGCTTGATCATCTATATAGCAAAGTTCATAATAAAAAAATAGATTTTGTTCAGAATGAAGATTAAAAAATGATATGGTGAAAGTTTATAAACCAAGAGAGGAGGAAGTTAGGGTGAGACATAAGCAAATATTGGCAGAAAGGTGGGCTAGTGCAAGTATGGGTAGTGGGGGGAAGGGGGGGGGTTGAAGAGGGATGGGATAGTTTTAAAAATGCAGAATTAGAATGTGGGGCAGAAGTTTGTGGCAATAGGAGGGTGGGTGCAGGAGGAAAGAGGAATGATTGGTGCAATGATGAAGTAAAGGGTGTGATAAAAGAGGAAAAGGTAGCTTTTGAGAGGTTTTTACAAAGCAGAAGTGTTGTAAGAAGAGCAGAGTATATGAAGAGTAAAAGAAAGGTGAAGAGAGTGGTGAGAGAGTGCAAAAGGAGAGCAGATGAAAGAGTGGGAGAGGCACTGGCAAGAAATTTTGCTGAAATTAAGAAAAATTTTTGGAGTGAGATAAACAGGTTAAGAAAGCCTAGGGAATGAATGGATTTGTCAGTTAAAAGCAGAGTAGGGGAGTTAGTAGATGGGGAGCTGGAGGTATTGGGTAGATGGCAGGAATATTTTGAGGAACTTTTAAATGTCGATGAAAAAAAGGGAGGCAGTAATTTCATGCACTGGCCAGGGAGGTATAAAAAAACCATACCATGGACGGGGATAGAACCCGACATCAGAGAGTCCATGGTATGGTTTGTTTGCAATCGTGTCATTACGATTTCGTGAATCAGGGAGGTATAACTTCTTCAGGAGTGAAGAAGAGCAAGTGAGTGTGAGGGAGGTATGCGAGGCATTATGTAGAATGAAAGGGGGTAAAGCAGCGTGAACTGATGGGATCATGACAGAAATGTTAAAAGCAGAGGGAGATATAGTGTTGGAGTGGTTGGTATTTTTGTTTAATAATGTATGAAGGAGGGGAAGGTACCCAGGTATTGGCAGAGAGCATGTATAGTTCCTTTATATAAAGGGAAGGGGGACAAAAGAGATTGTAAAAATTATAGGGGAATAAGTTTAGTGAGTATACCAGTTAAAGCGTATGGTAGGGTTATTATTGAAAGAATTAGAGGTAAGACAGAAAGCAGGACTGCAGATGAGCAAGGAGACTTTAGAATAGGTAAAGAATGTGTAGATCAGGTGTTTACATTGAAGCATATATGTGATCAATATTCAGATAAAGGTAGGGAAGTTTTCATTGCATTTATGGATTTAGAAAAGACATGATAGAGTGGATAGGGGAGCAATGTGGCAGATGTTGCCAGTGTATGGAATAGGTAGTAAGTTACTAAATGCTGTAAAGAGTTTTTACGAGGAAAGTGAGGCTCAGGTTAGGGTATGTAGGAGAGAGGGAGATTACTTCCCAGTAAAAGTAGGTCTTAGACAGGGATGTGTATTGTCAACATGGTTGTTTAACATATTTATAGATGGGGTTGTAAAAGAAGTAAATGCTAGTGTTGGGGAGAGGGGTGGGATTAAATTATAGGGAATCAAATACAAAATGGGAGTTGACACAGGTACTTTTTGCTGATGATACTGTGCTTTTGGGGGATTCTAAAGAAAAGTTGCAAAGGTTAGTGGATGAGTTTGGGAGGGTGTGTAAAGGTAGAAAGTTGAAAGTGAACATAGATAAAAGTAAGCTGATGTGGGTATCAAACAATTTAGATAAAAGAAAAATTGGATATCACATTGGAGGGAGGGAGTATGGAAGAAGTGAATGTTTTCAGATACTAGGGAGTTGACTTGTCAGTAGATGGGTTTATGAAGGATGAGGTAAACCACAGAACTGATGAAGAAAAAAAAAAGTTAAGTGGTGCATTGAGGTATCTGTGGAGACAAAGAACATTATCCATGGAGGCAAAGATAGGAATGTACGAGAGTATAGTGGTACCAACTCTCTTGTATGGGTGTGAAGCATGGGTTGTAAATGCTGCAACAAGGAGACGGCTGGAGGCAGTGGAAATGTCGTGTCTAAGAGCAATGTGTGGTGTAAATATTATGCAGAGAACTCGTAGTGTGGAAATTAGGAGGAGATGTGCTGTTACTAAAAGCATTAGTCAGAGAACTGAAGAGGGGCAGTTAAGATGGTTTGGTAATTTAGAGAGAATGGAACAAAGTAAAATGACTTGGAGAGCGTATAAATCTACTGGGGAAGGAAGGCGGGGTAGGGGTTGTCCCCGAAAAAGTTGGAGAGGGTAAAGGAAGTTTTGTGGGCGAGGGGCTTGGACTTCCAGCAAGCATGCATGAGTGTGTTAGATAGGAGTGAATGGAGACAAATGGTTTTTGGAACCTGACAAGCTGTTGAAGTGTGAGCAGGATAATATTTTGTGAAGGGATTCAGGGAAACTGGTTAGCTGGACTTAGAGTCCTGGAAATGAGAAGTACAATGCCTGCACTTTAAAGGAGGGGTCTAGGATATTGGCAGTTTGGAGGGACGTCTAAACTGTTGTATCTGAGTGCTTCTGCAAAGACACTGATTACGTATGAGTGATGGTGAAAGTGGTGAATGATGATGAAAGATTTTTCTTTCTTTTTGGGTCACCTTGCCTCGGTGGGAAACGGCTGACGTGTTAAAAAAAAGATGGCTATAAAACAAAAGCTGGAGAAGGAAATATTTAAGATATACAGGAGACAGAATAAATTTTGATGGACAGACTATGAAAAACAGGATTATGAAATAAATGAGTAATTCAAATGGAAATATTTTTCAGAAAGTAGTACAGCACTGCAATACCAGTAATGCTGTGATTCCAGATTATGTGCAGAGATGCATTTTGTGAGAATGTGCAGGTGAACAAGGAGTGTAGACTACCCATGACAAATGAGCACATTAAATAATGACAAGGCACTCAGAGATGTAGAAGATAAGATTCACTCAGACCCTCTGTGCCTTCAATAAAGATGCACAGAAGGCATGGCACTGCCTTGTTTAGTCTAATTCAGTTTTTAAGGAAAAGGACATGTAACACTACTCTATGTTTGGTCTACTCCATCTATGTTGGAAGGAAAATGTGCTCTTCACTTGCTCTACTCCACAGAGAGTGCAACAGACAAATGAAGTAGCAGCAGCAGCAGCAACACACACAGCAAGAGGTATTCTTGAGCTTCCCCAGTGCTTGGGCTTCAGCCCAAAGCTGGGGTGTGACTAAAAGGATTCTGTAGTGCTTGCTGCCTTTGCACCTCCTGATATTGTCTGCTGCCACACCCTTTGAGCCCAGTGTGGGTGGGGTTTGTGGCAGCGCAAGGTGCCTAGCTTCTCTCTCCAAGTCCCGTGGGGAATGGGGCTAGGCCTGGGGACAGTTGGTCCTAGGGAGGAGGTACAAGTACCTCCTCCCATGACAGACACTGATCTGAGACACTCCTGCAAAAGGGAGCCAAGGCCAGGTCACCTCTTGGAAAAGGCCCAGGCCGGGTGATTATACTGGCGAATGTAGAACAGAACAGAATCTACTCTATCTCTATGGAAAGGGTTATTTTATTTTATTTACAAAGTGCTAAAATTGCTTGGTTATTCAGCACTAACATTTTATTTCCAACATTATCAAATTTAAACTATCATTGTCAGCTTCCTACTGTCATGACTAATTCACTCTCATATTGGCAGCAAGTGTCATCAAATTTAGATGAAAGGGAAAATATTCCCACCTTTCATGCTGAAAGACGCTGAGTTCTCAGTTAGGTACGCACCCTGTGGGCAAAGTGGTATTCCTCCTAATACTGATGCCCCTACCACTAGGCACAAACCACTTAAACACCTCCACTACCAAGTTAAGGTGACCTAGCATTGGGAGGCTCTATGGGAAGGGAAATATGGCACAGTTCTACATTTGGTCTACCCATTTTTTTTTTTTTTTTTAACATGTCAGCTGTCTCTCACCAAGGCAGGGTGACCCCCCCCCCCCCAAAAAAAAAGAAACACTTTCACCACCTTTGATATACCTTTGATGAGTTTCGAGAGTCTCACTACTCTCGGACCCAGGCCATGGACCAGGCTCGTCTGGTGCTTGCCTGGTCAACCAGGCTGTTGCTGCTGGAGGTTTGCTGCCCTAAATATCCATCAACCTGGTTGATTTGGCACCTGGTGAAGATACTTGTCCAGTTTCCTCTTGAAGACTTCTACACTTGTTCCAGCCATATTTCTGTCTTTGCAGAGGTGTCGAGATACAACAGCTTAGATGTAACTCCAAACAGCCAATATCCCAAACCCCTCCTCTAAAGTGCAGGTATTGTACTTCCCACCTCCAGGATTCAAGTCCAGCTAATTGATTTCCCTGAATCCCTTCACAATATATTACCCTACTCACACTCCAACAGCTCATCAGGTCCCAGAAACCATTCATCTCAGTTTCTATGGGAAGGAAAATATAGAACAGGGTAGATAAATGTATCTTATGTACAGTACTGTATATGCAGTACGTACTTGAAGTACCTGCAAGTCTTAGATGCTGGAAGGAGAAACCAAATATTTATCATGAATACTACATGCCAGTGTGATTACTATAAAAGTTAATCAGTCATAAATTCCTTGGATTGCAGGAATGAGGACTAACCTCAGCAAACTCATACACATGAGAAAATAGAGGAGAGAGAATGTGGAAATAAAGCAGCACAATTAAAGGAAAAATTAAAAGACAGAGTGGAGGGGGGGGGGGGGAACAGTATTTAGTGAATGACAATGTGGAAGTGGTGCTTAATGTGAATGTAGCCAAAGAAAAGAACCATCAATAGAGTAAAAGGATGCACCATGTACTTTCCCATGCTAATACCTCCAAGGGTGATAGGCCAACGAGTCAATTAACATGCTATTTACTGTCAATGTGTATTAATGTTTAAAATAAATACTGTATTTAAAATAATCATTTTGTGGTGTTAAAAAATATTATACCTTTGTTTTCTATAAAATCAATAAAATAAATGTACATATTCCATTTTATTTTGAATGCTTTAATTTAACACAAGCAGTAAAATGAAGAGCATTTAAATTTTCAACACTTTTACTGAAACCAATCAAATGATGTCTTCAGAACAGTGTAATGCACATCATATTATATTGATAATTAGCAAAACATGTAAGGAACCTAAAAGTTGTACTACAACACATGGATTAAAATCAGCGTAACACTGTTATTCAACTACTCACGCAGAATTTTGTCGTGAATAATTTAGATTTGAGGTGCTAAGAGAAGTGAGGGACCTTCTACCCAGTCGGGGAGAAGTGGAATCTTGTCGATCATATGACTTGCGATTAAGAATTGGTGATGCTTTGTCAGGTCGATAGGACATCAGATTCCTGTAAGCCAAGCCAGCCCAAGCCGAGCCAGAGGTTAGTGTACACTCTGATATTCTGCTGTTGGTTAGTCTCCGGTTAATTCAACTAATCTTTAGTTTTGGACAGTGAAGCTTAAATTCCAATTTAAATTTTGTTCGGTATGAGTGGCGCAACCTAATAATTTTGCTGCCCTTTATTTTATGTTGGCACTGTGATGCTGGCTTGACCCCAATGTTATTATGCAGGAGTGCCACAGTAGCACAACTGCACTTGTGGACAAACATGAACAGATATTCTAATGGAACAAATATCGGTAAAATAAAAACAAAGAGACTACATAGAATTTCAATGTAACATCAAAGATCTACAAAATTAAAAAATATTTTTAAAAGCACAATATTAATTAAAACAGCTGTCACAGTCAGAAGACCAAAACTAAAAACTATCAGGATACAAAAAAGATATGCATAGAATGAATTATCAACCTTCTTAATTAGAAAATGTTGATATTCATTAGCTTCCAAAAAATAAAATATAAACTTAAATAAAAACAGACCTAAAATTGCATTAAATTTTACTATTTTGAAATGAAATCTTCCCAAGGGTCAAATTCTTCCACTCAAAATATTATTTAAGGCAATATCTGTATTGTATTTAATAACTAAGCAAAAACTAAGCATATCTGTTAATGAGTAATAAAATTAGGTTATTTCCAAGAAGTATATTAGTACCAACTAAACACTATTCATACAGGGCAAGACGAAGAGGGCTCCTTTAAGTAAATAAATTAAGATACCTGCACTGAACTTACTTAAGAGCATTAGGAGCTGATGTTACTCTAGGTACAGCTCTGTGAGTGCTGGATGGTGGAGGCATTAGAAGACCATCATCACTTAAAACTCCTTCAAAACTGGCAGTCATACGATCCATTCCCAAACTTGAGGACATGCGGTCTGGGAGTGAGCGATCTGAGCTAACACGTTCCACAGCAAATCGTTCCAGTGCAACAATAGGTGTTGCACCTATGATGGTTCCTGCTGGTGTGGTGCTCGCACTGACATCGGTGCCACTTGCATTTCCATTCTTCTCAGAACCATTGGTGAATAACATATCTTCTGTCGTAGCAGTTTTACGCCGCGCTTTGTCCCGCCTTTTTAGGGAATCGGAGGAGAAGACTAGCGAAGTGGCAGATGATTCCATCAGGCTGTGAGGGGTAGGGAAGGAGGAAGGGAAAGGAAAGGGAAGGGATACATGGAAAAGAACAGCAAACGAAACAGGTTGCACAGAAAGTCGTTATTACCAAAAGATGAACCAAGGAATGCAGTACACACAATATAAGTTATAAAGGAGATGAAGTAAACAACATACAAATTAAAGACATAAAATAAGAAAATTAAGCCACATGCATGGAGTACAATTTGGAGTGATCAGGAAAATAATTGTGCAAAATAAGTAAAAATAAATATTTCATATAATGGACAAGAACAATGCATGAGTAGTGAATAAAACATGCATCAAAAGGATAAATAAAGAATAAGTAGCAGCAAGTAACAACAATACAATGCACAATACATGCAGGTTTTGGATCAAGGTTGTTGGAAGGAACATTGGATGGGCGAGGTATCAGAAAGAAAGGAACAGGGAGAGACAGAAAAAGTATTCATCACTAAACATGCTGAGGCCACTATTACTAGAATTCTCTCCCAAATTTAATTTTGCAAATGCAGTAATGATGATGGTGTAGGGTTGCAAGGTAGCCCCCAGTATTTTCAAGTTATGGCTATCACACCAATTTTTTCATCAGAGCTGTCATCCTGAGACTGTAGCATGCTTCATGCATGTTTTCCTTCAGCAGAGTTTAGAATATAACCTGCCGTTGGCATCATTTCCACACGTGCCTTTCACCGATACCTTGCAGTGACCCAATCTGCACACTATTCCATATATCAGGAAACTATAGATATCACTAATGCAATAAGTTCTTCCACAATAACATCTATCATATGCACTATAGCAAGTGAGATGAGTAACAGGCAGGTATTTTCATCTAAAAGCTCTTCAAGTGGAGGGAAACTGCTAAGCATTCAAAAAGTGAACAAAATAAAAATAATAAAAAATTAAAAGGGTGGAGTAAGGTTCATCAGGAATGAAGGAATGGGTGACTGGGGTCATACACTGTACTGCTACTGAAAGCTAAAGAATATTGACTATTTCCCTGTGACACTGTTATTGCCATACTACTTGTGGCATAATAAAAGGTTTTGTAGAACCCCTTTCAAAATCAAAAGCTATACTGGTACACATTAGATTATGTAAATTATTAATATCTAATTAAAGCAATTAACATATTCTACTAATCAACTGTGGAGCAAATAAGTATGTTTTCGATCTCATAAAATGTCAGCCAATAGTAAGCAAAAACCAAATCTGAGATTAGGATATTATTGTGCAACACACAAAAAGTACAGTAGATCGTCGGATAACATGTGATCTGTTAAAACATTTTCTGTTAACACATTTTGCAAAATTGCGGCATATTTTCAGTGTACACAACATAAAAATTGGTTTACATGGTGGAGCACATGTAGGGGAAAAATTTGGCATGAGCTGTGGTGATTTCCCTCCATCTCACAGTGAGCCTCAGGGTGAGTTCATTGTCTTATGGGATAGCAGGTGGGAGCATGCTAGTGGGTGGGAACGTGCAAGCAAGTGGGTATAAATGGGTGAGCTAGTGAGTGAGGACAAAGCATTGGGTGAAGACGGGCGAGTAAAGGTCCAAGCAAAGGGTGAGAGTGGCCTGTGGGTGCATGCCGTCACTGCTTTCCCATATTCCCTCCAGCCGTGGTACATCTCATGTAGCACTATAGCATATGGTCAGATGGACACTGGTGTGGGGATGGGTAGAGGCAGGCGAGTGAGGATATTCAGATGACGGTGAATGTTTAAGAGAGAAGTGGATGCAAGTGTGTGCGCATGGGGGGGGGAGGGGAGGATGTGAGATCTAAGAAAGTAATGGTGAGTATGGGAAAAGGGCATCTGTGGGAGATGGGTGAAGGTGGAGGCCTGATGTTGGGTGAAGGTGGAGGCCTGATGTTGGGTGAAGGTGGGGGCCTGATGCTGGGTGAAGGTGTCATTTTACACCTGTCCAACCCTCTGACACATGGGCAGAAAGTTGAGGGTATGTAGGTGATGGGATGGGTGGGGTAGATGAAGGTGGGCAAGGGATGGGTGAAGGTGAGGTGAGAGCTAGAACATGTGGACAGAGGAGTGTGAAAAATAGGTGTTGGTGTTGGATGAAGGTTAGAGCATCTGGAAGTGAGGCTACACAACAAGGCTCAGGGCTCCACTCATACACGTCTAATACCATACATGATACTATGTTCATACACGTCCAATAGCATACCTTGTGCTATGTTCATATGCGTCTAATGCCATACTTCGTGCTATGCTCATATACATTTAGTACCATTCCTTGGTCACACACCTGTCCACACCAACTGCTCAGTCAACCTCCTCCTCCCTCCCATGGCCACACACCCTTGCTGCACACCCAGCAACATTACTGATACCACCCACAACCCCCACCCATACCCCTCGCACTTATAATTCCCCCATGGCTGCATGCATTCACTGTCAACAGTGTAATGCTTTTGTAGTATACAGATTACTAATATATCTACAGCCAAACTCCCTTGCCATGCTGATGCCACAGACTTCTCTAAACCAGTCAGCTAAGCCACAGGCCTCTGCCTCAGAACTCTACTAGGCTTAGAGACAGTCAGACACAAGCTGGGGGCCTCTACCAAGTTATTTTTTATTTTTATTATCACACTGGCCGATTCCCACCAAGGCAGGGTGGCCCGAAAAAGAAAAACTTTCACCATCATTCACTCCATCACTGTCTTGCCAGAAGGGTGCTTTACACTACAGTTTTTAAACTGCAACATTAACACCCCTCCTTCAGAGTGCAGGCACTGTACTTCCCATCTCCAGGACTCAAGTCTGGCCTGCCAGTTTCCCTGAACCCCTTCATAAATGTTACTTTGCTCACACTCCAACAGCACGTCAAGTATTAAAAACCATTTGTCTCCATTCACTCCTATCAAACACGCTCACGCATGCCTGCTGGAAGTCCAAGCCCCTCGCACACAAAACCTCCTTTACCCCCTCTCTCCAACCTTTCCTAGGCCGACCCCTACCCCGCCTTCCTTCCACTACAGACTGATACACTCTTGAAGTCATTCTGTTTCGCTCCATTCTCTCTACATGTTCGAACCACCTCAACAACCCTTCCTCAGCCCTCTGGACAACAGTTTTGGTAATCCCGCACCTCCTCCTAACTTCCAAACTACGAATTTTCTGCATTACATTCACACCACACATTGCCCTCAGACATGACATCTCCACTGCCTCCAGCCTTCTCCTCGCTGCAACATTCATCACCCATGCTTCACACCCATATAAGAGCGTTGGTCAAACTATACTCTCATACATTCCCCTCTTTGCCTCCAAGGACAAAGTTCTTTGTCTCCACAGACTCCTAAGTGCACCACTCACTCTTTTCCCCTCATCAATTCTATGATTCACCTCATCTTTCATAGACCCATCCGCTGACACGTCCACTCCCAAATATCTGAATACATTCACCTCCTCCATACTCTCTCCCTCCAATTTGATATTCAATCTTTCATCACCTAATCTTTTTGTTATCCTCATAACCTTACTCTTTCCTGTATTCACCTTTAATTTTCTTCTTTTGCACACCCTACCAAATTCATCCACCAATCTCTGCAATTTCTCTTCAGAATCTCCCAAGAGCACAGTGTCATCAGCAAAGAGCAGCTGTGACAATTCCCACTTTGTGTGCGATTCTTTATCTTTTAACTCCACGCCTCTTGCCAAGACCCTCGCATTTACTTCTCTTACAACCCCATCTATAAATATATTCAACAACCACGGTGACATCACACATCCTTGTCTAAGGCCTACTTTTACTGGGAAAAAATTTCCCTCTTTCCTACATACTCTAACTTGAGCCTCACTATCCTCGTAAAAACTCTTCACTGCTTTCAGTAACCTACCTCCTACACCATACACTTGCAACATCTGCCACATTGCCCCCTATCCACCCTGTCATACGCCTTTTCCAAATCCATAAATGCCACAAAGACCTCTTTAGCCTTATCTAAACACTGTTCACTTATATGTTTCACTGTAAACACCTGGTCCACACACCCCCTACCTTTCCTAAAGCCTCCTTGTTCATCTGCTATCCTATTCTCCGTCTTACTCTTAATTCTTTCAATAATAACTCTACCATACACTTTACCAGGTATACTCAGCAGACTTATCCCCCTATAATTTTTGCACTCTCTTTTATCCCCTTTGCCTTTATACAAAGGAACTATGCATGCTCTCTGCCAATCCCTAGGTACCTTACCCTCTTCCATACATTTATTAAATAATTGCACCAACCACTCCAAAATTATATCCCCACCTGCTTTTAACATTTGTATCTTTATTCCATCAATCCCGGCTGCCTTACCCCCTTTCATTTTACCTACTGCCTCACGAACTTCCCCCACACTCACAACTGGCTCTTCCTCACTCCTACAAGATGTTATTCCTCCTTGTCCTATACACTAAATCACAGCTTCCCTATCTTCATCAACATTTAACAATTCCTCAAAATATTCCCTCCATCTTCCCAATACCTCTAACTCTCCATTTAATAACTCTCCTCTCCTATTTTTAACTGACAAATCCATTTGTTCTCTAGGCTTTCTTAACTTGTTAATCTCACTCCAAAACTTTTTCTTATTTTCAACAAAATTTGTTGATAACATCTCACCCACTCATTTACTCTTTTTTACATTGCTTCACCACTTTCTTAACCTCTCTCTTTTTCTCCATATACTCTTCCCTCCTTGCATCACTTCTACTTTGTAAAAACTTCTCATATGCTAACTTTTTCTCCCTTACTACTCTCTTTACATCATCATTCCACCAATCGCTCCTCTTCCCTCCCGCACCCACTTTCCTGTAACCACAAACTTCTGCTGAACACTAACACTACATTTTTAAACCTACCCCATACCTCTTCGACCCCATTGCCTATGCTCTCATTAGCCCATCTATCCTCCAATAGCTGTTTATATCTTACCCTAACTGCCTCCTCTTTTAGTTTATAAACCTTCACCTCTCTCTTCCCTGATACTTCTATTCTGCTTGTATCCCATCTACCTTTTACTCTCAGTGTAGCTACAACTAGAAAGTGATCTGATATATCTGTGGCCCCTCTATAAACATGTACATCCTGAAGTCTACTCAACAGTCTTTTATCTACCAATACATAATCCAACAAACTACTGTCATTTCGCCCTACATCATATCTTGTATACTTATTTATCCTCTTTTCCTTAAAATATGTATTACCTATAACTAAACCACTTTCTATACAAAGTTCAATCAAAGGGCTCCCATTATCATTTACACCTGGCACCCCAAACTTACCTACCACACCCTCTCTAAAAGTTTCTCCTACTTTAGCATTCAGGTTCCCTACCACAATTACTCTCTCACTTGGTTCAAAGGCTCCTATACATTCACTTAACATCTCCCAAAATCTCTCTCTCTCCTCTGCATTCCTCTCTTCTCCAGGTGCATACACGCTTATTATGACCCACTTCTCGCATCCAACCTTTACTTTAATCCACATAATTCTTGAATTTACACATTCATATTCTTTTTTCTCCTTCCATAACTGATCATTCAACATTACTGCTACCCCTTCCTTTGCTCTAACTCTCTCAGATACTCCAGATTTAATCCCATTTATTTCCCCCCACTGAAACTCCCCTACCCCCTTCAGCTTTGTTTCGCTTAGGGCCAGGACATCCAACTTCTTTTCATTCATAACATCAGCAATCATCTGTTTCTTGTCATCCGCACTACATCCACACACATTTAAGCATCCCAGTTTTATAAAGTTTTTCTTCTTCTCTTTTAAAAAAAAAACTTTATAAAACTGGGATGCTTAAATGTGCATGGATGTAGTGCTGATACCACCCACAACCCCCATCCATACCCCTCGCACTTATAATTCCCCCATGGCTGCATGCATTCACTGTCAACAGTGTAATGCTTGTGTAGTATACAGATTACTAATATATCTACAGCCAAACTCCCTTGCCATGCTGATGTCACAGACTTCTCTAAACCAGTCAGCTAAGCCACAGGCCTCTGCCTCAGAACTCTACTAGGCTTAGAGACAGTCAGACACAAGCTGGGGGCCTCTACCAAGTATTCTCAATATATCTCCTCCCATAACAGTCCATTAGTGTTTTGCTTACTGCCATCTCCCGTCTATCGAACCCTACATTATCACTCACAATATTCCAACCAGTAACCACCACCCACACAACTCACCCATGGCCACATACCTTCATCTACACAACTCCCAGATGACCACACTCCTTCACCCACACCATCCCAACCAACAATCTACCCCCACACAACCAACCCAAACAATTTCTCCCACAGTACATGCTTACACCTACACCATTTCCTCACTACCTGAAGACCACCCCAACTACTCTAACCCCTCTTTTATAGCTCTCATATAGTTGCAACAAGTAGGACAAAGTACCTCTGTCTGCTAGTAGAGATGCGATTGCATCTCTACTAGCTTTGATGCACATCGCCATATCAACCTTCAATTACATTATCATCATCATTGCTTTTTACAATTTTGACACCTATAAAAAATTTGGTTGGCTTTTTTGGGGGGAGATCTAGTGAACATAACCCCATTTTTCCCATATGTTCTTCAGTTCAGTTTACACACTTTTTTTTTATTACACGTTTTTAGAAATGTAACTACCATGTTATCCAATGGTCTAGTGTATTACAAAAACCATATATTTTAGATATTCTGAAATTCATACTGTCTATCCTATGCTTGTGTGATGTAGTGTTTCAATGACAGAATTAACTTGAAGGATGTATTTAAGACAATATGCAGGTTATGGTGTTTTATGAGACATTTCATCCACCAGGGACACTGAGTCATGCAGATAATAACACAACCTGAGTATATATAGTGACTTGAGGCAAGGTTCCTGAGGAGAAATGGAATATAGGTGAAGCTGCACATAGTAGCTGGCTGGGAAGACGAGGTTAAGTTATCATATTATCAGGTTTAGGAAGAACAAGACTTCAGAAATTGTGAACAACTCAATTTTGTGAAAAAAGTATTTGTAATGGCTATTCCTGCTGATTCTCAACACAATATTCTCTAACAATTGCTTTTCTAGATTTTATATTTCATTTCTGGGAAATTCACATGGTGATTCTCAGTGTACTGTACAGTGCATGCATTGTGTATCTCATCCCTCCTACATGCATATATTGTATATTTTCTTACTCAAGTTTTTAGGTCCCTGGAAGTTTTCCCACAAAATTTTTCACACCTGCCACTAGGAATGGTATAAATGCCAGCAGTGGTGTACATCAGTTTTCCTATCTTTTTAAGTCTTTTATGGCTCTTAAAGAAAAATTAGCAACCCCTGATATTGGCTTCAGCTAAGACACTGAAAAGGTTATCGCTCGTTTGAGCTCACCTTTAGGTGCATTCATGGCCAGCTTGTATATGGAACATCTGATAGATAAATCATACTTCTTGTTAACCAAACCAGCAATAAACTGGCTGGCTGGCTGGCTGGCTGGCTGGCTGGCTGGCTGGCTGGCTGGCTGGCTGGCTGGCTGGCTGGCTGGCTGGCTGCTGGCTGGCTGCTGGTGGCTGGCTGGCTGGCTGGCTGGCTGGCTGGCTGGCTGGCTGGCTGGCTGGCTGGCTGGCTGGCTGGCTGGCTGGCTGGCTGGCTGGCTGGCTGGCTGGCTGGCTGGCTGGCTGGCTGGCTGGCGGCTGGCTGGCTGGCTGGCTGGCTTTGGGTGGCTGGCCCGGCTGGCTGGCTGGCTGGCTGGCTGGCTGGCTGGCTGGCTGGCTGGCTGCGCTGGCTGGCTGGGTGGCTGGCTGGCTTGGCTGGCTGGCTGGCTGGCTGGCTGGCTGGCTGGCTGGGCTGGCTGGGTGGCTGGCTGGCTGGCTGGCTGGCTGGCTGGCTGGCTGGCGGCTGCTGGCTGGCTGGCTGGCTGGCTGGCTGGCTGGCTGGCTGGCTGGCTGGCTGGCTGGCTGGCTGGCTGGCTGCTGGCTGGCTGGCTGGCTGGCTGTGGCTGGTGCGGGGGCTGGCTGGCTGCTGGCTGGCTGGCTGGCTGGCTGGCTGGCTGGCTGGCTGGCTGGCTGGCTGGCTGGCTGGCTGGCTGGCTGGCTGGCTGGCTGGCTGGCGCTGGTTTGGCTGGCTGGCTGGCTGGCTGGCTGGCTGGCTGGCTGGCTGGCTGGCTGGCTGCTGGCTGGCTGGCTGGCGGGCTGGCTGGCTGGCTGGCTGCTGGCTGGCTGGCTGGGCTGGCTGGCTGGCTGGCTGGTGGCTGGCTGCTGGCTGGCTGGCTGGCTGGCTGGCTGGCTGGCTGGTGGCTGGCTGGCTGGCTGGCTGGCTGGCTGGCTGGCTGGCTGGCTGGCTGGCTGGCTGGCTGGCTGGCTGGCTGGCTGGCTGGCTGGCTGGCTGGCTGGTTTGGCTGGCTGGCTGGCTGGTTTGGCTGGCTGGCTGCTGGCGGGGCTGGCTGGCTGGCTGGCTGGCTGGCTGGCTGGCTGGCTGCGGCTGGCTGGCGGGCTGGCTGGCTGGCTGGCTGGCTGGCTGGCTGGCTGGCTGGCTGGCTGGCTGGCTGGCTGGCTGGCTGGCTGGCTGGCTGCCATATGAATTTCCCAGAAGCGAAGCTTATCAGGGAAACTGACCATCATAGGAAACTCTTTGTTTATATTCAGCAGGAATAGCCACCACAAATACTACTTCACAATCTCTGAAGTCTTAATGAAGCTTAACCTTCCTAAACTTGACCCTGAGATCACCTGTTCTCACCTACCCAGTTGACTATCATATGTGACCTTCACATGCTGTTTCACCTTACAAACTTCACTTCAAGCTAATATACACAGTATACTCATGTTGTATTAGTCTCTTATGAACAGATGAAATTCTTGGATAAAACTTCTTTTTCTATTTACATACATGCAGTGTTCCCTCCGGAAACTCTTATCTCTTGAGGGAGGCCTGGCTATGTGCAGATTTTCCTCAGATATTTCAATTACTCTCAAGTGAAGGTACAGTTGAGACATCTGTCAAAGAATTCTACATATTGTTCAATCAATTATAAAAGTGAATGAATGACTGGCTTGCACTGACAAATAAGTAAGAGTGAGTGTGTGAGTGTGTGAGTGTGTGTGTGTGTGTGAGTGTGAGTGTGAGTGTGAGTGTGAGTGTGAGTGTGTGTGTGTGTGTGTGTGTGTGTGTGTGTGTGTGTGTGTGTGTGTGTGTGTGTGTGTGTGTGTGTGTGTGTGTGTGTGTGTGTGTGTGTGTGTGTGTAAAGCATGTGCTGTTGAAAAGTAGATGGGAACATGGAGAAAGATATAAAGTTTAAAGAGTAAAGTATGATGGGAGCAGGAATAGTGACTGAATAGTTGAGAGGCAGGAGCCAGTAGCTAAGACTTGACCATGCACCCTCAACTAGGTGAACACAATTAAGGGAAAACTGACAAAGAATTATACAAACAGCAGTTACTGAAAGGATGTTGTGGTGATGATGGTGAAGAAATTGGAGTCAATTGCTGCAGTGTAAGTGTAGCCAATAATAAAACTATTGAAGAGAAAAATACAAGCTTTTAAAAACTTAAAACAAAAAAGTTTAAAAATCTTTCATGTTTCTTATTCACAAATAACAAGCTTAACTTTATAAAAAAAAAAAAAAAAGACATTTTACTCCTACTAACTCAATATTTTAGGCACACTTAAGTATGACAATTCCTTACCCATCTGTTGGGGAATTTGATCGGGATGACTCTGTGGATGCAGGTGTGTTATCCTCAGCAGCCACGAGGGACGACATTAAACTGTACACCTCGAGATCCTTGTCCCCAAGTACATGGGCCAGCAACTGCTCTTGAACACTCGTAGTTTGCTCCATCTGTTTTGTAATTAGTATTAGCAGTTATTCTAAAAATACACACTGGTAACTTATGTACATTCACCCCTAAATTGAGTTGGCTTTTTGGGAAATTTTCAAGAAGGCCAAATAATCTGCTAATATTTTTATTTAAATATGAATACTTTTCTAGGTAGTAGGTTGGTAGACAGCAACCGCCCAGGGAGGTACTACCGTCCTGCCAAGTGAGTGCAAAACGAAAGCCTGTAATTGTTTTACATGATGGTAGGATTGCTGGTGTCCTTTTTTTCTGTCTCATAAACATGCAAGATTTCAGGTACGTCTTGCTACTTCTACTTACACTTAGGTCACACTACACATGCATGTACAAGCATATATATGTATATATACACATCCCTCTGGGTTTTCTTCTATTTTCTTTCTAGTTCTTGTTGTTGTTTATTTCCTTTTATCTCCATGGGGAAGTGGAACAGAATTCTTCCTCCGTAAGCCATGCGTGTTGTAAGAGGCGACTAAAATGCCAGGAGCAAGGGGCTAGTAACCCCTTCTCCCGTATAAATTACTAAATTTAAAAAGAGAAACTTTCGTTTTTCTTTTTGGGCCACCCTGCCTTGGTGGGATACGGCCAGTTTGTTGGAAAAAAAAAAAAAAAAAATGAATACTTTTTTATCTGCTAATAGTTTTTTCACTAAACATGAATGGTTTTAACACACTGGCATCTCCCACCAAGGTAAAGGTGACCCCCCAAAAAAGAAGGAACACTTTTATAATCATTCATTGAATCGTTCTCCTGTAAGAAGCATGCCAACATCACAGCTCAGATAACCTTCCAAACTGCATCATCCCCAGTGCTCATCCAGAATGCAAGCACTACTTACCACCTCCAGGAATCAAGTCCAGCTAACAGGTTTCCCCAAATCCCTTTATAAGAGCTACCTTGCTTACAATGCAGCAGCACATCAAACTATGAAAACCACTTGCCTGCACTCATTTCTGTCTAACATACTCACACAAGCTTGTTGGATGTACAAGCTCCTAGTGCTCAAAACCTCCTTTACTCTTTCCCTCCAACCATTCCTGTGATAACCCCTACACTTTCTCCTCTCTACCCCAGATCTATATGCCCTTCTAGTCATCCTATTTTTTCATCCTCTCTGTATGTCCAAACCACCTCAACAACCCCACCTCTACACTTTGAATAATACTTGTGGTAAACCCACAAGTATTAGTCAACTTTTCATTTTGAATTTTTACTCACACAAAAAATAGAAGATTTACTGTTATGCAGACTACTGCATTATTGTAATAACTGTATAAATAATGTCAGTACATTCCTAAATGAGTATTAGACTGGCCAGCTGGATGCGTATTGGACAAGTGATGCCATTTGTGTACTCAATTTCAAGCTACTTTGTCCTGAAACTAATCAAATCACCTCAATTTCTGAAATATATCTTCCATTCAATCAAATGAGACCAAGAAACTGAGAATACAGGTCCACATCCCTTTATCTGAAATTCTGAAATTGGAAAAGTTCCGAGAACCGAAGTTTTTTCGTGGAGTGTGGAGTAAACCTTGAAAATTAAGAACAATCATTCTTTTATGATTCCTGTGAATATTATTTCATTTAATTAAATAGCAAATGCTCACCACAGTGAAATAAGTCAATAACTTACTTCCAAGATACGTATTCGCCTGGAACACCAGCAGGCTTCCCGTCTCAAGAAAAAAAAATTTTCAGAGAAAATTGCTATTGTTTCAGTGTTTTCCTTATGAAACTAGTGATCTAGTGCAGTTAGCCTCTCCAAAACTCCATTTTCTCTTACCCAAGGCCAAAGAACACGTTATAGGAAGGAGGGGAAATGATTTTATGTGCAGCATTCGTCGTCAACACTCACCATATTATGGTCTATTTTATTCATTCTAGAGTATATATCATGTTTCTATGTCATTTATATTGTTTATTATGTCATATTAGATGAATAGTGATAGATAAATAAGCTGCAGAGTTGATATTAGCATAATATTGAACTAGAATCTCCTCCGTCCCGAGACTCAGGAATTCCACTGACGTAATCTAACGTTCCTAGAAGGTTCCTGATTGGCTCTCAGATTGTGTATTAGCTCTGCCCGCTCTCTTATGATGCCAAATCATCAATTACCTGTATATTAGAAAGGATAAAAAAAAAAAAAAGGTTGTGAGCAGGCATAGCACACACATAAGGCCTCATGATACATGATATAAATGACTAATTCCTTGTAGGAATATCATAGAATATTGATTCTTGTACTGTACCATTCTGTTGCCAATGAGGTAAGCTATTTTTCTATATGATAACTCAATTTCCATAATTTTTTTTGTCACTTGCGCGCCGCACATGTGATACCGCCCCTTAATGTTTGGAAGGATGTTGATAAGTCAACATTAACAGATACTTGGCACAGACTATGGCTTAAGATGATATCAAACCTCGTAACTTATGCTAAAAGTTTATCAGACAAAAGTGTGAATAAGTTACAGGAAGCTGATATCAAAGAAATGCTGCACATTGACAATGATGCACTTGTTGTGCATTCCTTGAGTGATGGTGAAATTGCTGAAATGGTGTTAAATACAAATAAGAATGAGAATAGTAGATGATGATTATTATTATTATTATAATCAAAAAGAAGAAGAAAGAAAAGAAGAAGAAGAAAGAAGAAGAGTAGATGATGATGATGACATTGTCAACACAGGTGAAAAAGTCTCCATAGACGATATGGTGAAAAAGTGTGATCAGTTAATTGCTGGCCTTGAACAATGTGCTTTTATCAGTGAGGAAGAGATTATGGTAATTTACTCTGTTAAAGAGATTGGTTAGACAGAAACCTATGTTAATATGACAGATGGTCTACAATTATCCCATTATGTCATTTAACAATATATTACTCTATAAATAAACCGTAGTAGTAGTAGTAGATCTAGGTAGTAGGTTGGTAGACAGCAACCGCCCAGGGAGGTACTACCGTCCTGCCAAGTGAGTGTAAAACGAAAGCCTGTAATTGTTTTACATGATGGTAGGATTGCTGGTGTCTTTTTTCTGTCTCATGAACATGCAAGATTTCAGGTACATCTTGCTACTTTTACTTACACTTAGGTCACACTACACATACATGTACAAGCATATATATACACACCCCTCTGGGTTTTCTATTTTCTTTCTAGTTCTTGTTCTTGTTTATTTCCTCTTATCTCCATGGGGAAGTGGAACAGAATTCTTCCTCCGTAAGCCATGCGTGTTGTAAGAGGCGACTAAAATGCCGGGAGCAAGGGGCTAGTAACCCCTTCTCCTGTATAAATTACTAAATTTAAAAAGAGAAACTTTTGTTTTTCTTTTTGGGCCAACCTGCCTCGGTGGGATACGGCCGGTTTGTTGGAAAAAAAAAAAAAAAAAAAAAAAAAAATTTCATTTTTCCTTTTGGGCCACCCCGCCTCGGTGGGATACGGCCAGTGTGTTGAAAGAAAAGAAGTAGTAGTAGTATTTGTAGTCTTTATTTATCTCACTGAGTGTGAGTATTCATACATTTTTGCTGCAATGTTAATGTTTGATTATGGGGCGCTGTCCTAGATCCCACCTTCATTCTGAAATTCGAAAAATTCTGAAATTCGAAACAGTACTGGCCCCAAGGGTTTCAGATAAAGGGATGTGGACCTGTACAACCATAAAAACCATGCAAAAATACACTGCAAAGTCGCTGTTTTAAGCCAAAAAACATGGTCACAGTTTTCTCGTTATGCACTGCGTGCTGCAAGATTTTTTTTTATATGGTGCACACTTACCACATAGACCCATTCTCTCACATCTAGGCCTAAATTTACTGCTCACAGCTTATCTGAGTGAGCTAAGCTCATGGTGTCATACTACGGGATCACCACTGGCTTCAAAGCCGTGATGTAACAGGACTGACAATGAAAGAGTTAAGTGAGAAGTACCTGTAATAGAGTTTGTGTCTACTGACAGTACACCCAGGTTACTACTTCACAGCATTTTCACTCTAATATTAACCCTCTCAGGGTCCAGACCCCTGATCTGAAAATTGCTCTCAGGGTCAAAAAAAAAAACTTATGAAAAGATAGAGAACCTTTTTCTGAAGGTAATGAAACCAAAAGCATGAAATTTGTGGGAAAATTTATGGGTTATGCTCTTGCAAAGTTAGTGGTCTTGGTGATATTTATGCATTGGTGATTTTGCCCACTGTCATATTTCAGGCCAATTCCATTACTCCAATTGACGAAACTAATAGCTGTTTCGCTAGTATTTCTTCCATTCTATCAACTGAGTACAAGAAACCACCCAGTTTCACACAAAAATTGCCAGTTTAAAAAAAGGGTCCAGAATAAACAATGTAAATATTCCTGGCACTACAACAGCAGTTTCTCTGTTCATTAGTTATGTCCCCAGGCCTCTCATATATTACACTTGCCTTCCATTTTGAATTATTATTCACACAAAAAAATAGAAAATTTACTTTTATGAAGACTACTGAATTATTGTAATAATTGTATAAATAATGTCAGTGCATTCCTAAATGCGTATCAGATTGGCCAATTGGACATGTATTGGATGAGCGACGTAATTTGTGTCCTCTGGAATACTGGCAAAGATTGAACATTTTTGCTACTTTCAGCTCAATTTCAAGCTTCTTTCAGTCCTGAAAGCAATCAAAATCATCTATATTACTGTAATATATCATCCATTCTATCAATTGATACCAAGAAACCAAGAATACAACCACAAAAACCATCCGAAAATTCACTGCAAATCGCTATTTTAAACAAATTCCTGGTCAGTTTTTCCCCATCATTCACTGCGTGGGGAAGGTTGTTCTTACAAGGTGTACACTCACCGCATAGACCCACTCTCATATCTGGGCCCAAATTTACTGCTCACCGTTTATCTGAGTGAGCTGAGCTCATCACGTAGTGCTATGAGACAGGCCCTGAGTTCAAACCTATAGTACTATGGCACAGACTTTGAAATAGTTAAAAACCACAAAACTTTTACAGTTATTGCAACTGGATGGAAGAGAAAGGATATTGGCTATGTAATTAATTTATAATGATGACAATGGGATACCAAACTGTGTCCAAGGTTTAGATGTCTGACATAATGAGGAAGTGATGGTGATAATGGGCTCTCGATTCGAGAAATTGGAGGTACTTGTCAAAATGATTTTATTACAATATCTAAAAAATTATCAGTTACATTATGCAGTTACAACCATATGTAAAGAAAAAAGGAAACTAAATTTTTTTAATAAAAGTTACTTTTTACTATTTTATCCTTCTATGTACACACCTGTTTCATTTTTCCTTCCAATTCAGATATTGCTGCTTGTCTCTGTGCTGCAATGGTGGCTTGGTTAACTGTCATGCTGATCAGCTTGTTGATGAGGTAGTGAGATTCTTCCACGCCTAGTCCAGCAGTCACGGTATCTGAATGCAGCAATTCTGACTGCTCCTGTTATAAAAAATAAACATGCCAAATTACATAAATCAATACTAGCTCAAACAATATCTTGAGAAAGTTTTGCAAAATATAATTTTGTAGCAGGAACCCTCGACTTATAAACTCATACACTAGTTCTGACCAAAAACTACATCACATGACTATTAACCACAGTAGAACCCCGGATTTCGCACACACCAGATATCGGACTTTTCAGATTTCAGACACTTTTTTTCTGTGAAATTTTGCTTCGAATTTCAGACCTCGTCCCGGGAATCTTGCATATCAGACATCTCCACCCGCCGGGATGCCGCTTCAGTCTGGCTCTGTCACTGGTCGAGTGAGCATTCATCTGAAACATTTCGCAATTTTTGTGCTTGTTTACCGATTGTGACTGTGAAACAAGCCACCATGGGCCCAAAGAAAGTTCCTAGTGCCAGCCCTGTGGTAAAGGGCTCAGAGACAGGAGAGAATGTGCCTTCTTCGGCGATTTTATGATATGTACAATACTAAAGCAGCAGGAGTCGATAAAGACTATAGCTCCAGCCAGCGATCAAGTGTAGCATTAACAGTGTAGCAAGTAAGTTAAGTGATTAAGCGATAGAAAAAAGATGACACGAAACTAAATCTTCCAATGCTGTTGGAGGTATATAGGGCCACTGACAAATATGCCGCCCTGCGTATCTTCCACCACCCTAAACCTCTGCCAGCATCTCAATGTGTTCAACAGAACACATGACCATAACACAAGGCACAGATCACTCTTTGCTGTTCCTCGTGTCCATCTCACACTATGCAAAAAACTCAATGCACATAAAAGGCCCAAAAATCTGGAATTCATTACCTGTGAATATAAAAGAAACACTGTGTTTATAAATTCAAGTCTCTTCTTAAAAATCACTTATTCACCCACAACTAAATAAATACTGAATAACTGTATCTCATAAATGTATAACCTGTGACCCTATCAAACCTTGTTTTTTTTAATTACATTACACAGCAACTCAGCAAATGACCATATGACCTGACTTTGAAATACTCATTTGTGCTTAATTGTTATTTGTTTACTATAATTTTTACCACTGAATATATCATTGCTTAGTTAATCTTAAGTTAATTTTAAGCCTGCCCATAATGCTCTGCATACAAGGGGCTTTTGGCATGTTACACTTAACCACTGTATTTCTTTGTACATCTATGTATCATGTCCAAATTAATAATATAAATAAATAAATAAAATTTCTTTACATTCTCCACAATAACCACTTTATTTCTTTACATTCTCTAATATGTTTTTATACAATATTTCTTATTTATAAATTACATGCATTGTTTCAGTGTGACTAGTGGTGTTTCACTGTGACTAGTAGTGTGTTTAGTGGTGGTGCCCATGCACCACTATACGGCTTATGTTGTCAGAGGCCCTGATAAACTCACCACCACCACCACTAGTTACATATGTAATGACATATTCATTCTAGAGTATATATCATGTTTCTATGTTATTAATATTGTTTATTATGTCATATTAGATGAATTGTAAGATAAATAAGCCGTAGAGTCGATATTAGCATCATACTGAAGTACATATTTTGTCTTGTCTCCAAACAAAGTCTCCTCCCTCCATATGCCAACAGGAGTCTTCAATAAAGGTAAAAGTGATGTTAAATGTTCATCTATCCATTTCATTAGTTCTTTATATTTATTTCTCATTGTTTTCTGTATGTAAAGCTTTAGTTATTCTTTAAAAAATGTATTTTTGTTAATATTTTTGGGTGTCTGAAACGGATTAATTGTATTTACATTATTCTTATGGGAAATATTACTTCGGTTTTCGCACTTTTCGGATTTAGAACGACCTTCTGAAACTGATTACGTACGAAATCCGGGGTTCCACATTCTTCTTAGCCCAACAGAACCCTAACACACTCACAAAAAACTAATTATCATTATAATTAATCCCTTACAAAAGTCAACAACAATTTTCAGGCAAATGTAACTATTACAGCTGCCCTAAGAACCTTTCATTTCTGTCACTTTTTTTTTTTATAAATTTCCTTGTTAAGATGCTTTTACAAGAGTACAGAAAAATCTGAATTATACCTTCCTCATGTAACCTTCAGTATTCTTAATTACATCTGTTACAACAATAAAAAATTTTATTTCTGTATGCAGTATAAATAATGTAATTTACATGAATTAATACATTGTTAGGCACAAAAGAAAGCCACTAATTATGAAATGCATTTCTGGCAGCTAATCACATGGCTTAAAAGTTACCTAAGAACTAGATACAGACTATGAAGTAGGATTTCTTATGTAGTTAACTACAATAATGTGAATAAATGGTTCAGAAATCCTATTAATGTTTCTGGGGAGTAACACCACTATGACCTCAACCTGACACACTTTTGTTTTTACATTATACAGTATTAACACTAAAACCATAAACAGCAACTTTAGCTTCCCACCTGAATCCTAACTAAATATTCAATCTGCAATATAGTGATATAGTATTCATTATGTAATATGACATCTGAGATATTGCAACTGGAGCAAGGCCACTGGAATTGTTCCAAAAGAAATTAAAGGATAATTCAGTCCTAACCATCACTGTGACTTCTAGACTAGGTCAAACGGTCAAAGAGGGTATGTAATTTTTTACACAGGAATATAACTTATATTAATGAAATCCTTGCATTCTGCTAATTCCAAATGTGTATAGTTTAATGGCTAATAACTATCATCATCTATCTTAGTTATGATGTTCAAAGAAATGCTTATTGTCCTGTCCTATTGGTCAGACTTAGTTAAGATTTACAGATGTGAGTTCTAAACAAAAGATAAAAATTAAATATCAAATTTGAGGGAATTTGGAGACACTAAGGTGTTAAGCACTGGTTGTTTTGTCCTGGACCTTTCCTATAACTGTTTGAAAACATAGTCAAATTTATAACCAAGTTATGTTGTCAAGGAAACATCATACACTGTCTTACATTTATGCCTAACCTAACATTTCATCCCTATTTCCAATATTCAACTGACTACTCACCATATCCACAACAAAGTTGGATAGCTTACCTTACTTTCTTCCATACTCATTATATTCTCCTGACTCTCTTGAATATTCTCATGTATGTAATCAATGTTTGCTTTGAGAGCTTCCACCTGGTCATTCAAATCATTATATGCAGCAAGGTCTGTCGGATCTGCTCGTTCACGTTTTCTCATCACACGTTCTAGTTGCCGACTTAAAGATTCTCGTTCTTTAAGCCACCTAGTTTAGAAATTAAAACTGCGTGTTTTACCAAATTTCTATTATGAATATGTGAATTATATGCTATTTCAGAAAAAAATGGCCAATTAAAAAAATAAAGGCTGAATACACTCGAGATAAAGAATCTGAAACTAAAAATATGAGGTAAATCTTCTAGTTTCTATAATACTAATTGTAATTGGATGCATACCAAGAAAGAGAAGGAAAAAGATTTGCAAAAGTTCAGAAATAATTTTCCAGAGCTCAACACATTAGAGCAAAAGATAACCAGCTATAGTTTCATGTGATATAGATAAGAAAGTTTTGAAGTAAATATTGAAAACATCAACATTGTCAGAAACTGAGAATCCATGGAAACTTAAAATATCGTACATTAGATTTGGTATTCATTACCATGCCAATAAACATAAATCTGTTGTGAACCTGGTAACAATTGTTAATGAACTCTAATCCATTTCTCCACTAACTTATCTAAATAGAATGAGAGACTGATCCATTTCTCCAGTAACTTATGTACATAAATAGACTGATCATTATATGCATGTTTAATGTTTCATTAAGACTTCAAGAAAAAAAAAGATCAATAACACCACAACAAATATAATGGTACTTACCAACTATACTAGACTATCATACACTGAAGTAAAGATTCACAAGCAAGCGCAGAATATCAAAGTTTGTACAATTTTAAATGTTATTGCACAGTCAATTGGCAGTGTGTAAAACTACTGAGAAAATCTATTATTTTATATTAACTTACCCTACTTGCATCCTTTTCAGTGAAACAATCAAGAGGAAACAACTTAAAATTACTGCATGCTTGAAAAAATTTAATGTAAGAACTGCCAATATTTATCATAAAATGATTCTGTGTATATTTCTCAAGTGCTGCTTTATAGAGATGAAAAAGTAAGTGGAGACACTTGCATGAGAGAGGTCTCAAAATGGTACAACAGAATAGAAGCAGCTAGAAGACTAATTTTGTTAGGGCTGCCTCAAGGCCTCTCACTTGTGGCTTCCTTCTCAAAGTGAAATTACCAAGGAAGAAAAATGGCATCACAAATACAGGACTTCATTTTTCCTTAACCCACGTAACCAACAAATCTGCTCTAACCAAAAACAAACTCCTCCTCCTTGTGTCCCCTTAAAATGAATAATGTCCATCACACTAAGCTGGCACCATTATCCTCTGCAGCTCGCTAAATGCCTGGCACTGCAGTACCTACACCTGACCTTGGGGTCCTTATTTACAACTACAAGTTTGTCTTGGCAATTTTTTGTATGCATTACACTCTAATTGTGCAGTAATAGCAGATCATATTTTTAATACTACATACCTACTGCATGCTGGTAATTGTGATAAGGAAACCAGGATAAAAAGTGTTAAAAGCAAAGTGATACTGTATTACTGTTAGGTTTTATCCTTCCTTGTAAGATGTGCATTTCAAAAAAACATTAGAAAATCAGATATAATACAGTAAAAAGAAAGAGTAATGAGCTATTTATCCAGCCGATAGTTGAAATGCTGAAAAAGCTAGATCATGTTGCTACACTTTAGGAGTACAGAGCAGTACTGGGAAAGTGACAGTGTAAGAGTTGAAACCACAGAGAAATTTTTTTCCAAGTTTTGTGCTGAATATGACTGTACTAAGAACATGACAAATGTAAAAATTACAAGAATTCCAATTCAGACAATATTTTGAATATATAATCTATGTATATTCATACATAGAGACTATTCCATGAAAACTAAGTGCAATGCCTGCACTTTAAAGAAGGGGTCTGGAATATTGGCTGTTTCGAGTGACACCTAAACTCATATCTGGGTGTCTCTGGAAAGACAGTGATAATATGTGAATGATGGTGAAGGTGATGAATGATGGTGAAAATATTTCTTTTTTGGGTCACCCTGCCTTGGTGGGAGATGGCCTACGTGTTAAAAAAAAAATCTAATGTACCAACTTTTGATTAGAAGAAAATGTTATTTAACTGAAATGCCATTAGTCTCAATCATGTCAGATACACGAAACCCCACTGTAAATACATACATAGAAAAAAGCTTTCTAGAATTACATCACTTTCCACCAACCTTTTTGTAAATGCAAAGTACTCTGTTAATAATATCCTTATATCATTTTATAAAAGTTGCAGAATGAGATGAACATGATGTAATTAAAAAAAAAACACACTTCAACATGTCATGCATAAAGAACTCTCGCCTGATCAAGCACATCCAGAAATGAAGAGAAAGTACATGGAGATTGTATTAAGAGTATTCCCTAAAATAAGGAAAATAAGGTCAGAAGGTAGTAAAACAAATTATTAAAAGCTGAAAGGGGATGTTAGGAGTTATGACATGACCCTTACGAACACAACAGACAAAGCACTGAACCTAATAATTTTACTTGTGAACAATTTCTTGTTTTCTTACTCTTGAACCCTGGCCCAGGGGTAGGCCTCCTTCATATTAGAGGACAGAATAGCCAGAAAGACATGATTTTTGGCTTACAGAAACTTAGAGATCTTGACATATTTATTTATATTATTTTTTTATTAACAAATTGGCCATTTCCCACAAAGGCAGGGTGGCCCGAAAAAGAAAAACTTTCATCATCATTCACTCCATCACTGTCTTGTCAGAGGCATGCTTAAACTACAGTTGTAAGACTGCAACTGTAACATTCCTCCTTCAGAGTGCCGGCACTGTACTTCCCATCTCCAGGAATCAAGTCCAGTCTGCCGGTTTCCCTGAATCCCTTCATAAATGTTGCCTTGCTTATACTCCAAGAGCACATCAAGTCCTAAAAACCATTTGCACCTACTTAGCACGCTTGCTGGAAGTCCAAGCCCCTCAAACACAAAACCTCCTTTACCCCCTCCCTCCAACCATTCTTAGGCCGACCCCTACCTCACCTCACCTCCCCTCCACTACAGATTTATATACTCTCAAAGTCATTCTATTTTGTTCCATCCTCTCTACATGTCCAAACCATCTCAATAATTCCTCCTCAGCCCTCTGTATAATAGTTTTGGTAATCCAGCACCTCCTCCTAATATCCCAACTACAGATTCTCTGCATTATATTCACACTACACATTGCCCTCAGACATGACATCTCCACTGCCTCCAGCCTTCTCCTTGTTGCAACATTCACCACCCATGTCTCACACCCATACAAGAACATTGGTATAACTATACTACTCTCATACATTCCCCTCTTTGCTTTCATGGATAGAGTTCTTTGTCTCCACAGACTCCTCAGTGCACCGCTCACCTTTTTCCCCTCATCGATTCTATGATTCACCTCATCTTTCACAGACCCATCTGCTGACACGTCCACTCCCAAATATCTGAATACATTCACCTCCTCCATACTCTCTCCCTCCAATCTGATATCCAGTCTTCTGTTACCTAAATTTATGGTTATCCTCATCACCTTACTCTTTCCTATATTCACTTTTTATTTCCTTCTTTTACATACCCTACCAAACTCATTAACCAACCTCTGCAACTTCTCTTCAGAATCTCCCAAAAGCACAGTATCATCAGCAAAGAGCAACTGTGACAACTCCCACTTTGTGTTAGATTCTTTATCTTTTAACTCCACACCACTTGCCAACACCCGAGTATTCATTTCTCTTACAATTCCATCTATAAATATATTGAACAACAATGGCAGTTTGGAGGGATATGTTGTGTATCTTTATACGTATATGCTTCTAAACTGTTGTATCCTGAGCACCTCTGCAAAAACAGTGATTATGTGTGAGTGCGGTGAAAGTGTTGAATGATGATGAAAGCATTTTCTTTTAGGGGATTTTCTTTCTTTTTTGGGTCACCCTGCCTCGGTGGGAGACGGCCGACTTGTTAAAAAAAAAAAAAAAATGGTAACATCACACATCCCTGTCTAAGGCCTACCTTTACTGGGAAATAATCTCCCTCTCACCTGCATACTCTAACCTAAGCCTCACTATCCTCATAGACTCTTCATTGCTTTCAATAACCTACCTCCTATTCTATATATTTGCAACATCTGCCACACTGCTCCCCCTATCCACCCTATTAAATGCCTTTTCCAAATCCATAAATGCTACAAAAACCTCTTTACCCTTATCTAAATACTGTTCACCTATATGTTTCACTGTAAACACTTGGTCTACACACCCCCCTACCCTTCCTAAAGCCTCCTTGTTCATCTGCTATCCTGCTCTCCGTCTTACTCTTAATTCTTTCAATAACAACTCTACCACACACTTTACCAGGTATACTCAACAGACTTTTTTTTTTTTTCAACAAACCGGCCGTATCCCACCAAGGCAGGGTGGCCCAAAAAGAAAAACAAAAGTTTCTCTTTTTAAATTTAGTAATTTATACAGGAAAAGGAGTTACTAGCCCCTTGCTCTTGGCATTTTAGTCGCCTCTTACAACACGCATAGCTTACAGAGGAAGAATTCTGTTCCACTTCCCCATGGAGATAAGAGGAAATAAACAAGAACAAGAACTAATAGAAGAAAACCCAGAGGGGTGTGTATATACTGTATATGCTTGTACATGTATGTGTAGTGTGACCTAAGTGTAAGTAGAAGTAGCAAGACTTACCTGAAACCTTGCATGTTCATGAGACAGAAAAAAGGACACCAGGAATCCTACCATCATGTATAACAATTACAGGCTTTCATTTTACACTCACTTGGCAGGATGGTAGTACCTCCCTGGGCGGTTGCTGTTTATCAACCTACTACTTAAAACTCAACAGACTTATTCCCCAATAATTTTTACTCTCTCTTTTGTCCCCATTGCCTTTATACAAAGGAACTATGCATGCTCTCTGCCAATCTCTAGGTACCTTACCCTCTTCCATACATTAAATAAAAGCATGGTGGCCTGGTGGCTAAAGCTCTCCCTTCACACATGGAGGGCCTGGGTTCGATTCCTGGCGGGTGGAAACATTTCGACGCGTTTCCTTACACCTGTTGTCCTGTTCACCTAGCAGCAAATAGGTACCTGGGTGTTAGTCGACTGGTGTGGGTTGCATCTTGGGGGATAAGATTGAGGACCCCAAGGGAAGTAAGTTAAACAGTCCTAGATGACGCACTGACTTTCTTGGGTTGTCCTGGGTGGCAAACCCTCCGGGGTTAAAAATCCAAACAATATCTTAACATCTTAATCACTCCAAAACTATATCCCCACCTGCTTTTAACATTTCTATCTTTATCCCATCAATCCTAGCTGCTTTACCCCCTTTCATTCTACCCACTGCCCCACACTCACCTGATTCCTCCTCACTCTGATAAGATGTTATTCCTCCTTGCCTATACACAAAATTACAGCTTCCCTATCTTCATCAACTTTTAACAATTCCTCAAAATATTACCTCCATCTTCCCAATACCTCTTGTTGCAACCCCTGAATGGGTTACAATGATTATTATGTATATATAATGTATATTACCTTTTCATTTAATTTTATATTGCTTATATTTGCGATAATAGCTAAATCGTAAATGTATGACTTTATATTATTATTTGACTGTTATATTGTTATTTAGCTTATGTTGTTAGGATGTACATAATATGTGCTCAGTTAGTCTTGATTGTCCAACTACTGTAATTATCGCTTGTCACTCGTTATACTGCCGGCTTCTGAGCTGCAGTTGTCCACGTAGCTATCACGTGATCGAGGGGGGGGTGTCCTCACCTCTCGTGAAGTTTTTAGTCTGCTCTAGACTCGCTTGCTGGTTGGACAGATTGTCTGTCTCATTATTCTTGTTAGTTCTGTAGAACTTTGTTCACAGAACATTGTAAAGACTTAGTGATTTTCGACGTTGTACTGAGGTTGTGTGTCACATAGACACTGAGTATCTCAGGTCCTTAGCTATAGCTTCTGACCTAATTTTGTACTGGTTTCTGTGTATTGTCACAGTCGCGTTTTTCCTATGCTGAACATAGATTCAATTGTATGGGAGTTCTGTAACTTTTGTGGAGGATCTGCTGATGGTCCCTACTTAGTGTCGTTATATTATTCCCCAGTTCCTGATTCTGTGTCGTAGTCGCTTGATATTGCATTGCTATTGGGCTTAGCATTCTTTGTTGTTCAAGCAGACTGTTCGGGTTGCCAGTCGGTCAAGAAGTTAGTTTATTTGAGGACTTTGTCAGTCACTTGTTTAAGTCTTATTCGAGTCTTGAGACATAGCTAACTACTTAAGAGCACTTACACGCATACACACACTTGTACATATTTGTAATATCTTATTAAATGTTAATGTACCTGACGGTACTTAAGAATTATAAATGTGATATGTGCTTTCAGCACAATAATATTGAACTCGAGAGATTGATTTTATTTTAATTGCTGTGATTTAATTTACTTTGATAATATACCTCTAGACTTAATAAATTTATTAAATTTTAATTTCTCTAGTTAGTAGCCTACCAGTTGTAATCCTAAAGCACTATTGAACCATACTGAATTTTAATGGATAATTGGACAAGGATACTGACTACTTGTTACGAAAACCCAGTAACAGGCTGGATGCTAGAAGGGCAGTCCTTCCTAGTATTCACTGGAGATCTCTAAGCTTTTAGAATCGCGTTTTTTGTAACACCTCTAACTCTCCATTTAATAACTCTCCTCCCCTATTTTTAACTGCTGACATAGTCAACAGGAAAAGGAAGTTTGAAAGAGTGGAAATAGGAACAAAGAAGCACATATGGGCAAATCAGTCATAAGGATAAGAGGAACTACTCAGTCTTAGGCTGATCAGAAGAGTGAAATGGCTTGATTGAAGAAGTGGAAGATGTAAACTCCATACTAAGAATGTGGTTGATTTTCATTGTATCAGTATCAGCCCAAAACTGAGCATCAGCTAATTTTAGGGGTATCAGTAGTGGTACTGGTGGGTATCAGCTTATTTTGATGGTATGGATATTGGCCTCAAACTGAGTGCTGGTATGAGTATCGGCAAAAATCTTGGTATCGTCCCATCCCTACTCCATATGCGCTTCAAGAAAATAAACAATAGGTCCCATGAGGTCAGATGCAAATGATATTAGTCATAGCCAGTACAAATGAGTGACTCTCATAACATACAGATCAACTTTCCCTCTCCCCCCCCCCTTATTTTGACATTAATATCTATACCTAGGTAGTAGGTTGGTGGACAGCAACTGCTCAGGGAAGTACTACCATCCTGCCTAGTGAGTATAATACAGAAGCCTGTACTTGTTTTACATGATGGTAGGATTGCTGGTGTCTTTTTTCTGTCTCATAAGCATGCAAGATTTCAGGCATGTCCTTGCTACTTCTACTTACACTTAAGTCACACTACACATACATGTACAAGCACATACATACACACCCCTCTGGGTTTTCTTCTATTTTCTTTCTAGTTCTTATTCTTGTTTATTTCCTCTTACTTACCTCCATGGGTAAGTGGAACAGAATTCTTCCTCCGTAAGCCATGTGTGTTGTAAGAGGCGACTAAAATGCCGGGAGCAAGGGGCTAGTAACCTCTTCTCCTGTATATATTACTAAATGTGAAAGGACAAACTTTCGATTTTCCTTTTGGGCCACCCCGCCTCGGTGGGATACGGCCGGTGTGTTGAAAGAAAGATTAATATCTGTACCTAGGTAGTAGGTTGGTGGACAGCAACTGCTCAGGGAGGTACTACCGTCCTGCCTAGTGAGTGTAATATGGAAGCCTGTACTTGTTTTACATGATGGTAGGATTGCTGGTGTCTTTTTTCTGTCTCATAAGCATGCAAGATTTCAGGTACGTCTTGTTACTACTACTTACACTTAGGTCACACTACACATGCATGTACAAGCATATATATACACACCCCTCTGGGTTTTCTTCTATTTTCTTACTAGTTCTTGTTTATTTCCTCTTATCTCCATGGGGAAGTGGAACAAAATTCTTCCTCCGTAAGCCATGAGCAGCGTAAGAGGCAACTAACATGCCGGGAGCAAGGGGGCTAGTAACCCCTTCTCCTGTATACATTATAAAAGTTAGAAAGAGAAACTTTTTTTTTTCTTTTTGGGCCATCCTGTTTTGGTGGGATGTGGCCGGTTTGAAGGAAGATGATGATTCACTAACATAAATCATAAAGGAATGAGACATCATACAGTGTAATGATGAATTCAGAGTACAATCTGCCCAAGAAACAATGAAAATTTTTTATCTGAAATGCAAAGAAGTGAGACAGACAGACATTAATAAAAGACACTAGAAGAACCTACAAGTCAACCATTAATGTAAGGATGGGGGGGGGGGGGGGGGAAGGCAGGAACAAAAGAGCATGAAGAGATGCACAATGAACTACAGGGGAGCTAGCAACAAGCCATATATATCTTAGGTAAGCAGGGAATTCTTTTTAATATACAAAAGTCCTGAGTTTTGGTGGTCAGAGGTACATTTGCCTGCACCCTGGAGGATAGATGGAGATTTTGCAACTGGGAAGGTTATTTGAAATGTGATGTTCATTCACTTCTGCCAAGAGAGCCACTGAATGAATAATGGTTTAGTGTACTTTTGTCTGTGAGTCACCCTACCTTGGTTGGAAGTGGACAACTGTGGTTAAAAAAAAATATCTAGCAAAAGACAACCAAATCTAAATCAATACCATATCAGAAGAAAAGTCATGAAAAGCAATCATGTAAGAACACTAAGGAAAGGAGTATTACACATGGGAAATAACAGGAAGTACACAATGAGCTTAACAGAATGTGTTTTCAAATGTGCAAAAGCCCATAAAAAAGACAGCTGAGAGGACATTCATGTGAAACTATCAAATATGAAATGACTAATGAGGAAACAAATTCTCGATACACATCAAAGGTATCAAAACCCAATGAAATATCACTGTGAATACTTAAAAGGAGCTGAAATGCTACCATTCAGTGTTTTAGCAGATTGTTATTGACTATTGAAGTGCCAGACAACACATATAGTAACCATCCTACCAATATCAAAAGAGGAGCAGGAAGCTCTAGAAACTACTATATTACTCATGAACAATCAATACCAATTAGAAACAAAGTCATGCCTTACAAACCTTATAGAAATAAGACACACTAACTGAGGCCAAACAGGAAAGAAGGATGAGCAGATTTATTTTTAGACTCTGAGAAAGATTTCTATAATGTCCATATAGAAGGCTAATGGAAAAGGAAGCCAGGCTAACAGGAAATTTATGAAAAAGAATACAAAAATACTTGAAAACTAAAAAATTTTAAAAAGATCATATAGTAATAATTCAGCCGGTGAAAACATTTAGGAAGATACTTATAAAAGTCACTTCCCTACTTTGCTTGCCCTATAAATTTTCTCTTAGCAACTTCCATACTTTGTTGGGTTTATCTATACACCATATGAGGAATAATCTTTAGTTTTAATTACAGAGTAGATTAATAAGAGTTATGCTTGATTTTACATATAAAAAAAAGTCTTAAATTTATTTATAATTATAATACTATTACCTTTCCATGTCCCGTTCCATACTACTGACAGTTTGCTTGTTATATGCCACTTTATTAATAGTTTGTTCCAAGTTCTGCCACTTTTGCTTTGCCACCTTTGGAGAAAATGATGTTGATTGCAGTCCTATACCAGCTTCTGTACAAGGAAATAAGATCTACAAGTTTCCTTAATTTTTTTTTTTTTTTTTTTTTTTTTACAAATTCATTGGAAGATGCAATTTTCAACCTCCACAAAATAATACAACTGATGTAAAAAATAAAATCATAGGATAAATGACACGTTGAAAGACAATCTGGTCAAATAAATAAAAAGTCTCATCCTATATCACTAATAACTTAATGCAATAAGACCTATCAATGTAGATACGAGATAGACGAGAAAAAATGTAAATAGTGTATAACAATGAATTACTGTACCAAATATAATAATAAACTGACTTACTTTTTCTTAGTCTTCCTGATGCCTTCATACTCAATCCTTGCCTTGGGACTTTCTTTAGCACAGCAAGCTCTTCCGTTTTACGTTTTAATACAACATTTTTTAATCTATTCTCAGCTTCCAGGCTTTTTATGTATGTTTCTTGTTTACGAGAAGCCTTACGGAGCTGAGCAATCTCCTTGTTCTTCTTAAGTTCTTCTTGTTTAGCTTTACTGTTATCATCCTTCATTTTATTCATAAGCTGAAGAGAAAGAAATTGATAAATCTATATACAGTACTGTACTGTATACACCAGACTGCATGGAAAGTTATGATGTCAGCTGCAGGGCAAACTTTTCATCATTGCAACACATGGCAGAAGTATGGACTCTCTAGAAATCGTGGGAATAACTTGTGCACCAACTGCGAGTTTTGCTATGCAACTTCAAGAGTGGATAATAATGTTAGAAGAGGACTTTTTTTTTTTTTTTGCTTCATGGCTGCTTTACCTATGGAGCAGCCACGAAGCAGAAAACCAAACACTGTCAGCTGAGGATCATAACTTTCCACGCATACTGGTCTGGGTACCTCTGCGAAAGTGTTGAATGATAGTGAAAGTGTTTCTTTATTTTTTGGGTCACCCTGCCTCTGCAGAAGACGATCAGGGTGTTGAAAAAAAAAAACTGTTTTGCGATGTTCCTTCATTCAGTCACCCAATCTTGTGATGTTCTGATTATCTGAATTGCAATGTTCATACCCTTCTATTAAGACAAAAAGAAAATGAGTATTGGAGTTTGGGTCTGGGATATTTACTGTTTGGAGTGACATCTGAGCTGTCATATCTGCACGTCCTCTGCGAAGACAGTGATTATACATGAATGATGGGTCACCCTGCCTCAGTGAGAGATGACCAGTGTGTTAAAAAAATGACTTCTCTTGATCATCCTGTGGTGGCCCGGTGGCCTGGTGGCTAAAGCTCCCGCTTCACACACGGAGGGCCCGGGTTCGATTCCCGGCGGGTGGAAACATTTCGACACGTTTCCTTACACCTGTTGTCCTGTTCACCTAGCAGCAAATAGGTACCTGGGTGTTAGTCGACTGGTGTGGGTCGCATCCTGGGGGACAAGATTAAGGACCCCAATGGAAATAAGTTAGACAGTCCTCGATGACGCACTGACTTTCTTGGGTTATCCTGGGTGGCTAACCCTCCGGGGTTAAAAATCCGAACGAAATCTTATCTTATCTTATCCTATCTTAGTAAGAAACAGCAGGTGTAAAAAAATTCTGAACGTTTCCTTCAATGATACAGTATTTAATTTTTTTCCAACAAGTTGGCCGTCTCCCACCGAGGCAGGGTGACCAAAAAAGAAAGAAAATCCCCAACACTTTCACCTCACTCACACATAATCACTGTCTTTGCAGAGACACCCAGATACAACAGTTTAGAAGCATATATAAAGATAAATAACATATCCCTCCAAACTGCCAATATCCCAAACCCCTCCTTTAAAGCGCAGGCATTGTACTCCCCATTTCCAGTACTCAAGTCTGGCTATATAAAAATACCTGGTTTCCCTGAATCCCTTCACTAAATATTGCCCTGCTTACACTCCAACAGCTCATCAGGTCCCAAAAATCAATCACCTCCACTCACTCCTATCAAACACGCTCACACCTGCTTTGTGGAAGTCCAAGCCCCTCGCCCACAAAACCTCTTTTACCCCCTCCCTCCAACCTTTTTGAGGACAACCCCTACCCCACCTTCCTTTCCCTACAGATTTATACACTCTCCAAGTCATTCTACTTTGATCCATTCTTTCTAAATGACCAAACTACCTCAACAACCCCTCTTCAGCCCCCTTGACTAATACAGTACTTTTAGTAACTCCACACCTCCTCCTAATTTCCACACTCCATATTCTCTGCATAATATTTACACCACATACTGCCCTTAGACAGGACATCTCCACTGCCTCCAGCCGCCTCCTCACTGCAGCATTTGTAATCCAAGCTTCACACCCATATAAGTGTGTTGGTACCACTATACTTTTATACATTCCCTTCTTTGCCTCCATAGATAACATTTTTTGTCTCCACAGATACCTCAATGCACCACTCATCTTTTTTCCCTCATCAATTCTATGATTAACCTCATCCTTCATAAATCCATCCACCGACATGTCAACTCCCAAGTACAGTGGACCCCCGGTTTATGATCAGCTCCCAATGCAACCAAATATGTAAGTGTATTTATGTAAGTGCGTTTACGTGTATGTTGGGGTGAAAGGACTAATCTAATTCACAATATTCCTTATGGGAGCAAATTCGTTCAGTAATGGCACCTGAACATACTTCTGGAATGAAATAATATCGTAAACCGGGGGTCCACTGTCTCTGAAAACATTCACTTCTTCCATACTCCTCCTCCCCAATTTGATATCCAATTTTTCTTTATCTAAATCATTTGATACCCTCATCACCTTGCTCTTATCTATGTTCACTTTCAACTTTCTACCTTTACACTCCCTCCCAAACCTTTGCAACTTTTCTTTAGAATCTCCTATATGCACAGTATCATCAGCAAAAAGTAACTGTGTCAACTCCTATTTTGTATTTGATTCCCCATAATTTAATCCCACCCCTCTCCTCAACACCCTACATTTACTTCTTTTACAACCTCATCTATAAATATATTAAACAAAACCCTGGTGACATCACACATCCTTGTCTAAGGCCTACTTTTACTGGGAAAAAATTTCCCTCTTTCCTACATACTCTAACTTGAGCCTCACTATCCTCGTAAAAACTCTTCACTGCTTTCAGTAACCTACCTCCTACACCATACACTTGCAACATCTGCCACATTGCCCCCTATCCACCCTGTCATACGCCTTTTCCAAATCCATAAATGCCACAAAGACCTCTTTAGCCTTATCTAAATACTGTTCACTTATATGTTTCACTGTAAACACCTGGTCCACACACCCCTACCTTTCCTAAAGCCTCCTTGTTCATCTGCTATCCTATTTCTCCGTCTTACTCTTAATTCTTTCAATTAAACTCTACCATACACTTTACCAGGTACACTCAACAGACTTATCCCCCTATAATTTTGCACTCTCTTTTATCCCCTTTGCCTTTATACAAAGGAACTATGCATGCTCTCTGCCAATCCCTAGGTACCTTACCCTCTTCCATACATTTATTAAATAATTGCACCAACCACTCCAAAACTATATCCCCACCTGCTTTTAACATTTCTATCTTTATCCCATCAATCCCGGCTGCCTTACCCCCTTTCATTTTACCTACTGCCTCACGAACTTCCCCCACACTCACAAACTGGCTCTTCCTCACTCCTACAAGATGTTATTCCTCCTTGCCCTATACACGAAATCACAGCTTCCCTATCTTCATCAACATTTAACAATTCCTCAAAATATTCCTTCCATCTTCCCAATACCTCTAACTCTCCATTTAATAACTCTCCTCTCCTATTTTTAACTGACAAATCCATTTGTTCTCTAGGCTTTCTTAACTTGTTAATCTCACTCCAAAACTTTTTCTTATTTTCAACGAAATTTGTTGATAACATCTCACCCACTCTCTCATTTGCTCTCTTTTTACATTGCTTCACCACTCTCTTAACTTCTCTCTTTTTCTCCATATACTCTTCCCTCCTTGCATCACTTCTACTTTGTAAAAACTTGTAAAAACAGCCTCTCCTCACTTAGCAACGTACTTTTTTACTGACGACTCGGACTTACGATGGGTTCTCTGACCAACATGCATACCTAAATGTATATTAGAGCTTCTTTCCTCTATTCTGTTTATTACAATGTACGGTACACTACTGTATAAACATTTAAAAATATACCAGAAATTTTATAAATGGTGCAAAGGTGACATTAAAACAATATCAAAGATAGGCAACACAAACCCACTACCATTATAGTAATAATGTTGGTAGAATTACCGACAATATGTAAAGTAAAAGGACACAAGTGCAACTAATGTGACATTTTGTGGCAATGTTTCGCTCTCCAGGAGCTTTGTCAAGCCGATACAGCTTGACAAAGCTCCTGGAGAGCGAAACGTTACCACAATAAAATGTCACATTAGTTGCACTTGTGTCCTTTTACTTTACACCATTATAGTATGCTCCTCAATTAACGTTGACTTCAATTACCGACATGGTCTTAGGAATGCAACTCCATTGTTAAGTGAGGAGAGGCTGTATTGTATTATGAATGGCAAAAAACACTCCTCTTCTTTTTTTTTTTTTTTTTTTTTTTTATCACACTGGCCGATTCCCACCAAGGCAGGGTGGCCCGAAAAAGAAAAACTTTCACCATCATTCACTCCATCACTGTCTTGCCAGAAGGGTGCTTTACACTACAGTTTTTAAACTGCAACATTAACACCCCTCCTTCAGAGTGCAGGCACTGTACTTCCCATCTCCAGGACTCAAGTCCGGCCTGCCGGTTTCCCTGAACCCCTTCATAAATGTTACTTTGCTCACACTCCAACAGCACGTCAAGTATTAAAAACCATTTGTCTCCATTCACTCCTATCAAACATGCTCATGCATGCCTGCTGGAAGTCCAAGCCCCTCACACACAAAACCTCCTTTACCCCCTCCCTCCAACCTTTCCTAGGCCGACCCCTACCCCGCCTTCCTTCCACTACAGATTGATACACTCTTGAAGTCATTCTGTTTCGCTCCATTCTCTCTACATGTCCGAACCACCTCAATAACCCTTCCTCAGCCCTCTGGACAACAGTTTTGGTAATCCCGCACCTCCTCCTAACTTCCAAACTACGAATTCTCTGCATTATATTCACACCACACATTGCCCTCAGACATGACATCTCCACTGCCTCCAGCCTTCTCCTCGCTGCAACATTCATCACCCATGCTTCACACCCATATAAGAGCGTTGGTAAAACTATACTCTCATACATTCCCCTCTTTGCCTCCAAGGACAAAGTTCTTTGTCTCCACAGACTCCTAAGTGCACCACTCACCCTTTTCCCCTCATCAATTCTATGATTCACATCATCTTTCATAGACCCATCCACTGACACGTCCACTCCCAAATATCTGAATACATTCACCTCCTCCATACTCTCCCCCTCCAATCTGATATCCAATCTTTCATCACCTAATCTTTTTGTTATCCTCATAACCTTACTCTTTCCTGTATTCACTTTTAATTTTCTTCTTTTGCATACCCTACCAAATTCATCCACCAATCTCTGCAACTTCTCTTCAGAATCTCCCAAGAGCACAGTGTCATCAGCAAAGAGCAACTGTGACAACTGTGTGATTCTTTATCTTTTAACTCCACGCCTCTTGCCAATACCCTCGCATTTACTTCTCTTACAACCCCATCTATAAATATATTAAACAACCATGGTGACATCACACATCCTTGTCTGAGGCCTACTTTTACTGGGAAATAATTTCCCTCTTTCCTACATACTTTAACTTGAGCCTCACTATCCTCGTAAAAACTCTTCACTGCTTTCAGTAACCTACCTCCTACACCATACACCTGCAACATCTGCCACATTGCCCCCCTATCCACCCTGTCATATGCCTTTTCCAAATCCATAAATGCCACAAAGACCTCTTTAGCCTTATCTAAATACTGTTCACTTATGTGTTTCACTGTAAACACCTGGTCCACACACCCCCTACCTTTCCTAAAGCCTCCTTGTTCATCTGTTATCCTATTCTCCGTCTTACTCTTAATTCTTTCAATAATAACTCTACCATACACTTTACCAGGTATACTCAACAGACTTATTCCCCTATAATTTTTGCACTCTCTTTTGTCCCCTTTGCCTTTATACAAAGGAACTATGCATGCTCTCTGTCAATCCCTAGGTACCTTACCCTCTTCCATACATTTATTAAATAATTGCACCAACCACTCCAAAACTACATCCCCACCTGCTTTTAACATTTCTATCTTTATCCCATCAATCCTGGCTGCCTTACCCCCTTTCATTTTACCTACTGCCTCATGAACCTCCCCCACACTCACAACTGGCTCTTCCTCACACCTACAAGATGTTATTCCTCCTTGCCCTATACACGAAATCACAGCTTCCCTATCTTCATCAACGTTTAACAATTCCTCGAAATATTCCCTCCATCTTCCCAATACCTCTAACTCTCCATTTAATAACTCTCCTCTCCTATTTTTAACTGACAAATCCATTATTTCTCTAGGCTTCCTTAACTTGTTAATTTCACTCCAAAACTTTTTCTTATTTTCAACAAAATTTGTTGATAACATCTCACCCACTCTCTCATTTGCTCTCTCTTTACATTGCTTCACCACTCTCTTAACCTCTCTCTTTTTCTCCATATACTCTTCCCTCCTTGCATCACTTCTACTTTGTAAAAACTTCTCATATGCTAACTTTTTCTCCCTTACTACTCTCTTTACATCATCATTTCACCAATCGCTCCTCTTCCCTCCCGCACACACTCCTTACATTGTGTAATTATTAACAAAGCTCCACTCCTCGCAAAGTATGCAAAGAACACATAATCCAATTGCAATAAAGCAGTTCAGTATTATGAACATCCACAAGTATTGTAAGTTTTTAAATCTCATGCAAAAAATAAAATATATGAACTAAAATGCATACAGAAGTGTATACACCTATAATTACAAAAAAATATTGAAAAGCTTACTGGGCCTGCAATTTTAATTGTGACTATCTAGTACACTATCTTGCACTAGACAATGTATGTATAAAGCACAGTACATACTAAATTTAGTAAAATTCCACATTACGAAAATATAAATGCAGAAATCATGCAGTTCAAAGAGTCATTTGTAGTGTGGTGTCTGAGTACTCTGGCAAGACAGCTAGTGAATGAGTGATGGTGAATGTGTTTTAATTTTTGTGTTGCCGTACCCTCATGAGAAATGGGAGTACTGTACATAGGAAAGACAGATAGCAGAAAACTGGCAAGTCCAAACTGGAGCTATCTGTTGAGAGGAATTATCTATTTCAATGAATGATGATGATGAAACCTTTTTCTTTCTTTTTGGGACACCCTGCCTTGGTGGAAGGTGGCTAGCATGTTTCCCCCCCAAAAAAAAACACTAGACTAGGGCCTATCCTGTATTATCTAGGTGCAAGTTAAATATAGAAAAAGCATGAGGCTCTTTCCCCACCCTCCAGCTACTCAACATGAAAAAAGGGGTAGACATACATCATACAATGTTGGAAAAATGGCATAGAATTTATAGGAGAGATGGAACTGGATGAAAAAATGTGTGGCACAAATATGTCTTGCTATATTAGTACTGTTTTTATCTGTATTTAAATTTCTTACCACTATGTCTGTTGTAAGAACCATGAGTTATTAGTCAGAATGATCACTGCACTTAAATTTCTTACTTTCATAACTTAATTAAATCACTGAGAATTTATATAATATACATATATAAACTTAAGGGCATGATTAATCTTAAGTCTTTCTGAAATGCATTGCATAACAATGGGTTTTTTCATGATGACAGACCAGAATATAATGTAATATTATGTTTTATGGAAAATAAATTTTACTTTACTGATAAGGTTTGAAATCTGAGAAGAACAGCTCTAAAGACATTATCCAGAAACCAGAGTGGTCAGATGAGAAAAGAAACCAATGAAAGGCTTAATCATGTCCAATCTGCACTAGTGATAGAATCTAAAGAAATATTTGTAAAAATTATTTCCCTTACCCTAACTTTGGTTTTCTTCATTTCTGCTAAATCATTCTTAAGGATACGCAGCTGCCTCTCGTGCTGCGAGCGTTCCTTCATCAGTTTGGAATGTTCTTTTTGTGCTGCTTGTAATTTTTTCAGTTCTTGTTGCATATTGTTTATTTTTCTTTCGTATTCCTGCTTCACTGACTTGACTTTATCATCACCAGCAGAACTACTGGATTTGATGTTGGCAATTACCTGAATCATAAATCTAATTAGTTTATTTCTTACAAAATAATTTTCATACAAATACTATACAGTATTGTACAAAGTTAAGATCCTTCAGAGTTACTTACAAACTAGTAAAATTCATTTGACATGTATGAAACATACCTTGTCCCTCTCATCTTGTGTTGCTCTTATTTTGTTCATTAAAACATTGAGTTTATCCTCATATTGTTGCCTCATGGTTTCAAGGCGGCGTTGACTCTGTTCCAAACCTTCAATTAGTTTCTGTTTTATGGATATTTCACTTGTCAAATCTGCCAGCTCCTCATTATAGTTCTCTGTCCACATAAAACATCACAATGAAATATTTTAACTAACTTATATAATAGTTATTAACAGAAGTAGTTGTACAGTAATAAAATTACATTATTATTAAACCTAAATCTATTAAGACTAGATGGAAAGGCACTCTGTATTTAAGAGAAATACAGCTAATAAAACTTGAAACATGAAGCTTAATGAAACTGCGACAGACTAACGATAACATATTCTTGTATAATGAAATTCTCCACCAACTGTAAAAAATATGAAACTACCAGAGTAAGAAAATTAATCAGTTCATTATAACTAAAACAAAAGTAGTTACACATATGACAGTAATGTGGTTGGAAGCAGGTAGTCGCTGCGGTATGACAATATTATCTAATTCCAAAGAACTACTGAGCTCTTTTTACTTTGTGGCAAAACAAGATTTTCCATTTTTTCCTACCTGTTTCCTCTTCCATATCAGAATCCTCATCATCATCTTAAAAGCAGCACAAGAAACAAAATACAAATGGATGTTAGGACTACTGCAGTAAATTGCTGCAATAATGTGCAGTTAGAAATATTAACACAATGTGCATCATAGAATATACATCAATCTTTCAACTAAACTGACAGTCTGAAGTCCCCTCTATCCACTACCCCCTTCTCACCACACACAAAAGAATCAAGGTATGGGCACCCTGGATGACAAAAGGTCAATCATGATACAGCCAGTTAAAGATCAACAAAAAAGAGGAGGAACTGGGAATCAGGAGACCAAGGTGATTTGAGGAGTATCATGTAAGACACTGCAAATTTGTAGATATTACTGTACAGAATATTAAGGCTTATGACATGAAATAGATTCAGAAGAGCAAATATATTAGTAACAAATATGAAATTCCAATGTGTACTATATTAAGAAAAAACAACAACTTAAATATGAGGTATCATACTTCAATGATCAATTGGAATTTGACTGAAAAAGAGAAAGATGAATAATTATAACCAAAAAGTTATCACCATAAGAACAATAAATTCACTTCGAAGAGATTTACATGCAACAATAACTAACTTTATGATAGCTAAACTAAGCTAAAAATGTTTTACACAACATGTATTAAACCCATCTTAAAAGCAATCAAGAAGTTTTCAGCAAAAGGATGCAAATGGTGATAAGACAATAGAAGTTTCCAGTTTAGGATGAACAGCATTACTTATCATGTTCATCTTTGAAAGAATGAATGACTATGATAATACATTGGCATCCAATGTAATCCTTTCCCTTGCATGTAGTGATAACAATACTCATATCAAAGTACCTCTCTCTTACATACCTTTATCCTCCCCACTTTCATCAGAACTTTCTACATCCTCCTCATTCTCCTCTGCATCACCTTCTTCATCCTCATTATCCTCATCATCATCAGCTGATCCAGATCCTTCCGATATCCTTTTCTTCCTCTCCATGGCCTGAAGATCTTTGTTCAAGTCACGTTTGGCCTCTTCAATTAGTTCTGTGAAGCTCTGAGTACTTTCCTCCATACAACCAAACATGGAACCTACAATATGTGACCAGATATGATTTTTCCATATGAATATATGTGAAACTGAAGAACTAATATTTAGTCTATGTTTTTATTTCTCATAGAAAATAAAGTTGAACAATCAAGGCCCAGAATTTGCAAGACAATAGGGTTTATGCCTTAGTAGGTATACTAAGCAGAAGAGGGGTTGTTGAGGTGGTTTGGTCATTTAGAGAGAATGGATCAAAGTAGAATGACATGGAAAGCATATAAATCTATAGGGGAAGGAAAGAGGGGTAGGGTCGTCCTCAAAAGGGTTGGAAAGAGGGGGTAAAGGAGGTTTTGTGGGTGAGGGGCTTGGACTTCCAGCAAGCGTGCATGAGCGTGTTAGATAGGAGTGAATGGAGACGAATGATACTTGGGACCTGACGATCTGTTGGAGTGTGAGCAGGGTAATATTTAGTGAAGGGATTCAGGGAAACCGGTTATTTTCATATAGTCAGACTTGAGTCCTGGAAATGGGAAGTACAATGCCTGCACTTTAAAGGAGGGGTTTGGGATATTGGCAGTTTGGAGGGATATATGTTGTGTATCTCTATACGTATATGCTTCTAAACTGTTGTATTCTGAGCACCTCTGCAAAAGCAGTGATAATGTGTGAGTGTGGTGAAAGTGTTGAATGATGATGAAAGTATTTTCTTTTTGGGGATTTTCTTTCTTTTTTTTGGGTCACCCTGCCTCGGTGGGAGACGACCGACTTGTTGAGAGAAAAAAAAAAAAAAAAAAAAAAAAAAAGGTATACAAGTGAAGCAAAATATTTTCCTTTTCATCTGAAACCAAAATACTCTTTCACAAAGCAGTATTAACCTGTTAAATCCTTAACATTTCCCTCTTGGCAATTATGTGTAGTTGTATAAATTCTCGCTTACTCTTACATTACATTTCTGGACAGACAGTCTGGGGACTGAGACAGAATACACTAACTCCTGAAACATACAAGACTGACTGGTTATATATGACATTCTTGAGAAACACTTATTTCTGTGGTGACGATGTCTGAACACAACATGGCGCACTCACTAAGTCAGTTTACTCAATTATTCTGTAACCTTGGAACATGAAACATTTAGAGCCTAAAATAAATACAGGACATTTTCATTCTTCCAATGATTTAGATAAAGAAAAATTGGATACCAAATTGAGGAGGAGGAGTATGGAAGAAGTGAATGTTTTCAGATATTTGGGAGTTGATGTGCCAGCGGATGGATTTATGAAGGATGAGGTTAATCATAGAATTGATGAAGGAAAAAAAGGTGAGTGGTGCGTTGAGGTATATGTGGAGACAAAAAACATTATCTATGGAGGCAAAGAAGGGAATGTATGAAAGTATAGTAGTACCAACACTCTTATATGGGCAAGAAACTTAGGTTGTAAATGCTGTAGTGAGGAGGTGGTTGGAGGCAGTGGAGATGTCCTGTCTAAGGGCAATGTGTGTAAATATTTTGCAGAAAATTTGGAGTGTGGAAATTAGGAGAAGGTGTGGAGTTAATAAAAGTATTAGTCAGAGGGCTGAAGAGGGGTTGTTTTGATGGTTTGATCATTTAGAGAGAATGGATCAAAGTAGAATGACATGGAGAGCGTATAAATCTGTAGGGAAAGGAAGGCGGGGTAGGGGTTGTCCTCGAAAAGGTTGGAGGGAGGGGGTAAAGGAGGTTTTGTGGGCGAGGGGCTTGGACTTCCAGCAAGCGTGTGTGAGCGTGTTAGATAGGAGTGAGTGGAGACGAATGGTATTTGGGACCTGACGAGCTGTTGGAGTGTGAGCAGGCTAATATTTAGTGAAGGGATTCAGGGAAACCGGCTATTTTTATATAGCCGGACTTGAGTCCTGGAAATGGGAAGTACAATACCTGCACTTTAAAGGAGAGGGGCTTGGGATATTGGCAGTTTGGAGGGATATGTTGTGTATCTTTATACGTATATGCTTCTAAGCTGTTGTATTCTGAGCACCTCTGCAAAAGCAGTGATTATGTGTGAGTGAGGTGACAGTGTTGAATGATGATGAAAGTATTTTCTTTTTGGGGATTTTCTTTCTTTTTGGGTCACCCTGCCTCGGTGGGAGACGGCCGACTTGTTACATAAAAAAAAAAACATTCATTCTTATTGTATTAAAGTAATGAACAGTTTAAGATGAAAAACTGTATTTTACTCTTTTTGCACTAACATACTATGCTATTTTCATTTCAGGCTAACTCGTATCTGGAATTTTATTTTTTTAAAACTATGACCACCTCCCAACAAAGCAGGGTGACATGACAAAAAAAGAAAAAAACTTTCATTGTCACTCACTCATTCATCGTCTTGCCAGAAGGGCACCAATGTCACGTTCAGATGGTCCTCCAAACTATATCCCCACCCCTCCTTCAGAGTACAGGTACTGTACAATCCACCTCCAGAATTCAAGTCCGGTTTCCCTGAATCCCTTCATATGTGTTACCTTGCTCACTCTCCAACAGCATGTAAAATCATAAAAAAACCTGCCTACTCATTCCTATCTAACATGCTCACGCATGCCTATTGTATGTTCAAGCCCTTAACACTCAAAACTTCCTTTACCCCTTTTCCTCCAACCTTTCCTAGGATAACCCCCTACCTCTCCTTACTTTCACCCCAGATTTATACACCCTCCTACCATTATAAATTTGAAGTGAAAAAATAAAACGACAAGAAATACCACAGTAAAAAAAAAAAAGTACATGAATATTTTTTCAAGCTGGTATGAATCCTATGAAAGAAAATACAGATACAGTAATGTCATTGTAAATTTACATGAAAGTTTGTCAAGAAAAAAAATTAATACAAAAAGAAAAATTAAAGTAGAGGAAATTGTTTGTTATGACTACCTATTCCCCAAACAGATTCCTGACAGTTATACTTCATGAAGACTATTCCAATCGACTGACTGAAAAATTCCGTAAGAATTGGTTCTCAATCACAACAGAGAAACAAAACAGTGACCGAGAGTCAATGGAGAAAACTATGATCACACAAGAATTAATGGATTCAGACAGTAGGATGTCAGAGAACGTAAGATTCTGAAACTGAAGAGTATTTGCCTTCCTTTTCATTTTGTTCACCAAAAGAAAATACACTACTACAATTTACTGTATTAAAAAAAATTATCCATATACATAAAAAACTGACATGAACTACATGATTTAATCAAATCATTTCATACATAAGCTATTAAAACTCACCAGTCATTGGAATATGTAAGGGTGACATTGAAAGCCTGCCAGCAGTGTTTGCCCTATTATTGACTTGTTTACGCAGCTGCTGACAGAGATTTTCACTTTCACATAACTTGGCTCTAAGATCTTCAATCTCCTTGAGGTATCCTTGCACCACTGCAGCCATGTCCAAGTCCTCACCCGCTTGAAGAGTAGAAAAAAAATGAAGAATTCTTTATACACAGAACATGTGAACTGAACATTATTGTTAAAAGCTATTTCCTATATACAGTGAAAAAAAGTTTTATATATTGCAGTCATTCAACAAAAGGATAGATTCATTACGTCTCTGATCATAAAGCAATCAGTTAACTTAGTTATTGTACATTATTAGTCAGTCATTCTCATTGCATTTACTTGTCACAACCACCATCAAGCTCTTTTGTTTGGTGTCAAATATTTCCACTTCATTAGGCAGTTAGTTTTTTCAATAATGTATCTTCTATAAAAACATACTATTTTTCACATTTTACAGAATGTTTTAAGCCCCTGAAGTAAAATACTTTTGAAAGTTTTTATATTTTACATTCTTTCTTCTTCTCTTCTACTGACAAATATTGTGCAAAAAAACAACAGGTGCATGATAAGCCTATTTAACCAAAGTAAAATAAATATTATACTTACAGGAAATCCAGCCACTAGTTTCCTTCTCTGCTAAAAGCATTATATTCTTAGCAGTCAGCACTTCAATTGTTTCTTGCAAAGCCTTTATTCTAGTACGCATGTTATTTATTTCTGAAGAAAGCATCTGGTTTTCATGATACATATCATTGACAGCTTCTGAGCCATCTTCTCCAACAATTCGTTTACCCTGTAAAATGTAAAATTTTTAAGACAAAGGTATTTGCCTATTCATTGTCATAACCCTCAAAATTAAAGGTGCTAACAGCATCTCGATTTAAATAACAATAATTTTATCTTCTGAGGTGGTAGAGAATCCTTTTCTAAAGGTAATGATACTCAAAAAAGTTAAACATTATGGTCTTGGCTCATTTACACATCAGCACTTTTGCCCATTTGAATCCTACAGCAGTGTGCATATAATTGGGAGAGTAATGATAATAATAATATCTTTATTTACTACAAGTACATATACATGGCCTAGCTGACATCCATGACATACTACTATACAGAAAGCCCCTTGTTATGCTGAGCGTTTCGGGCAAATTAGGTCAGTTTTGTCCCAGGATGCGACCCACACCAGTTGACTAACTACCCATTTTAGACTGATGGGTAAATATGGACAGCAGGTGTCATATGGAAATACGTCCCTAATGTTTTCCAGCCGTACTGGAGGAGATTCGAACCCCAGACCTCAGCGTGTAAGCTGAGTGTGCTAGCAATAAAATATGACATTTACAGTGGTACCTTGACTTATGAGTTGAAGTCGTTCCGTGACCCAGCTCATAACTCAATTTGCTCATATATCAAATCAATTTTCCTCACTGAAATTAACTGAAATACCATAAATCCATTCCAGCCCCCAAAAAAACCACCCCAATTTTTTTGTTATACGTTTTTAAACAAGACAAATGTATTTATAAATAAGAAATATTATATACTCCACCCACCACCTTCACTACTCCACCCACCACCTTCACTACTCCACCCACCACCATCACTCCTCCACCGATGACCATGACTACTCCACCCACCTCTATTAATGTTTCTGGAAAAAACTAAGGTTGAAATGGAGGTTACCTCTTCCCCAGATTCATACGAGAACCAAAAAAGGGACGAGGTTCCTCACTACAATCTGGGATTAGTGTGGGAGTATTATCCTTCCAGTTATGTCTTGGAAGAACATGTGGGATGGGATGACATTCCTCTGGGTACAGAGCTGAATTTGACTTCAGATACACCGCCAATTAGTGGCGGCGTATCTGAAGCTTGCTCGTAACTCGGATTTTGGCCTGCAACTCAAAGCAAAAAATCGACCGAGCAACTGCTCGTAACTCGGAAAACTCGCAAGTTGGGGCACTCATAAGTCAAGGTACCACTGTTTTTGGAAAATTAATGTTTATCTGAAAAATACAAGGCAATGATATATAATAGATAACTGATTTAATAACAGAGAAGACCACCCCTTTTCTTTTATAAGTATTCCTACATGCTTTGGCATAGAATCAACCAACGTTGAACACATTTTGGCAAGTTGTTCATCGTGGTAATAAGTCCTAATAACAGTAGCAATTAGCTTCTCCACAGTTGAACAGTCCTCTTTTGTAATCCTGCATTTGGTTATGGCCCATAAATTCTCAACTGGGTTGAGGTCAGGAGAGTTTTCAAGAATGTCAGTATTTTCCTGGAAGTGTGGCATGTAGCAAAATCCTGCTAGAAAAGACCTTCTCCATTAGGAAAGTTTCTATCTACAATGGGAAGCAAATGAGTTGCCAGGATTGCCTTATAACAGTAAAAACCACCTCAGAACATCATCTTAGGTGGGTGTGTTGGTGCTTGTTGAATGTGTCCCTTCCGATGAGGTTCACTTTGCTCCACGTCACTACCACTGATCTGTACCCATGTACTTCAAAATGCACTTCATCTGAAAATTTAACTTTTCTCCATTCATCTGTCATCCATCCCTGATGATCGAGTGCCCACTGCAGCCATTTTTTCTTCATAGTAGCAGTAAATAATAGTTTCTTTACTGGCTTTCTGCGCCAACTTCAAGGAACCTTCGTTGAACAAATGAAGAATCAAAATTTACGCTAGCTGAAGCCAACCCTCTCTGTAGATCTTTGCTGGTTTTTCTGGGATCCTTCACACTATTTCTTATGATAACCTTGTCATACCTTGTCATTGTGAGGTGCTGTGTTTTCTTTCACATCTTCCTCAATGCAGTGCTTGACAATCACCAGTGTCATCAGCTCTCTTCAGAATATGACCAACAGCTGACTTTGCTAAGTTCAAATTTTTGATGATCTGTCTAATACTTAAATCAGCATGTTTTCTAAGACTTACAATACTTGTATGCTTCCTAGATGAAACATCCATCATGAATTTCAACAGTAATCATGAATTGAAGGTAAGTGTTTGACAAAATCACATTCACTCATGGAGCACGCTTGCAGGAATAGCCTTACAGAACAATAGCTACTGTAGCATTAACGAGAGTCACAGGGTAACATCAGAGCGGGATGGTTGCCAGAAGTTGGTAGCAAACTCTTCTAAAAAGAAAATATCCCAAACTACAATAATTAAGCCAGAAACTAAGACACATTATGAGATAATCATAGAATTTACTCCAGACCCAATTAATTTGCACACTACTATATTTTAAGCTAATTCCAATGCTCAAATTGACAAAATTCTTAGCTATTTTGCTAATATGCCTTCCATTCCACTGATTGCGTACAAGAAACCACCCATTCAACTATCAAAAGCACTTTATAATGTGCACAGAAGTTGGTAATTTGGCCAATTTACACAATTATAAAATTCCAATTTAAAGACAAAATCCAAAATAAACACTGTAGGCATTCCAGCCAATAAAGCAACCATTAATCACATCCCTAGGACTCTTCTGTATAATACTTCCCCTCCATTTTAAATTCATCACACAAAATTGAAGATTTACCCCATTACTCAGATAATAAAATATAACCAAGAGTGATTGGTCAGTGGTCCTCAACCTTCATACACAAGTGGATCACATTTGATGGTCAAATGTGTGATGAAGGCTGTATGGTTTTGTTGACATTGCAATGTGGAGCCTACATAAAAGTGAATTCATAATTTTATGTGAAGACTTCATCCATTTCCTAGAAGGGCCACAAGCTGGGGGACCCCTGATTTAGTTCATCCCAAAAATTGAAGCAGATCTAGTAAAATCCCATGAAACAGATGGGAAAAGGGGGACCAGAAGGCATCTTACATCAAAAAATTAAATATTTCCACCACTACTGCAAGGTATTTCCAGTCTGTGTACAGGCCAAATTCATCTCTATTTCATTAGCATCTCTTTCATTTTATCACTAATACCAAGAAACAGTCAGAAAAACTAAAATAACCACCCTAGAAAACACCCTGAATTCAATATACCATATTTTAAACCCAACACAAGGTGAGAGTTTTTTTTTTTTTTTTCCCCATCATGCACCATGTGGGGCAGGATTTTTTTTTTATACTGTGTACAGTCACTGCACAGATCCATTCTCTCATGTCTATGAAAAAAATTACTGCTCACAGCATATTTAAGGGAGCAGTGCTTAAAACATAGATCTACCTAAAGTGATGCTGGTGTTAATGGCATAAATCTACATGGGAGACAGTGAAGGGAGTTAATTAGCTTGAAGATGTTATAATTTTTATAATACCAATCTTTATACTTAATGCTAATAGACAAAATACTCGTGATTTAAAGCCGTGTCAAAAATCCATGTCCATAATATAGCTCTAGAAAAATAATTCTTACATTACTTTTTCTAGTCAATAAGGTAATTGCTACGTGAGAATTATTACACATAACCTCAGAGCAAACTCAACAAAATTTTTTTTTACATTACCTGCTTATACTCCATCAATTCAATTCGAAGTTCCTGAATTTCTTGCCTTAATAAGGCAATCGCCTTACTGGCCTTGTCTTGATTAACCATTACCCTATTTTTAATGTTACGTGCACGGTTAGCATATTTTAAAGTATTAAGGGTTTCCATGAAGTCCGTATCACTTGGAGAAATGCATGCTATCATAAGTGTTCTACTATTACCTGTTAAAAGAAAATCATGTTAGAATTGAGAGATGAAAGTCTTAACATCCTGTACCTGAAACAAGACATGAAGGTCTGACAGGCAATAACAAGCTTCTTCAATCTATTAGTTAATACTACAATTATACAAACTTGAATCTTCTTTCTTTCAACAAACTGACTGTATCCCACTGAAATAGGGTGGCCCAAAAAGAAAAATGAAAGTTTCTCTTTTTAAATTTAGTAATATATACAGGAGAAGGGGCTACTAGCCCCTTGCTCCCGGCACTTTAGTAACCTCTTACAACACGCATAGCTAATGGGGGAAGAATTCTGTTCCACTTCCCCATGTACAAATAATTAAAAATCAAATAACAATATATAAATACTATATGCCTAATTAACTACTCTACATTTAATTATCTTCCATGATTCGCCCATTTCCTTCCGAATAATTCTTCGACATTTATGAATGTGCTGCCTGTGTTCTTCTGACTATTGCATTCTTATAACAAGAGTGCAATGTAAATTTTTATTTGATATTCATGTTAATCCATAAAACATTAAATCTAAGATGATGGTACATTTTCTCACCTCCTAGAGAATCTTGTAGAAGTCGGGTGAGTTTGGAATCTCTATATGGTACATGGGATGCCCTCTTGCTGACATCACCCAATGCAGAAATTACATTTCCTAAAGCCAGCTGTAAAAGTTATAATTGTTCAAATAGTTAGCAAGCATTTCAGCAACTAACACATTTACACTATCTATTGATGGCTTTATTTTGTATACAAAGTGGTTATATACTGTATAGTTTTAGTCATCTGAACCCTTCTTTCCTTTTATGACCTTCATACCTCCCGGGAGATTGCCTTTCTTCCTCACCACCAAACATGCTCATATGTGTCTGCTAGATGAAGCTCCAACCTCGGTATCTATTTAACCCTTAAACTGTCTAAACGTAGATCTACGTTTTTTCAACATTTGAAAGTATGTAAAAAAATGTAGACCTCCTTTTTTTGTTTTTTTACATTTGAAAACGTGTAAAAAAACAGATCTACATTTTTTTTGTTATATTTCAAAATATGTAAAAAAACATAGATCTACACTTGGAGCACTACGCATGTCAACGTAGATCTGTTTGGACAGTTTAAGGGTTAACATCCTATTTTTCAACCTTCTTTTGCTTGTCCTTTTTTGGAAACTGCCATAAAAAAAAAAAGTTGAAAAAATATAAAATCTCAGAAATAGTCTAAAAATTCACCTAGTGTAAGCAACAACTGAGTCTTCATCTCACTTGATTCTGACAATTCAAAGTGCATTATTCCAATACTGAAAATTTGGACATATAACATATTTGCATAAGTAGGAATACATATGTATTTATTAATTTTTTGGCATATCAATTAAAATACATGAATTATAAACCTTATACAGTGGCAGCTCATGTGTAAATGTGTTGACAAAGTTGCAACAGCAGCACATGTGGTTCCTGGATAACTCCACCCTCCAGCATAGATATTATTTAGGGAGATCTTATTTTCAGCAATGGCAGACAACTTTTGAAGTGTAATATTTATTGAGTAAATAACTTGATTTTTGGATATGTTCAATATACAGTATATTGATCTGTACTACAAAATGATACCGAGAGATCCTCAAAAAATTTTTATGTCTATATTTTTTTAATTTTTTAAGCAAGAAGTTCTTGAGCTACCACCAAATGGAAAGCTGTACAGCATTTTAATCCTTTATTGCTATAAAGACATCAAACACTTTTTTTTTTTTCAATCTTTATTTTTCCTGTTTTTATTTTTTCAGTCAATATGCATAAAAATTCCAAGATACACTATCTGGATCATTAACAATATGCATAAAAAAATCATAAGGGTAGATCAATTAAAAAAATTTCAATCCCAAAGAAGGGTCTTGCCCTCAAGATTTGGACATTTACACAGGCAATACTGCTCCATTAATTCTTAATTCCAAATCATCACAACATCCGTGCTTCTGCCTTCTAACTTTTTAAATTGTCTACTCTTAACAAAACATTCACAATACAAAACATTACTTACAAGACCACAGTTGATTGATATACCCTCCCTAGCCCTCTCTCCGGTGGCACCTGTTCTCTTCAGGCGCTCAGATCCAGCCAAGTCAACAAAGTGAAATTTGGCTGTTAAAGTTTCAAACTCTGGAATACTGTCAGTGCTTTCAGCATCCTGGAAATGATCAAGAGTTTGTACAAATATCCTGCTAAAAAATTCTTAATGTAAATTAAAAAGCATCAAACAAAATATGAAAATTTACGATCTGTTGGAGTGTGAGCAGGGTAATATTTAGTGAAGGGATTCAGGGAAACCGGTTATTTTCATATAGTCGGACTTGAGTCCTGGAAATGGGAAGTACAATGCCTGCACTTTAAAGGAGGGGTTTGGGATATTGGCAGTTTGGAGGGATATGTTGTGTATCTTTATATGTGTATGCTTCTAGACTGTTGTATTCTGAGCACCTCTGCAAAAACAGTGATAATGTGCGAGTGTGGTGAAAGTGTTGAATGATGATGAAAGTATTTTCTTTTTGGGGATTTTCTTTCTTTTTTGGGTCACCCTGCCTCGGTGGGAGACGGCCGACTTGTTGAAAAAAAAAAAAAAAAAAAAAAAAATAATTTCAGAAAATCATAGTGTACATATATTCAAACCATGAAAAAAAAAATTTGATTCAGCATTATATAAAGTACAATGCAAAAAATCTCTGAAAATTGTGTGTCCTTTTAATAAAGTATAATGTTTTTGCAGATTTTAAGCCAGTGTTTTGATAGGTAGACTGGTGTATCAAATCACTGTATACCTAACACCTAGTTACTTAAGTGCCTGGTAATACAATAAGGCATAGTGTTGTGGTCCCTACCATTCCTGTTTACATTCTAGCTATGTGAGATTCTATATGATCTTTCAAACATACGTGAATACAGTTAGGCAGCATATCTCTCTCAAGACTAGGGGATGAAGAATGAAGTCTCCGCTCCTTGCACTAAGTAACTCACATAGGTTTTTGCATGTTACAAAATATAATGTTCTAGATGTAAAAATACATACAGCAATATGCTAATTATTATTATTATTCTTTTAACAAACCAGCTGCATCCCACCAAAGCAGGGTGACCCAAAAAAGACAAACAAAAGTTTCTCTTTTTAACTTTAGTAATGTATATAGGAGAAGGGGTTACTAGCCCCTTGCTCCTGGCACTTAGTCACCTCTTACAACACACATGACTTATGGAGGAAGAATTCTGTTCCACTTCCCCATGGAGATAAGAGGAAATAAACAAGAACTAGTATATATATGTGTGTATTATATATATGTGTGTATTATATATATGCTTGTACATGCGTGTATAGTGTGACCTAAGTGTAAGTAGAAGTAGCAAGATGAACCTGAAATCTTTAATATGCAAATATTCTCTTTAATAACTAACCTGTACAGGAGCAATTCTCTGCTGCTTGACTAGAAGTGTAAATATGGCATGTGACCTAGAAGACTGGGTGTTCATGTTGGTTGAGCCTGTGGTTCTTGAGAGTGCACCAGCACGGAGACACTGCATTGTTTCTTCCATAGACGTGACGCAGCGGGTGCTAATACCAGTTACATATATCCCTCCTCCAGCATCTTCATGTATGCGAATTCCACTTTTGCCACCTCCCTGCACACAAAGTAGGAAATACTTTTTGTATACAAAATATACAGTAAAAAATATGAGTAATCAGTTACAATAGAGTACAGGAACTACATATTTTTTTACCCTAGTGGCCATCTCCCACCAAGGGCAATAGTAGTAGTTGTAATATGTCCAGAGCAATTTGACCTGCCCAGGAAGGGTGACCCAAAGAAGTAAACACATTCACCACCACTCATTCAGTCGATGTCTTGCCAGATGTGTGCTGGCATCACAATTCAGAGTTACTCTCCGACTATAACATTCCGAACCCTCCTTCTGAGTGTAGGCACTGTACTTTCCACCTCCAGGACTAGAGTCTTACTAACTGGTTTCCCTGAATCCCTTCATAAAAGTTACCTCATGAACTCTACAACAGCACATCTACTTAACAAACCATTCACTTTATCTGACGCACTCAGGAAAAGCCTGCTAGATGGTTAAGCCCTTAAAACTCAAAGCTTCCTTTACCCCTTCCCTCCAAGCATTCCTGGGATGACTCCCTACCCCTATTACCTTTCTACCTCTAGCTTTATACACCATCATTCTCTCCCTCTCCATATTTCCAAACTCCCTCAAGAACCCCTCCTCATTCCTCTGGACTGTATCCTTGGTGACCCTACACAGCATTTTAACTTCTATGCTCCTAATTCTATGCATGATATTCACTACACACATTGCTCTGAAATATTGACATCTTCCCTTCCTATAGCCTCCTTGCTGGAACATTCAAACTAATGTCCACAACCATATAAATGTTAGAACCACTATACCCCGGTACATTTCCTTTTCTTTGGCCTCCTTAGATGTCCACAGATGCCTCAACACACTACCCGCCTACTTCCCCTCATCTATTCTATGGTTTACCTCGTATGTATTTCATAGACTCATCTGTTGACATGTCCACTCTCGAATATCTCACAACAACATCCAATTCCTCCACATTCCCTCTCTCCAATCTGATATTCAAACTATCATTGCCTAGATTTTTTTGTTACCCTCATTAACTTGCTTTTTTCTAAGTTCACTTTAAATTTTTTCAAAGGAATGCTCAAAGGAACATTCACTTTGTTATTGAACTGTTTAAATACCAATTTCCCAGTTTTATTAAAAAATCAAACATCAATTAGGGCTATTCAATATTTTAATAGTACTGTATATATTTTTCAAGGGGCTAGTAACCCCTTCTCCTGTATATATTACTAAATGTAAAAGGAGAAACTTTCGTTTTTCCTTTTGGGTCACCCCGCCTCGGTGGGATACGGCCGGTGTGTTGAAAGAAAGAAAAGTATATATTTTTAAAATGTTATGCTCTAGCGAATTATCTTGTATAGGAAATCAACTGTCACAAGTTTAATAAAGTTTCATAATTGGTTTCTGAGATATGAGAGTAAGACCTACAACCCCCCTGCAAACTACTGTATATCTTAAAACTTGGTACAAAAACTCTATGGACCTCGCCTACCTAGTTTCATCTTTGTTTTAAAAGTTTGAATGGACTGAGTTCCAGCTCCTGGGCCTTTTTGTGCTCATATGAAATCTGGTAGGTCTTTTTGATGGTGTCAGGCAACCGAAATTAGGCTTCTTGAGTACATTGAGCCAAAGCTCCTGGGCCCCTTGAAAATGAAGATCCGGAACATTTATGAGTTTAATTGTACTTCCTAGGTCTCTTGAATGAGTCGAGCTGCAGCAGCTCTCTCGAGCAATTTGAGGTACAGCTGTAATTGTCTTGAGTGTGTGGATATACAGGAAGGTGGGATTGTGATTCCTTCCTCAGATCACGGTGTAGCCACTGAAGCAAATCTAGTTTATAAATAGTAATGGGCTGGATAAAGACTCTGAGGTTAGCAACAGAGTCGTAGATAAGTTGAATGAACTCGCAAGAACACCGAGTAGTTTTAAATATATGATGGGGTGGTACATTAGTGAGTTAGACATGCCTGGCATGGGCCAATAGGCCTACTGCAGTGTTCGTTTGTTCCCATGTATTCTTGTGTAACAAGTTAGGACATCTATCTGGGTTATACTAATGGCATAAAAAACATTATAAATGGTATACAATACCGACAAGCTGAAAAGACACCCAGGTATATTTATTTTCGATAATGAAGATGCCCAAGTGTTGCACATGTGACTTATTCATCAACACCGAGAACAGACCCACTAGTTTTATATGCATTTTACAAGACAACAAAAAATTTCTAGCAATTAATCTTTGATAAATACTGTGTTTAAGGGCTGCATCGAGTTTTGCGAAAAAATTCATGGAAAGTATAAAACTGACCGATTAGTGTAATGAAGATACTTTTAATTTGCGCAAATTGGGCGCCTAGCACATAAACTGAGAATTTTCATTTTATTAACCTATTACAACATTATCTGGTTCCTGATGAAGTGCTGGCGACCATGCAAAAGGCTTGAGCTAGTTGTTTCATCCTCCAGTGGCTTATAAACGCACGCGCGCGCAGCCTCATCCTGCCTGGGAAGTGATTCCTCCTTGGGAACTGACTCCTCCCTCCCTGAATCATCCATTCGTTGGAAACAAGCAAGCAAGCGCACACACACAAAACTAGCCTAATGTAGCCAAACCTTTCCAAAACTAACTGAGCCCAATCTAACCCAACTCCAATTCATCCAGACTTAACTAATGAAACCTAACCTATTAAGTAATTAGTGACTATCTGTATTCACATTAGCGCTTCTTTTTTGATTATAATAATAATGTATTCACATTAAGATAGTAAAAATGAGCGTTCACCGTGTCCACTAAAGTCTGCGAATTACTACGCAGAGAGAGAAATTTATAAATAATAGTAGTATGGAGACATTGCTCGGGTGTAGGTAGTAATGGAATTGTATGCTTCGCTATGCCGGAGAATCTTGCGGCTAACATCCCCGAGACTCATCTGTTTTCAACTTCCAGCTGTGTCCTCGCGTTCCTGTTTCCCGTTTCTCGAACAATCTGCCCCTGTCCACCCTATCAGTTCCTTTCAGTATTCTGTTATTATATCGCCCCTGATCCTCCATTACTCTAATGTCAATAGATTTAGTTCCCTAATCCATTTTTCACAGGACATGTCCCTTAGCTCCGGGACTAGAGTGATCTTTGCAGTCTTTGCGTCCCCCCCCCCCGGGAGCCGTCTGTGATCTTCGTTGTCTTTCCACAATCTTCACAACTTTACACTTGCTGGGATTAAATTCTAGTAGCCACTTGTTATATTAGATCTGCGGCCTGTCCAAGTTCATTTGTAGTATTTCCTGGTCCTCGTCTGTTTACAACCTAATCAGTTTTACGTCTACGAACAGAGATACCTCTGACTATCCACTCTGTTCACGTATACAAGAAATAGTACAGGTCCTATTATTAAGCCTTATGGAACCCCACTCGTTACTTGCACCCATTCCGAAATCTCTTCTCGGGAATCATTCGTGGTTTCTTTCCTGTTAAGTATTCTTGATCCATTTTGGTGCCTTTCCTGATATTCCTGCTTGCTCCTCTAGCTTTTCTCCCAGTCTCTTGTGCGTGCGTGTCCTCTCAGTTGGAATACTTCAGTAGGGTGAAGATATCAACAAGCATTTCATTGTGGGTTCTGTAATAATGGTTATCAATAAAGGTTGGGGAAGAAGCCATGAGAAGTAACGAAGATGAGATGCCAGCTGGCTACAATGGTGCTAGCACAAATTAATGTATGCTTATGACTTTGAGAACACACTGGCTGCTCGTAACACTTTAATGTCTTTGTCGACAGCATTAATCATCAACAACAGATTGAAAAGTTAAAGCTGATCACCTGCATCGTATCAATATTTAATCCTTGTGTTCAAAATGAATACTTAAATATATATGACCAAGAACAAAATTATGCTTTATCCTGGTCTGGAGAATTTTTATGCTGAATTTAGAACAATGATAATTACTATAATATTAATGATGCATTTATAGAACTTGCTATTCATCAGGCAACTCTTAATACAAGCTGCATCCGTCATTTTTAATTTTTAAATATACAAGACATTCCAGTGCTGGCCTGTAAGAGACGCCAAATGTAACATCAGTCGTCACGAGTTTCTGTTTCATTAATTTGTAATAAATAATAGTTATGGGACGATACAAAAAAATTTTTTACTGACACCATCAAAACTGACCGAAATATACCGATACTTTGGTACACCAGTATTAAATAGGGCACAAGTGATTTGAATACTATCATCAGTGATATTTCTCGTGAAGAAAGCTTCCATTATCCACCTCGTCATTTTTTCTTGTCATTGTTGCAATGGCTTTATTGTGCTCTCTAAATCACAAATCTAACATTTTGATTCAATTTTTTTTACCAGTTTCTTACGGTCCATGAGATTGTCTGTGTTCTGTATACTGTGCTCGTTTTGATTTCTTCATTCTTCCCATACATAAGCTACTTGAATTTCTCACCATTGACGATCACGTAATTTTTCATTGGGAATGGTGGGAGACTGCTCATATCTTATTGTAAATTTTCTATATCTTCTGAGACGACTTTCATACTTATTTTGGAATCAACCGCCAGAGCGTACCTTGGGTAATAAACATTTTGCTGACACTGAAATTTATGTTTACTGCCACAATATATGTTAGAAATTTTAATATCCATTTATTTACTTTTCCTGTTATACCTATTGCTATCTGAAAAATACATGTAGACCACATCTGCATTTTGGTTATCTTTTAAAACATTATTCATTTTGCTAAAACGATTTAATAGTTGTGACAAGCATGATCTTCCTAATATATATCAATACTGAATTGGGTTGTGTAAGTCATGCTTTTCCATAAAAACAATAAGTTAGCGTCTTAGCACCCTTTTCAAGGCTTCTGTGAAGTAGGTTGGTGTTACTGTTCTGTAATTTTTTGCACTTTCTTAAATCTTCTAGAATTTCTCTTAAAATTAAGCTCTTACTCTCAAGAAAACAGAGCTCTTATTAATGGAAAAATATCTCCAGTTCCTTGGATTAAAGGCTCTTCACTAGCATCAAAGCCTCCACCCCCCCCCCCCCCCGCGCCGTCACCCTTGTAGGGTACTGACACTACCAAAAGTATGCGTGTTAATGATCATACAACAATAGCATGACCCATGCAGCACCGCACCTGCTACCAACTGAGTGTCACCACTGAATGAGGAAGGTGTCACTTACAAACTGTCTCCCTCTGTTTCCTCCGTGTCAACTTTCAATATCTTCATTTTCTTTTAACAATAAATTAAGTAGTGCCCATTCAATATTAATAAAATATATTCTTTTTCTCCGAGCCGCAACTACCTAAATATTGCAATAGAGAGAGACCTGGTGCAAGGCAAGTAAAAACAAAAAACGAAAATTATAGTTCAATAAGTAATTACAGTCGTCCCACAGGCGTGCAGCTCAGTGCTACTATAAATCTCACTATACTAAGTGGAAAGTCGTAACACTAGCTTACTGTTTATCACTAGCTCACTAAATTTCCTTGTATCACTGTCCTGCATTATGGACTGTTCACTGCTGTTATTAACATACGAGCTCTCGCTGTCTGAATAGCTAGCTGCTTTCCGAGTCTACCGGCATCACTGCTGACCATTTCTCGCCTCCCCTTAAGCATAAAATCTGGCTTTGAAAATATTCAGCTATCAACCAGATTTTCCTTATGAGGAACATTACTTACGCTTATATAAAATGATAACCAATCATATGTAACATCTGCCAAGTTCTATCACAATTATAACTTGTCAAACAAGGTGACCCAGGCAGAACTTAAAAGGCTATGCTCTCACGTATTACCACTTCCTTAGAATGTTTCTGTCGAGGCATCCTGGTTGACTGCTTACAGTTTAACAGACAATGCAACCCGGACGATCTGAGATTTCCTCGAGGAACTTAAAACGTTCTTTTTGAAGATGGGTTTATCAGAGAAGTTGCATTTACCTTCGTGGCATTATCATAGCTCCTTTAATAGCCACCTCAAGTGGGTTGCTTACCTCTTCAAACGTAATTAACCACTTAACATACAAAAATAAATAAATCAGCCATAGTAGTATTTTTTTAATATTGCACCACAGCAAGTCATGGGTTGCACTCTTGACTAGTTATTTTTTAATTTATTTACAGTCACACCATTTCTTGTAATGCATGTTAACTATATAAAGAAAAGTGGAAACGTCGATACTTACCCTAAAATTAGGCTCGAAGAGGTCTATGATATCCTCATTGTAAAGCTCCATGAAGTGAGCAGTGACCTTGAAGTCAGGGGGTGGTGTGTCGGACTCCTTGGCAGCAGCCAAGCGCTCATCGATGCCCCTGAAGAGATGGGCGACGGCGCGAGGGATGATGCCCACCACGTCCTCCCCGCTGTCCATCTCTAGCCCCGTGCCCATAGTGTACGTCTTACCAGAGCCAGTCTGAACACAACAAGCAATGAAACATATACTACAAATTATAGACTAGACATACAAAAGTTACGAAAAAATATTAAAAATAATCCTAGATGAAAAAGGGTAAGAAGTGATAAAAATAATATATTGAACACAAGTATTCAAAATTGACGGTTAGGCAAAAAAAAAAAAAAAATCATTCAGCCCTTACTGCCACGGAACATATCTGATTTCCTTCTACTTACCGTCGTGTGTTATGTAACAAATTTTAAAAATATTGGTAACAACCTGTCACAAGGAGTCAGTCATTAATTACTGGGTAATATGATTCTGGTGAAACAAACGTGTTACATAGGTGTGGGTGAAGGCAAGTGGTTTTTATGACTTGGCATACTGTTGGAGTGTAAGCACGGTAACATTCATGAAACGGGTTCAGGGAAACGGTTAGCTGGACTTGACTCCTGGAGGTTGAAACTACAGTGTCTGCACTCTGAAGGAGACGGTAGAGATACTGCAGTTAGAAAGGAGCGCTGTACTGTGATGTTGGCGTGCCTCTGGCAAGATGGTGATGGAGTGAGTAACGATGAAAGTGTTTCTTAGTTTCTCGGGTCACCTCAGTGGGAGACGGCCGGTTTCTTTATATATATATATATATATATATATATATATATATATATATATATATATATATATATATATATAATTATTATTATTATTATTATCAAACTGGGCGATTCCCACCAAGGCAGGGTGGCCCGAAAAAGAAAAACTTTCACCATCATTCACTCCATCACTGTCTTGCCAGAAGGGTGCTTTACACTACAGTTTTTAAACTGCAACATTAACACCCCTCCTTCAGAGTGCAGGCACTGTACTTCTCATCTCCAGGACTCAAGTCCGGCCTGCCGGTTTCCCTGAACCCCTTCATAAATGTTACTTTGCTCACACTCCAACAGCACGTCAAGTATTAAAAACCATTTGTCTCCATTCACTCCTATCAAACATGCTCACGCATGCCTGCTGGAAGTCCAAGACCCTCGCACACAAAACCTCCTTTACCCCCTCCCTCCAACCTTTCCTAGGCCGACCCCTACCCCGCCTTCCTTCCACTACAGACTGATACACTCTTGAAGTCTCACTGTTTCGCTCCATTCTCTCAACATGTCCGAACCACCTCAACAACCCTTCCTCAGCCCTCTGGACAACAGTTTTGGTAATCCCGCACCTCCTCCTAACTTCCAAACTACGAATTCTCTGAATTATATTCACACCACACATTGCCCTCAGACATGACATCTCCACTGCCTCCAGCCTTCTCCTCGCTGCAACATTCATCACCCATGCTTCACACCCATATAAGAGCGTTGGTAAAACTATACTCTCATACATTCCCCTCTTTGCCTCCAAGGACAAAGTTCTTTGTCTCCACAGACTCCTAAGTGCACCACTCACCCTTTTCCCCTCATCAATTCTATGATTCACCTCATCTTTCATAGACCCATCCGCTGACACGTCCACTCCCAAATATCTGAATACATTCACCTCCTCAATACTCTCTCCCTCCAATCTGATATCCAATCTTTCATCACCTAATCTTTTTGTTATCCTCATAACCTTACTCTTTCCTGTACTCACTTTTAATTTTCTTCTTTTGCATACCCTACCAAATTCATCCACCAATCTCTGCAACGTCTCTTCAGAATCTCCCAAGAGCACAGTGTCATCAGCAAAGAGCAACTGTGACAACTCCCACTTTATGTGTGATTCTTTATCTTTTAACTCCACGCCTCTTGCCAAGACCTTCGCATTTACTTCTCTAACAACCCCATCTATAAATATATTAAACAACCACGGTGACATCACACATCCTTGTCTAAGGCCTACTTTTACTGGGAAATAATTGCCCTCTTTCCTACATACTCTAACTTGAGCCTCACTATCCTTGTAAAAACTCTTCACTGCTCTCAGTAACCTACCTCCTACATCATACACCTGCAACATCTGCCACATTGCCCCCCTATCCACCCTGTCATACGCCTTTTCCAAATCCATAAATGCCACAAAGACCTCTTTAGCCTTATCTAAATACTGTTCGCTTATGTGTTTCACTGTAAACACCTGGTCCGCACACCCCCTACCTTTCCTAAAGCCTCCTTGTTCATCTGTTATCCTATTCTCCGTCTTACTCTTAATTCTTTCAATAATAACTCTACCATACACTTTACCAGGTATACTCAACAGACTTATTCCCTATAATTTTTGCACTCTCTTTTGTCCCCTTTGCCTTTATACAAAGGAACTATGCATGCTCTCTGCCAATCCCTAGGTACCTTACCTTCTTCCATACATTTATTAAATAATTGCACCAACCACTCCAAAACTATATCCCCACCTGCTTTTAACATTTCTCTCTTTATCCCATCACTCCCGGCTGCCTTACCCCCTTTCATTTTACCTACTGCCTCACGAACTTCCCCCACACTCACAACTGGCTCTTCCTCACTCCTTAACTTGTTAATCTCACTCCAAAACTTTTTCTTATTTAAAACAAAATTTGTTGATAACATCTCACCCACTCTCTCATTTGCTCTCTTTTTACATTGCTTCACCACTCTCTTAACCTCTCTCTTTTTCTCCATATACTCTTCCCTCCTTGCATCACTTCTACTTTGTAAAAACTTCTCATATGCTAACTTTTTCTCCCTTTACATCATCATTCCACCAATCGCTCCTCTTCCCTCCCGCACCCACCTTCCTGTAACCACAAACTTCTGCTGAACACTAACACTACATCTTTAAACCTACCCCATACCTCTTCGACCCCATTGCCTATGCTCTCATTAGCCCATCTATCCTCCAATAGTTGTTTATATCTTACCCAAACTCCCTCCTCTTTTAGTTTTTAAACCTTCACCTCTCTTTCCTGTGCGTCGCTAAGGGCGAGGGGCTGGATTTTTGAGACTATGCCCGGGGGTTCAATCCCGCCGGGGGTTGGGTTTTTTTAGCTTTATTCTCCTTGTACCCCATCTACCTTTTACTCCAGTGAGCTACAACTAAAAAGTGATCGTTTATCTGTGGCCCCCTTATACTTGTACATCCTGAAGTCTCCCAAACAGTCTTTTATCTACCAATACTAATCCAAAAAAACTACTGTCATTTTTGCCCACATCAATCTTGTATACTTATTTATCCCCTTTTTCTTAAAAAATTTTATTTTCCCATAACTAAACCCCTTTTTTACAAAATTCAATCAAGGGCTCCCCCTTTTTATTTTCAAATATATATAATTATTTAATAATATAAATATATATATATATATATATTTTATTCACATATATATTTTTATATTGTATGTATTATTTATATTTTTTAAATTTTTAAAGTATATATTTTTAAAATATAATTTTAATATAATATATATTATTTTATTATATTTATATTGTATATATTTATTAAAAATTGTATTTATAAAATTTATATATATATTATAAAATATATAATTTTATTAAAAAATATATTTTAATTTATATATAACTAAATATTTTTATACTTTTTATAATTTAAAAATTTTATATTACTATATATATATATACATTTAATTTATATAATTAATTATATTTTTATAATAACATTTTATAAAATATATATACATTAATATATATATATAATTATATTTTTTATACTTATAAAATATATAAATATATATATTATATAATATATATATATAATATTATATTATTTATATATTGTATATATATTTTATATATATATTAAATAAAATATATATTAATTTTATTTTTACCGGAGTTTACCTGGAGAGAGTTCCCCGGGGGGGCAACGCCCCCCCGGGCCCGGGCTGAGACCAGGCCTCCTGCTGGATCAGAGCCTGATCAACCAGGCTGTTGCTGCTGGGTGCACGCAAACCAACATACGGCCACAGCCCGGCTGATCCGGGGAAGACTTTAGGTGTTGTCCCGTGCCGCTTGAAAACTGCCAGGGGTCTGTTGGTAATCCCCTTATGTGTGCTGGGGGGCAGTTGAACAGTCTCGGGCCCCCGACACTTATTGTACTGTTCTTAACGTGCTAGTGACACCCCCGCTTTTCATTGGGGGGGTGGGGCATCGTCTCCAAGTCTTTTGCTTTTGTAGGGGTGATTTTCGTGGCAAGTTCGGGACAGTCCCCCGGATTTCCCGGTGTATAAATCATGTATCTTCCCTCCGCTTCCAGGGAATACAGGTTTTGGAACCTCAAGCGCTCCCTAATTGAGGTTTTTATCTCCCTTTTGCGCGCCGTGAAAGTTCTCTGACTTTTTAGGTGGCAATTTCCCTCCCTTTAAAGGTGCTGTTAGTGGCAGAATATTCCAGCCTGATAGAACAAGTACCCAAGAGTGTCATCATGGGCTTGGCCTCCTAGTTTTGAGGGTTTTCATTATCCATCCTGTCATTTTTTTGCAGATGCGATTGATACAATGTTATGGTCCTTGAAGGTGAGATCCCCGACATGATCACTCCCAGGTCTTTTACGTTGGGTTTCGCTCTATTTTGTGGCCAGAATTTGTTTTTACTCGAGAAGATTTAATTTCCTCATGTTTAC